>OX333080.1:16466250-16590090 GCA_946863875.1 Alloplasta piceator
CAAGTTTTTAACGTCAAATCGCGTTTTTTAGAGTGAATGATAATAATTTATTTAAAAAAAAAAAAATTTAATTTTCAAAAATCGAAAAAAATAGTAGTTATTGAGATCCCACGATCGGACTAGTCTAAAAAATTGTTGAATAGATAGATGTTTGAAACAAAAAATTTAAAAAAAAATCAAAAATGACACTCACTTTCAAAAGCGGGATTTAACGTTTAAAACCTAAAAAACTCATTCAAAAACACGTCGAATATTTTTGTTGTATTTTTTTCTGAAAAGGCGATAAAAAAACAAAAATTTTGAAAAAAAAACTTTTAATTTGGACCATTATTAAAGAAGTTATGACCAAAATACCAAAAAAAGAGCGGTTTTTTTGGTTAATTTGATATCTTTTGAACGAGTAATAAAAAAAGTCTCAAAATTTAACAGGAAGGATCTTTTGGTGGGTACTAAAAGATATAAAAAAATTGAGGAAATTAAAAAAAAAAGTTTTTCAAACAGTCCGATTTGAGATGGAATGCCCCATATATTGAATAAATATTTAAAAAAAATTATTTCATTTAAATACATATTTGTTCAGTTTGAAAAAATATTTATTCATATATTAAATAAAAATTATTAGATCGCAATATATTTTCCTATTAGGTCATTCAAAAAAAAAAAATTTCGTTGACATGAATAGAGTTGTATTAGGCCGGCCTACAACTAAAAAAATTTATTTGGCTTGACTAGGATTTAGTTGAATGGACTAGATCTTTTTTCTGGGTGTGCCTTACATTTGATTCAATTTTCAAAGGCATGAAAAATAAATTATGCTGCTTTTATAAAATAATACCAAGGTTAATGAATTAGACGACCCGGTTGGTCAGGAACGTAGATATCTTTTTTTTTTTTATATACGCAGCAATGGTTTCGACCCCTTTTTTCCTCGACACGAGGAGGAGGATTCCGAGAGGATTGCGTGTGAACGCAAGCACAGTGGTTGCGGAATATTATTCATAAAAGCGAGTAGTAACGGTCGAGCGTTGAGTCAGACATACTTTTATGTACATACAACACACCGTGACTCATTCTCGTGAGCTTTAGCCCCGATTTTACAGCATAAAATTTCATTGTCGAGTAAAAGGGAACATTGTGAGAACAATCATTCTCTGTCTATTATTTTCCACTATCATTTTCAATCGAGCAAAAAATAAATGTTGTAAACTTACAAAAATATGTACTAAATCTTATCTGGAAAAGGCTGCAATTTAAAGAAATCGATCGAACAATTTTTGTTCGATTTACTCAGCTAATTGAGTGATTCCACGTCAAACCAGCAGGTCAAAAAAATCGATGCCTCTGATCATACTCTCGATATTTTCCTGTGTTCTCTATCAGAAGAAAACATTGCTGTTAAATCGCTGGCCCAAAATAAAATTATTTGTACGAGTTATGATTTTTTGAAAATTGCATACTTTTAACGACTCGAAAAACAACTTTTTTGCTTTTGCATATAACTCCGCCGGATTTTGGAATTCGAGAATTTCACTTCGAGAAATCGAAACTGTATTCAAAACCCTTAAAAATGAGCATAAATTAACCTTCATTTGGTGTATTTACCCGTGTAGAAATGTGATAGGGCAACCATTAGTTGATTCTTGCCCCTGATCCGCCCTGCCTGATCCGATTTTCCTGGCAGGGCCCTGACATGGAACTTAACGACCTGGTCCCTAGTTATTACATTGAAATAATCACTTATTACCAGTGCCTTGCATGATCAGAATATGAACAGTTTCCGACGATGTTATTTTTACACTTTTAAGCAAAACATATTTTTGTTTTATTACTCTGGCAGGGCTCTGATGTGAAAACTATTGGATTGCCCTGAGTATTTATTAAAATAAAATTATTTGTATATCGGCTTTCAGTAGTATAATAATAATAATAATAATAATAATAATAATAATAATAATAATAATAATAATGATAATAATAAATAACAATAATAGTAATGACAATAATAATAATTTAACAATCATTGCCTCGTTTATTATCATTATTATTATTATTATTATTATTAAATTATTATTTACATTATCACTTTTATCCCGCGAGAATAACAAGCAATTGTGCGCCTGTCACAAGTTCGTTACGTAGGCAGAGGATTATTATTATTATCACCACGAACCGCATCGCGTTAGTTCCGAGAGTTGGCGCGAGATGTCGCAGGACAGCAACCGTTGAACTCCCATACGGATAATGTGTTCAGTATGCTTATATAGACGGGTGCGAGCAAGGATGTTAGCAGAAGTCGGTGTCGGAAGAATCCATACAAGGAGTTCCTGCCGTCTTATGTAATTGTACTTATTTATTTAATTCTCGTAAAGAATTTCCGTTCACTCGGAATCTAATATTCTCTTCGAGGATTGCCAAAAGAAAAGTGTACCCTAAGAAAGGGTTGCCTCGAAATAAATAATAAGATGCATACATTGAAAAAGGAGTACCTCGTAAAAACTAATTGTTCAAAAAGCGCTTCGGTGTATGATCGTGACCGTGATCAGGGCCTTTAAGGGCATGATTCTAAAAATCTTAGGGGCCTGATCAGGATCTGCTAGGACCGGATCATATCGTCATAGGGGCCTGATCATGACCGCCGGATGCGAAAATGGCCAGCCAGGTGTTACATGGCATAACAGGGCCTGTTAGGATGAGCGGATCATTTCCCTACATTAGTTAGGGAGGGCAAGTCAGGGGCAGAAGTTTTTCCCTACCAAAATTTCTACACGGGTATGACGCCACGATCGTAAAACAACGTTTTTTCGAAAATCAAGAATAACTGAAAAACCTCGTTTTTAAAAAATCTGAAAAAATCATATTAAATTTTTACGACAAAAAATCTATATTTCTGTGGAGTTTGAACTAGTTCCGACCAATAGATTTTGAATTATTGATCAATTTCATCTTTTAGAAATCAGTTTCAGCTATTTTGGGATATTCAGGTTTTGACTTTAGGTTTTCTGAGGATTTCGTCGATAAAATCGATGATTATTGTTTCAAAAAATTATGGAACAATTTATTTCCAATTCTTGAAGATCCATTTTCATCAAATGATCATAATATTTACGAATAATTGCTTTATTTGTAAATATTTGTAAATTTCTGCAACTTTAGATCTAAAGTTGCAAAAAAAAGCAATTATTTGTAAATATTATCATCATTTGATGGAGATGGATCTCAAAGAATTGTAAATAAATTGTTTTATAATTTTTTTCAATTTAAACGATCGCAATTTTAGCCCTAAAGTTGCAGAAAATAGTACATTACATCACGAGGAGGTAAAAACATTTTCTGACGAGTGTGAGTTTGCAGGAAGAGCCGAAGGCGAGTCCTGCAATCACACACGGCAGAAAATGTTTTTACGCCGAGTGATGTATGATATTTTATATTACGAGGTGCAATATGGACGTTTTCACGTCCGCTTGCGGACGTAAAAGCGTCCATTATTGTACTGAGTGATATAAAGCAATTATTCGTAAATATTTTATCATTTTATGGATCTCGGAGAATTGTAAATAAATTGTTTTATAATTTTTTGAAACAATGAATCTCGTTTTTATTGACGAAATTCTCAGAAAACCTAAAGTCGAAACCTGAATGTCTGAAAATAGCTGAAACTGATTGCTAAAAGATGAAATTGATCAATAATTCAAAATCTATTGGTCGGAACTAGTTCAAACTCCACAGAAATATAGATTTTTTGTCGTAAAAATGTAATATGATTTTTCCACATAAGGTTTGGATAAGACCAAGTAATTACATTAAATACAAAAAACATTCGATTTATTTGTACTTGTATCAATATCATTATATTACAATGATTATTTTTATTTATCACAAATTACTCATGAATTTATTTCTGAACATCATCAAAATGCATCTTTGTCCCCGGAATTTTGATATATAAATTATTTTATTATTTATTATTTTTTTATTTATTTTTATACATAAATTTTGATATAATTTTTTTTTTAAGGCTAGATCAAAATTGAAATATCCTTGCAATTCTTATGTGGTGGTTTTTCAAGAATGATAGTAACTAATTATTATTATTATTATTATTTTGATGATATAATTTTGGCCGGACATTTATGTACCCGGATATTATTTATAAGCTATTTTGGTATTTAGATATTGTATAAATGGTTTTTTTATGCATGGATATTTTGGTATCAAGTTAGGGAACGTACCCATACTACGTGACCCATTTTTTACCATTTTTACCCCCCCCCCTCCCCCCCCTCTCGGTGACCACCCGTAGTATATATATACCTTAGAAACATGCCAATTTTTAAAACAATCGGTCGAGTCGTTTTTTGTGACCGAATCATCGAACTTTTAAAAAAATTGAAGGCACACGTTTATTGATCCTTAAAGACCAATTAATGGTGTTAAAAATGAAAAAAAAGTTTTTCTTTCTTTGTCTCTCAAATTTGCATTTATTTAATGAGCGTGAAAGCTAAAAAAAATCTAAATTTGGAAAAAAAAAATTTGTTTGGAGCCCAACGACTGTTTTGAAAAGAGCAAAAATTTCGAAAAAAATTTTGCCGTGATATTTCTTTCGACTGCGTCGAGGATGGTGCCCAAAAAATTTTATTGCCTCGAGATTCCGAAACTAGAAGATTCAAGCTTCAAAATGCTTTTTTTTTTTTTTCGATCCAAAATAACAAAGTTACAGCCTTTGGAAAATCGCTGAAAAATCTCGCAAATTTTTCTGTTCCTTTAATTTTTTGACTGAGTGTATATGAGCTCGAAAAAGTGCGAGATTAACCCCCCCCCCTAAACATGTCACGTAGTATGGGTACGTTCCCTTATTTTGAGTCATGAAGTTTGGTTTTGGGATATTTTGGTCATGTCATTACCGTACATTGTTTTTTTAAATATTTCAAGCGAACATCGGAGGAATTGTTCAATTAATATTTAATAATTGCACTAATAATAATGCACTATTAATGCAATAATTTGCACTTATAGTTTTTTATTTATTAAGAACACTTTGATTCAACGACTCGACTGTCCTAATAAACTCTCGCATTTTTTTTTTTTTTTTGCAATGACGTTGAAATACATGGCAAGATACGGAAATTGACATGGGAGAAATACGCATTCGACGGGCTCGGGAATGCTTCGTCAGAAATTCGATTCACCTGTTGCTCGCTCTCGCACACTAACACCGCACTCTTGAACAATGTTAAGCTATGCATCACTCGAATGAAAAGAATCCGAATATACACGTATGTGGTGAATTGGAATTTCTCCCAAGCCTGTTTAACCCCTTAAGGGGGTCGAGTCAGCGTCGAAACGGTGATTGTTAATAATAATTTATAATTTTTGTAGAATGCCTACAAATATGATGTATAGTCTTGTAACTTATTTTATTTTCATTTTTTACCTCGATTTTTTTTTCAAATTTAATGTCAAAATATTAATAAATATGGTCATTCCATGTAAAATCGACCAATACTTAGAATCGACCCCTTTCAATTTCAATGAAATTTGGTCAGAAGTTTTCTTTTGTCATGAAACGAAGTTCTACCAAAGAAAACGAATTAAAAAAATTTTTGAGAAAGTTATGCAAAATACAACAATTCCACAATTTTTTTTATTTTTTTAAGTTTTCTTTTTTAAATATCTCGAAAACTATTATAGTTACAAAAAAGTCGTTCTGGGTTCGTCTTAAAGAGTATACTTGGAGCTGCGAAAAAAAAATTTTCCGAAAAAAAGTTTGAAAAATTATGAATTTTGATAATTTTGAATTTTGAAAAATCGTTTAAATCCCCCTTTAACATTACATTTTCAATTAAATTTTTTCTTAATACCTTGTACTGATCTTAAAAGATCCCGAAATTTTCAGAATTGCGTTTTTTGTTTTTTCAAAACATGAATTTTTGAATTTTGGTAAACATTTTTTTTTACCTCTAACGATAAGTTAAATAAAGTTAAGCAATCACGTAAATTGAACTGCTCAAAAAAACGGAATTGCATGATTGCCCCATTTTAATAAACTTAGAGGTAAAAAATTTTTTTTTTTTGGCAAAATTCAAAAATTCATACTTTTGGAAAAACAACAAACTCAATTTTAAAAATTTCAGGATCTTTCAAGATCAGTAGAAGGTATTATATTTAAAAAATTGAATTTAATGTTGATCTTGGATTTTCACGATTTTTGAAAATTCAAAATTCTCCAAATTCATATTTTTTACAAAAAAAATTTCGGAATATTTTTTTTTTCCTAGCACCGAGTATACTCTTTAAGGCGAACAGAGAACGTTCTGTCTTAACTATAATAGTTTTCGAGATATTTAAAAAATAAACTTGAAAAATGTGAAATTTTGAATTTTGCGTAACTTTCGAAAAAAAAAAATTAATTATTTTCTTTTGGTAGAACATCGTTTTATGATAAAAGAAAACTTCCGACCAAATTTCATCGTAATTGAAAAGGGTAGTTTGCAATTATTGGTGTATTTGACATGGAATGACCCATGTATTGTAAAAAAAAAGAATGGAAAAAATATTTTTTTTTACCGAGCTCGATAAAACACTCAAAATGTAGGTCTTTAGACCAGAGTACCGCCTTCAGCTCAAATAACAACGTTGGTTTTTGGCTTTTTTCGAAATTTAATCGTTAATGGAAATTATTTTGATTAACCATTAACCATTAAATTTTAATGGTTAATGAAAATGCAATTGCATTAAAAAAAGTAATGCATTATTTGCAACCCTGCCCTTTACAATGTAGTGTGTAATAGAAAAAATTTCCATTACCCATTGCAATGTAATGTGTAATGGACAAAACTTTGATTGCAATTTTGGGAATGGAAAAATATAGATCAATAAATTATTGCAGTTTTGCATTACATTTTATTGACTTAGGACTTAGATTTTTAGAATTATAATATAGATGCTTTTTAGAATTTAAGGTGAAAATTTAAGTCCTAAGTCAATAAAATGTAATGTAAAACTTTAAAGCATTAATGTAATGCAAAACTGCAATAATTTATTCATCTATATTTTTCCATTCCCAAAATTGCAATCAAAGTTTTGTCCATTACAGATTACATTGCAATGGGTAATGGAAATTTTTTCTATTACACACTACATTGTAATGGGCAAGGTTGCAAATAATGCATTACTTTTTTTAATGCAATTGCATTTTCATTAACCATTAACATTTAATGGTTAATGGAAATAATTTTAATGGTTAATAAAAAAAATATCCATTAACCATTAAATTTTAATGGTTAATGAAAATAATTTCCACTAACTATTAAATTTTAATGGTTAATGAAAATAATTTCCACTAACCATTAAATTTTAATGGTTAATAAAAATAATTTCCATTAACCATTAAATTTTAATGGTCAATGAAAATAATTTTAATGGTTAATAAAAATAATTTCCATTAACCATTAAATTTTAATGGTTAATGAAAATAATTTCCATTAACCATTAAATTTTAATGGTTAATGAAAATAATTTCCACTAACCATTAAATTTTAATGGTTAATCAAAATAATTTCCACTAACCATTAAATTTTAATGGTTAATAAAAATAATTTCCATTAACCA
Organism: Alloplasta piceator; assembly: GCA_946863875.1. Classification (NCBI taxonomy): domain Eukaryota; kingdom Metazoa; phylum Arthropoda; class Insecta; order Hymenoptera; family Ichneumonidae; genus Alloplasta; species Alloplasta piceator. The sequence continues at coordinate 16,473,859 of OX333080.1, forward strand.
TTAAATTTTAATGGTTAATGAAAATAATTTCCATTAACCATTAAATTTTAATGGTTAATGAAAATAATTTCTACTAACCATTAAGTTTTAATGGTTAATAAAAATAATTTCCATTAACCATTAAATTTTAATGGTCAATGAAAATAATTTCCATTAACCATTAAATTTTAATGGTTAATGAAAATAATTTCCACTAACCATTAAATTTTAATGGTCAATGAAAATAATTTCCATTAACCATTAAATTTTAATGGTTAATGCATTACTTTTTCATAAAAAATTTCGCAACCCTGGTTGGGCAATATAGCATATAAATGTACTCACTTTAAAAATAGCCTGTAGAGTACGGCGCTGAAGGTCTGTGAAAACCAGTCGTGGTTTCTTGGGGGCGGGCTGTTGGTGTTCTACCTGACTCGACATCTCGTCTTTCCTCTTGCATGCTGAAATACATGTAAAACAATTAAAACATCTGTCTCACGTGAAATAATCGTCGATGTAAATGAACTCTCTAGACCAAGCCGTGATCTCAACCAATTTTTCAAAAAAATCAACTAAAAGCCAAAAAGAAGAGAAAATAGAGGAAAACCCCTTTGGGGAACTTGTAATTTCGCGAGATATTTCTTTCAACGACAAATTTATATTGATTGCAGTGTAATGTGAAAACGAGCAGAATAATATCGCTGGTACTTACTTCCTCGTTGTGGAATCTGTGCAGCTGAAAACAGAAAAAGAAAAATGGACGTGAGTTACTGTCGAACGAAATCTCGATCAAGAGGACTGTGACGCGTTTTCGTTTGTTCAAACTTGTTTTTGAACTTTCTTTTTTTTTTCGCTCCCGACAATTCCAATTAATTAGACATACGTATACACATTAAAGAACATTTACAGTCCATTATAATCATAAACTGATAATTTGCATTAAAAAAAAAAAAAAAAAAAAAAAAAATCAGTTTCAACTACGGTCATCAAACATTTCCACTAAAGGGGTTTACGGGGATTCAGAGCGAACTATATAATTGTATATATCATTTGTATAGTATTGTCGGATTGTATGTATTGATATTGTATTTTTTGTTGGAGTTGAGAGGGAAAGCAACTTTTTTTTTTCATTTTTTATTAATAGCACTAAGGATAAATGATTGTGATAAATTTAATTCGAGCAAAACAACAATTTTTTAAATACAAAGATGTTGCAACGAAATTTGTGAACTTTGTTTATTAGTATTTATCAATTAAAATGTTAATCAAACGAGAAAACGTTTGTTTTGCTTGAATAAAATTGATAGAAATAGTGTTGGGTCATATTTGTCATTGCCATTATCTGTGATGATTGTTTACGTAGTTATTTTGTTATTGTATGTTATTCTTGTTTTTCCTCTTTCACTGACAAATGAAAAAAATGTTGGCAACAAGAAACGAACGAATTAAACCGATTAATTTTCTTTTTGTGCGCCGACGACAAAGCCAATGGACAATGTAAACTAGCCACGTTTCACGATTCTTTCAGAATTTCTGACGACAGTGTAACCGAGCATTTTCGCTCTATCCGTTTCTTTTTTTATTTCCCGTAAATCGAGTGTCACCCACCGACCATTCGTATTGGCACGACCATTACTGACTATAAAGGCTCCTTCTCTCGCTCTCACTCTCGACCCTCGTTTCCCGAGAAACTCGATGGCAATCGAAGACCATTTACAACGTAGTTTACATCACTGGACGACGGGAAAGAGAATGAAAAAATAATAGGATTAGAAACGGATCGGAGTAGAAAAAAAAAATTGCCGCAGTTGTCAAGAATCCATTTAAAGAAATTCAAAGTGAATGAAGTTTGAAAAAGTAAGTGAAAATTGCTCAAATAATATTATTAATTGACGATGACTTGAATGCAGTTTGGAATATTGGACAATGGGAAAGAGAATGGAAAAATAAAAGAATTAGAAACAGATCGGAGTAGAAAAAAAATTACCCCGTTGTCAAAAATCAATTCAGGGAAATTCAAAGCAAATAGCGTTGGGAAAAGTAAGTCGAAATTGCTCTAATAATATTATTAATTGACGATGACTTGAATGCAGTTTAGAATATTGAATAATGGGAAAGAGAATGGAAAAATAAAAGGATTAGAAACAGATCGGAGTAGAAAAAAATTACCCCGTTGTCAAAAATCAATTCAGAGAAATTCAAAGCAAATTGCATTTGGGAAAGTAAGTCGAAATTGCTCAAATAATATTATTATTTGACGTTGACTTGAATGCAGTTTGGAATATTGGACAATGGGAAAGAGAATGGAAAAATAAAAGGATTAGAAACAGATCCGGGTAGAAAAAAATTACCCCGTTGTCAAAAATCAATTAAGAGAAATTTAAAACGAATGGCGTTTGGAAAAGTAAGTCGAAATTGTTCTAATAATATTATTAATTGACGATTACTTGAATGCAATTTGGAAAGCAAATGGAGTTTGGAAAAGTAAGTCGAAATTGCTCAAATAATATTATTAATTGACGTTGACTTGAATGTAGTTTGGAATATTGGACATTGGGAAAAAGAATGGAAAAATAAAAGGATTAGAAACAGATTAGAGTAGAAAAAAATTACCCCGTTGTCAAAAATCAATTCAGAGAAATTCAAAGCAAATGGCGTTTGGAAAAGTAAGTCGAAATCGCTCTAATAATATTATTAATTGACGATGACTTGAATGCAGTTTGAAATATTGGACAATGGGAAAGAGAATGAAAAAATAAAATGATTAGAAACAGATCGGAGTAGAAAAAAAATTACCCCGTTGTCAAAAATCAATTAAGAGAAATTCAAAGCAAATGGAGTTTGGAAAAGTAAGTCGAAATTGCTCAAATAATATTATTAATTGACGTTGACTTGAATGCAGTTTAGAATATTGGACAATGGGAAAAAAATGGAAAAACAAAAGGATTAGAAACAGATCGGAGTAGAAAAAAAATTACCCCGTTGTCAAAAATCAATTAAGAGAAATTCAAAACAAATGGCGTTTGGAAAAGTAAGTCGAAATTGTTCTAATAATATTATTAATTGACGATGACTTGAATGCAGCTTAGAATATTGGACCATTGGAAAGAGAATGGAAAAATAAAAAGATTAGAAACAGATCGGATTAGAAAAAAATTACCCCGTTGTCAAAAATCAATTCAGAGAAGTTCAAAGCAAATAGCGTTTGGGAAAGTCAAAATTACTCTCATAATATTAATTGACGATGGTTCAAATAATTAAAAGAAAGGTTCGTTATTTAATCAGGAATTTAAGTATTTTCATTGAGTATTTTTATTGATCATGTGGGACGATCAATTTTTTTTAAATCTTGCTCAAAACGACGAATTTCGACCAAAGGATGTCGAAATACAAAAAAAAAGTACAAAACGGACAAAAATTATAATACGTTTGAATAATGTTATTGAATCATGATGATTTTAATGAAAAAAAGAAAATCCATTTGTAGATGTTCGTAATTTAATTAGAAAAATAAGAATTATCATTGTAGTAATTCCATAAAATATTTACCTCTGTATTTTTTGTTATCAAGATTATTATTATTATTATTATTATTAATATAATTATTAATTAAAAAATCCATTAATTGTAATATAATTAGGAAGATAAGAGTATCCATCGTTCATTAATTTTGTCAACTTTGTGCATCGATCATTGTTTCAATTATTTATTTGCCAAAAGAAATAAAAAAAAATAATTGAAAAATAATTTCCAAAGTAAACAAGTATGAACTTGTTTGCCTCGATAATTTTTTTGAAAATTCTCGCTTGATACGAACCACAAAATTTGACGGGATATTGAAATTTGCAAAAAAAAAATGAGTAGGAAGCACAAAAATTTATGGGTAAAAAAATAAAATGTTATGCGAAATGAAGTTTTTCCTCGGGATAGTCGTGGCTCGGGGAAAATCGTTTTCAAAAGACATCCCGTCGACCTCGTCGCTATATTCTTGGGGAACATCAAAAACGTGTTTGTCACGAGATTTTGTGGCCTCCGGCGTAGGTCAGATTAGAGTTTTCTCTCGCCGAGAACTATGAAAGAGGCAAGTGAGAGGGTAAAGAAGAACGGGGATGTTGAGAACGAAGGGTTGAAAAGAGAGCGAGAGAAAATGCTCCCGTTCGATCGTGAAGAAAGGCCGACGCTGTTTAGAATAACTCAAAAACGATTGCTCGTCTGTCCCGTTGAAAAAACGTAGAAGCGTCATGTGCTACGAATGACCTTTGGATGAAGCACGTATAAATGTCGATATCAAAAAGAGTAATAATAAAAATAAATTTTTATAAAATAGCCAAAACTTTTTTTTCGAAAATTCTTGCCATTTTTGACAGCAAAATACTTGACTAATTTTTTTATTAAAAAGAAAAAAAAATCCGTTTTTTTATTCACGTCAATTTTTTTATTTATTCGCATTAATTTTTTTCCTCACCACGATAGTTTGTGAATGTAGAGTGAGAGATTATGATTATTTTTTTTAGGTAAATGTGTAAAATGAGATGTAAGAAAAAAATGGGTACAAGAATATTGATTGAAATATAATATTGATTTAATAATTTGATTCAATTAATTTAATAAAATTGATTTAATGTGCAATTTTGCAATTTTACTTTGTCCGAGAAAGCATTTTGCAGAAATTTTACCATTTTTTCCATCCCTTTTTTTTGTTTATTCAAAATTTGTCGTTGCTTGTTTTTGGGTATCAAAGGCTGTGTTGTAATTAATCGTGGAACATTGTGAGATATTATTGCAGAGTATCGTGATATATGGTAAAGTTTGTGTAGATATATTCATATATTATACGGTATAGAAGTATGCACGCATGCTTTTTGTTTTACGGGGCTCTTTCTAAGAGTACAGGGGTGGGGGGCGTCAGGGTCTATGGATATATCATGTAATAATCTAGTATACAGGGTGTTCCAGGGGTGAAGGTCAATACCGCGAGGGTAGATTCGTGGCATGATATCGAGTAAAAAAGTCCTTTGCGATTTTTTGATATTTTCAAAACCTGAATTGTTATTAATTTGTTTATATCAGCCAATGAGACGCGCCCTTTTGCCTTGCTCGCGCCAGAGAGCGCGAGGGTGGGCATGGTGGGGTCACGGCTCGTCTCAATGGGCGCATCCCATTGGCTGATTTAAAAAAATTAATAACAATTCAAGGATTCAAAATATCAAAAAATGCCAAAGGACTTTTCTCTTTGATATTACGTCACGAATCTACCCTCACGATATTGACCTTCACTCCTGTATAGTTTGGTATATAGTTTATGTATATGTGATATAAGTATATTACGAATATCTGCGACAGGATTTCGCATCAATCAACATAGCTAAAAAATATATATGTATATAATATGTATATAAATATATTGATATCGGGCTTGATTAAACGGGGGTTAACAGGCGTGGGATATTTCTGCCAGGGGTTTGGGCTCAGATCGCAACAAGATGCTCACGTTGGTAAGACAGCATTTTCTATCACAAGGCCAAACATTTGCGAGATTTAACAACAACAAAAATTTCAAAAATAAAAATAAATCATTTTTTCAAAATCATCATGATCTTCGCTAATTTTCGGCACTTGTGATAAACCATAATCATCGTTATTATTTTCCCCCGTGTACGTCTTCGTGTCGTTTTTCAAATTTTTGTGCACGAACGTCGTATTTTTTTTTTTTTTTTTTCATTTTCTTGCATTATAAAGAATTCATTGGGCCTTAGTTTTTGTCGTTTTACGTTGCCGAATTGTGAATCCAACGCAATGTCGTTCCGAGAGGCTGTGGACCCCGCTAAACTGACCCGAAGACGCAGATAGCCGGGGATGCAAAATAAATTTTTCATCGAGGACTCTTCCCTTCTCTCCCACTGCGTTCAGTCTCAATATTTTTCTTTTCGGAGTCCATTTATTTCGTATGGCCATGCATCTACAGCCCGGTGGCGTTTTATTGAGAAATTTCGATTTTTCGAAATTAATTGTAACTTTTTTTTTCAAATTATTATTGTTTATCATCGCTTCTGATGATTGTTTTGACAATTGTCAGCGTGCGAACGTGAGAGAAGTCTTCGGACCCTGTCATTTAAACAATGGCGAATTCGATGAAAGAAAAAAAAAAATCGTCGATGTATTTCAATCGTATATTAGGTTCGAATTTTAAGATCTTAAGATCAAACCTAAAATCGAACTCAAGTTGGAACTTAGGATCTAACTGAAGTTCCAATTTAAGACGAATCTTAAGTTTGAACTTCATTACAAGTTCGTACTTAAGTTCAAACTTTAGTGCGAACTTCAGATCAATCTCAAGTTCAAACCTAAACTTGGTTTGAAGTTTGATCTTAAGAACCATCTTGAGCTTGAACTTAAGTTCGATCAAGCTTCTTTCATCGCCACCCTCGACCGTGTTTTTTGACATTAGTTGTCAAAATAATCAAGTTCGATCGAACTTAAGTTCAAGCTCAAGTTGAATCTCAAGATCGAACTTCAAACGAAATTTAAGTTTGAACTTAAAATCGATCTGAAGTTAGCACTAAAGTTTGAACTCGAGTATGAACTTATAATGGCGCTTGTTCAAACTTAAAATTCATCTTTAATTGGAACTTAAGTTTGATCTTAAGTTCCAACTTAAGTTCGATCTTAAAAAAACCTTAAGATCTTAAAATTCGGGCCTTATTCACCCTTTTCCTATTTCTCACGCTTTCGCTCTTTCTCTCCCACTCTCGCTCATTTTTCCTGTGTGTCTCTCCATTAATTTCGGTGTTGCAATTCACAATGGGCGATGAAATTTCGTTGAACTGCAGGACATTAGTTCATTGGAAATCCAATTGTTTTATATATATGTGCCAATTAACCGATGCCAATTCCACGATTAACAATTAAATTTGTGATAAATGCGCCATTTTTAAACTATAATTTTTTTCCTTCCGTTATTTCTTAATTCTATTTTTTTTTTCAATGAGTCAATGAAATTATGAATTTTTGTCTCGTTTTATCTCGAGTCTTCCAAAAATTGAATTAATATTCAGTCGCCAATTTGGCTGAATATTCTTCCTCCATAATGTCAGAATTTTTAACTTGATTATTTGTTTATTTATTTCATCAACCTTGTACAAACATTGCCATTGACTTTTGCAAACTGTTGGGGGCCTTAAAAAAAAATTATGGTCGTAACATTCTCACGATAACCCTTATCCTCGATGGAATTTATAGGTGTCCAAAAATTATGTACAATAAAAAAAATGTTATGTTTTTTGGCACATTTACAGCTCTAATACTTATTTCTTTACCACAATAAAACAATACCGATTACCAAGCTTACCAGAATGAATCTCCACTAAATAATAACTCTCTGAAATAATATCTTTACCCAAAAACAAGTCTCCGGCTTGTCAACTCGGCCGGTAAGTTACCGACGCTCGAATTCGCGCCAATAAAAAAACGCAGTCGCTCTGCGGTCGGTAAGTCAGAGATTGCAAGATTTGAAACCAGGTGACTTGTAATCTGATGGACTTGTAAAATGGAACAGCAAGAAATAAGTGGTAGAGCTGTAAATGAGCCACTTTTTTCGTTATGCTTTTTGTCTTATCTCGCCGCAAATGAAAACATGAAATTACGTGAGAAATATTATAATTTTCCATGTTTGGACACCCCTTGGAGCCCACAAGCGTGCATTGTACAATTTTTCAAGCTCGACCAAAGTCAGGCTGACATGAGAACCGACCACGGAAGTGCTCTCACGACCTCATAATATATACGTATATTAAAGTTGATTAAAGTCAGAAGGGCGTAATATCGGTCCCTGCGCCAGGAACCGACGTCTCTCTGATTTTAATAGCACGTGCGACGAGTCATCGAGGGTGGACGAAAAAAAAAAAAAATTAAATAACACGCGCTGCGGGCTCCGATAGGGCTTCAAGGGTTAATCGTGGAATACGCCACCCAGTTAGGGCCCAACAGGAGGCTGACCCCTTACAGTTCCGTTTTCATTGAATGTTTTCTTTTTCATTTATGTTTGTCTTCTTTTTTTTGAGACTTTTATTTTTTTCTAGGCTTCTTTCTTTAATTAAAATGCAATATGGAAGACCGGCCACACTCGTGAGAACCGAGCTAGCCTTTGCCTCGATGGCTTTCTCGAAAATCGATCGCATTTCTCCATAAGGAAATTCATTGATTTTCCCAAAACTTCAGAAAATACTTGGATTCTTTATGAACTTTTAAAGTTTCGAACGCTCATAACTGGACGAAAAATTGACAAATGCCATCTTTTGACGAAAAGAAGTTTCGAACGCTCATAACCGGACGAAAAATTGATAAATGCCATCGTTTGACGAAAAGAAGGTTCGAACCCTCATGATTGGACGAAAAATTGATAAATGCCATCGTTTGACGAAAAGAAGTTTCGAACGCTCATGATCGGACGAAAAATTGATAAATGCCATCTTTTGACGAAAAGAAGGTTCGAACGCTCATAACTGGACGAAAAAAAGTTTCGAACGCTCATAACCGGACGAAAAATGGACAAATGCCACCGTTTGACGAAAAGAAGATCCGAACGCTCATGATTGGACGAAAAATTGATAAATGCCATCTTTTGACGAACAGAAGGTTCGAACGCTCATAACTGGACGAAAAAAAGTTTCGAACGCTCATAACCGGACGAAAAATTGACAAATGCCATCGTTTGACGAAAAGAAGGCTCGAACGCTCATGATTGGACGAAAAATTGATAAATGCCATCTTTTGACGAAAAATTGAAATATTTTGTGGGAACTTTTATTTCTCAAGATTTATCAATTATTAAAGAAAAGTATTTAACAAGTACCGCTGCAACATTTCAATTATTAAAAAAAAAAAGTCGAATTTTCGTTCAGCTGAACGTTCGGAACTTCAACGTCCTGATTCTTTTGAAAAATTTCTACGATGAAAAACAATTTTCTTTCAGCGTCGTATAATCAATTTTGGAAGGCGATCGACTTTCGATGGATCAAGACGATTGATGGAAAGTATCGAAGTTAATTTTGCGCGCTTATTTCTCGAATCTCACGATCAAACCGTGTCGCTTCTCGAAATGTCAACATTTTTCCTCAAGCTTTTCATGAAAATTCTGGTTTCGAATTTAGAGTGTGTGTATCCTGATTGTAAGACGATCCTCAGTAAGCGACAACCGAAGTCTCGTGATTTTCTTCTCAATAAAATGCCTCCGAACATGATTTTCTTTTTTTCTTTTTCGCAACGCTTTTGCTGTTTGCTCTCTCCTCATTCGCTCTCTTTATCGTTACTCTAAAGCTTACACGTATATATGTATAGATACATATAAATATACATACATATATAGATGTAACAATATATAATAAGCGGCATCAACAATAGCAGCAAAATTACTTGTTTCATATATGCGAGATAAAAATAGATATATATGCTATCAATGTATTTATACGACTCATACAAGGTACAGCGAGCGTGCATGGGAAATGTGTCTGTGATTTTGTGTTTGGAAATTAATTTGAAAAAAAAAAGAGAAACCAAATTAAAAGTGCAATTCTTTAAATCTCAGAGATGGAAATATTTTATGTAAAAAAAAAAAAAAAAAACGGAAAATAAATTTGAATCTGTCCGCGAGGCAATTGGATTAATTTTGAAAGAAATATTAAAAAACCGAAGAAATATTGGGTCAACGAAACTTGATAAATCGTGAATCGCGAAATTTACGAGACAGCGGATCGAACAATGAGCGGGAGGCGTTTATTATCGTCCGGGAATTATTAATTTATTCCCAGAATAGACGCGGATACGCCACTCACAAGGATCATCCTGAATCTCATGATTTTATAATAATCATTCAACCCCAAATACTGTCTCGAATTAAGGATTGCCTGTACAGTCCCAGCCAAAAATAGTATTTGATTGAAATTTTTGCACTTCGTGATACATTAAAAATCTGAAAAAATTCAGCAATACTTGGCATGCCATAAACAATAATTATCAATAATAATATTGCCCAAAAGTAATTAATAAATTGTTTAAACAATTTTTTGGTAAGTTCTTTTTCTTCTCAAATCGAATGCGTTAATTTTTCTTAATGCATATGAACTTTTTCAGAATTTTCTCTCTATTTTGAAATTCACGTTTTGAAATTTTTAGAATGGCTGAATTTATGTATTTTTTGGCCCAGTGTCTTTGGAACTTTTCAAAGCTGACGATTGACCTGTATGCAAAAACGTATACAAAATTGTCAATTTTTCGTTTTTATTTCAGAATGTTTTTTATAATATTTCAAAATAGAGAGAAAGTTCTGAAAAAATTCATACGCGTTCGGAAAAATTAACGCATTCGATTTGTTTAAGAAAAAAAAAACTTACCGAAAAATGGTTGAATAATTATTTTTTTAAACAATTCATTAATAACTTTTGGGCAATATTATTATTAATAATTGTTGTTTATGGCCTGTCAAATGGTGCTGAATTTTTTCAGATTTTTATTGTATCTCGAAGTACGGAAATTTCAATCGGATAAAATTTTTGGCTGGGACTGTACAGGCATCCTTAACACGCCATTCCCGCGATTCTTTTTCCGCGATATTATTTTTAATTATTCCCTCGGTCGAAATCGTGGAAACGTTAAATTTTTCAATTGAAAAAAAAACTGGACATGCATTTTCGAAAGTTCCAAACCGTCTTTATTTTTAATTCTCGATTCGGAGACGCTATAGGATCGTCGATTGCGCGAAATTAACGATTTTTCATTATTGTTCTCTTTTTTGTTTATTAATTATTGTCTCTGAATAATTAAAGTCCGATTACAAACGAGGCGGACCGAGAAACGGCAACGTGACGATTCTTGATGTCCTTCGAGCGAGGCCTGCGCTCGCAGGACATCGATGAACTCGGACCACGAGACCGCAGCTTCGGCTCCTCGTTTATTCCGCGTGAAAAGGACGAAAAGAGCGCGAAGATTTTTTTTTTTTTTTTTTTTTTTTTTTTTTTTTTTTTTTTTTTTTTTTTAATTGCATTCGAGACCGTGCGAGCAGCGTACGTCTGATCTCACGGTAACTCCAGCATTGTTTTCCTCAATTTTCAATAATAATCGATTTTCCAAACGAGAACGATAAATTACCGAAAAATCGCGAATCGACGATTCTGACGAGGAGAATAATTTCCGTCACGACGCGTCTTCGTTCCAACGAATGGTGGAAAAACTTGGATGAGGAAACAGCAGGGATTGCGTATATACTTTTGATGCTTTTTCGTCTTTAAAAAAAATTATTTCAGCGTTTTGATGATCCGCTGTCGCGCCAAAAAAAAATGGGTTTGTCAGATTTTCCTTAAAAATTCGGAAATCAAACTACCTTTTGTTTCTTGTATTAAATAATTAATTAATTAATTAATTAATTAATTAATGTTAAATCTTATTTGAATCTTGTTGCATATTTGAACACGATAACGGATCTCAATTTTTTCCATAATCTTTACTCAATAAAAAAAAAATTGTTTATAAAAAACAAAGAACCTTGCTTGTAATAAAAGCTTCGCCCAGATCAAAACTTTGCACAAAATGGCCTCCTCTGACTGTGAAAAAATTTTCATTTACCTTTAAGCACAAACTTTTTACTCATAACCGTACTTTTTTTTAAATAATCGCGTAAAACAAAATGAATCCATGTAGAAATGTAAACAAATATATTGGAAAAAATTCAACATATGTACATGGATATTTATATATATAAATATACGTATGTAAGAGATGCGTGTGTATAATAATAATAATAATAATAATATTCATAATCTGTGCACGTTTTGATCGATCGATCCATCCATCATTGTCAATAAAATTTCAATTAAAAAAAAAAATAAACAAATTAATTAACCAATATATCAAGAGGTCAACGAAAAAACGGAACCGTAACGGAATTATAGATGATAATGGCACATATATGTGTAACCATATGAGTATATATTTAAAAAAAAAATATTTCATACATATACGAATTATTAATCAACATTTGTATGCAAAGGCAACAAGTTAATCGGCAATTATACAATGTATAGAGGTTTTCGGGTTCAAACAAAGAAAACATATCATATATATATGTATATATATATATATATCGTGTGTGTGTGGACACATATATATGTCATCATAAATATAACGATACAACATATATACTTATGTCATATGCTATGTATATATATATATATCATCGAATGTTCAATTACAAACGATAAGTAAGAAAAATAAGGTATGTTAACAATTTGTCATTAGAGTAAATAAGGTTATTAATGGAATTATTACGAACACCGAAACTGAGAGACTCACAAGCAGGAAGAGGAGGGTGTTTTCCTTCTTTTAGAGTTGACTGATCTCACGTTAACATTGCGCATCTGGCAGTCTGCAATGCAAAACACATTGGGATGTTCAAATATTAACGGGCGGCCTTCGGAAACGACAGGTTGGTCACCATTTTTTGTTTTTCCTTTTTTTTTTTAATTTTTTTTTGCCATCTCCTTCAAAATTCCGTTGATTGTTTTTTTCCGTTTGTTGTTCTCCAACAATTGTCGCAAAAGCGCGAAATAATCGCTAGTTCGTCGTTTTTTGGTACAGTTTAATTTTTTTTATTTTTGGAGATCAACGAGGGCATCAAAAAAAAAAATCCCTAGCGTCCGGTCGCACTCTCACCATCGATGCCAATTACGAATAGAATCCACTCTAAATTCGAAACGAAAATATTGGTATAGATTTGCCATTTCAATTACGCTGCAACCTCGATTTAAGGAATTGCTGCGGGAAATTGCAAAAATCGAGGTCCCTTAAATCGAGGTCACAGTGTATCGGCACATTTACAGCAATTACTACAGTAATAATAATAATAATAATAATAATAATAATAATAATAATAATAATAACAACAATAAGCCTACCACAATAAATCTCTACCTAGATATTTCTCTCTCAAATAATGTCTCTTCCACAAAATCTCTCTCCCATTTTACAAGTCCATCAGATTTCGAGTTTCCGGGTCCAAAAGCCTGCGATTCCTTACTTACCGACGGCAGGGCGACTGTGTTGTTTCATTGGGGCGAGCTCCAACGTCGGTAAGTTACCGGCCGAGTTGACTAGCCGGAGACTTGGAATCTGATAGACTTTTCAAATGGGTCAGCTGTCAGGTACAGAGATTTTGTGGTAGACATTTTACTGGGAAAGTTGTTTACTGGTAAATTTGTTTTGTGGTAGAAATATTGTTTGAGGGCTTTGTTAATTGGTGACGATTTATTCTAGTGAGATGTATTTCTGGTAGAGAAATAAGTAGAGCTGTAAATGTGCCCAAAAGAAATCGTACGTAGCCCTCCTTTCACGAAGTTTAATGTTATAATAAAAACTATGTTTTCATCAAATTGAAAGTAAATAATAATAATAACGTTTCGTTTTCGACCAGTCTAGTATACAGGGTGTCCCGGGGTGGAGGTCAATATCTCGAGGGTAGATTCGTGGCGTAATATCGAGTGGAAAAGTCCTTTGCCATTTTTTGGTATTTTGAACCCCTGAATTGTTATTCATTTTTTTAATCATCTAATGAGATGCGTGCCTTTGCCATCTCATTGGCTGATTAAAAAAATTAATAACAATTCAAGGGTTCAAAATATCAAAAAATGGCAAAGGACTTTTCTGCTCGACATCACGTCACGAATCTACCCTCACGGTATTGACCTTCACCCCTGGGACACCTTGTACATATGTGAAGGGTGAACGTGCAAGGAAAATGGATTTAATGATTGCCATTTTTCAAGCTAGAAGCTTGAACTTCCGGTTTGGTAGAATAATTTCTATGAAAAATGACAATCTGTGTATAAGAAGTCAGTTTGAATTTCTAGGTAGACTCGGAAGTCCCGCCATTGTTAGGTAGATATAATTTGTGTATTTAACATTATTCAACAATTAGATTCATCGTTCGAAAATCATCCAAATTTTTTCTTCATTTAAACAATTTATTTTATTGATTTAATTTAACGTGTACAATTCATTTATTTAAACAAACAATTAAACCGCAGTTAAAAAAAAAAATTTGACATGATTTTTCGCATTTTACATTTCTACGTGCTGCGTTATTCCCAGGCACATTAGTGCGGTAATTTTTGTCCTGTGATTCGAAAAAAAGTCGAGAAAAAAGGGAACATCGCCCCAAGTATCGACGCGTGAGAATCGGAACGGGACGGATCGTAAACGCGCGAATAGACGGGGACAATTTATGAAGAGAAGTGTCACGATGGTTAAAAAAAAAAATTGAAATTATTAACGTTGCGCTCATCGGGGCGTATCGTTTAATTAGTAACATGAGAGAGAGAGTGCGATGCACAGTCGAATGCCATAGTCGTGTATTTTCTCATGAATTCCGAAACGATAACGACAGAGACGCCAAATTGCCTCATATGATGCGTTTTTCACGAATCCAACCAATTTTTCTTTTTATTGTCAAACAGTGATTTAAACATTTTTTTCAATGTTTCTCTAAACCAGGCACTTTTATAAAATTAGGCATATTTCTCGAATTTATTCCCATTTCGAAAAATTAGCAGCAGAATCAAAGGGAATTTGATTCTATTTTTTTCTAATCAATCAATGAATAACCTTTCAATCTTGTAAGAGTAATTTGAATTTTTTTCATTATTGACGTCTAACGATGCATCAGAATTGTAAAAATTTACTTATAAAAAAAATACAATTTTTTTTTCCAAATTTTTTCTACGTAATCAATATTTTTTGACAATAATACGAATTTCAAAATTCTAATCAATTCTCTGAAACTGAGAATTTTTATTTATTTATATTCATTCATATTCTTATCTCTGTTAAATTTATCATTTTTATTTATTTATATTCTTATCACTGTAACATTATTCCAGAAGCGCATTTTTGATGATACTGGACGTAAGTTAATGGGAGGACAAAAAATTAGAATTTTTGTTTTCAAAAACATTTTTTTATAACCAATACTTTTTGACAATACGAATTTAAAAATTCGAATCAATTCTCTAAAATTGAGAACCAGTTTAAATAATTCGCCGGACGTATTTTTAAATAGCAAGCAAAAAGTAACATAGCCCGTAGTAAAAAACTCCATTCGTCGCCATTGAAAAATCCCCATTCATTCCCCATTGCCGAAATAACCAATGGAGATGAATGCCGAATTGCCTAAGGGGATTTTCGCCATTGAATTCCCCATTTGAAACGGAATGGGGATTATCTAATGGGGATTCAATGGAGACAATCCCCTTAGGCAATTCGGCATTCATCCCCATTGGTTATTTTGGCAATGGGGAATGAATGGGGATTTTTCAATGGCGATGAATGAAGTTTTTACTATACGAAAGAATCTCCATTGCTGTTCGCCAATCATTCCCCATTGCCCACAAAACCAATGGATATGAATGCCGAATTGTCTAAGGACATTTTCGCCATTGAATTCCTCATTTGAAACGGAATGGGGATTATCCTATGAGGATTCAATGGAGACAATCTCTCTAGTTAATTCGCCATTCACCTCCATTGGTTTTTGTGGGCAATGGGGAATAAATGGGATCATCAATGGAGATTCTTTCATATGATTGCTATAGTCCAAAAAATATTTTCAAAATTGAAGAGCTGAAAAAATGGCTGGATTTCTTTGGAATGTCTCATATAAAAATCAGGGTGAAGATTCATGAGGTTCGCTTTAAATGGACTCGGGGGAGCATACCGATAATGAAAACGACGACGACGAGGAGAGATGCGAAACCGCAAAATTCACATTGAAATCCACCAGGGATGCGTGACGTTTTAATTATAAACGGCAAAGGAGCGCACAATGACTTGTTATAATTTGCCGGTAAGGGGTGCATTTTTCCCCCTTTCTCTCTTTTTCTTTTCTAATAATATATATTGCTCGTCTTTTTATTTATACATTCCCGCTGAAAGAAAAAAAAAACAAAGAAGAGTAATCTCGTCGTCGATGCACCGGGACCATCGATAAATCGAATAAATATCGATCGCTCCGATAGATCGACTCGCCACTCGGCGAAATAATTCGTCGATTGACCTGAAAAGTTTTCAACCCTTCCGGAAAATAATGGAAATATTTGTCAGGGAAAGATAAGCTCCGTGGGCCAATCGTTGAAACAATCGTTTTCGCTGATTACAAAAAAAAAATAATAATAATAATGACCATACAAAATTTCTCGTTCAAACTAGTGATTTTCTTATTAAAAAAATAATTTTCCAAATTTTAAACAATATTTAAAAAAAAAATTTCAGAATCTTTTTTTTTCGTAGCACCAAGTATATACTCTTCAAGACGAATTCAGAACGATTTTTCGTAACTATAATAGTTTTCGAGATATTTAAAAAATAAACTTGAAAGATTTTTAAAAATTGTGAAATTTTGAATTCTGCATAATTATGAAAAAAAAAATCTAAAACTTTTTTCCGTCAGTAGAACTTCGTTTTATTATAAACGAAAACTTCTGACCAAATTTCATCGAAATTGAAAGGGGTCGATACCAACTCTTGGTAAATTTGACATGGAATGACGCAACTGTTAAAAAATATTTATTTAACTTATTAACTGATAAAAAATCGTTGCTTTCTGCAGTTAACAAATCCATTGTTTATCAGTAAAGGAGCGAGATCGTATGAAAGAATCTCCATTGATGATCCCATTTATTCCCCATTGCCCACAAAAACCAATGGAGGTGAATGGCGAATTAACTAGGGAGATTGTCTTCATTGAATCCCCATGGGATAATCCCCATTCCGTTTCAAATGGGGAATTCAATGGCAAAAATGTCCTTAGAAAATTCGGCATTCATATCCATTGGTTTTGTGGGCAATGGGGAATGAGTGGCGAACTGCAATGGAGATTCTTTCGTACAGTAAAAACTCCATTCATCGCCATTGAAAAATCCCCATTCATTCCCCATTGCCAAAATAACCAATGGGGATGAATGCCGAATTGCCTAAGGAGATTGTCTCCAGTGAATCCCCATTAGATAATCCCCATTCCGTTTAAAATGGGGAATTCAATGGCGAAAATCCCCTTAGGCAATTCGGCATTCATCTCCATTGGTTATTTTGGCAATGGGGAATGAATGGGGATTTTTAAATGGCGACGAATGGAGTTTTTTACTACGGGAAGGAGGGATGAAAAGGGACAAAGGAAAAATATGGAGGAAGATTGAGGCAAGGACATCATGAAAATCGTAACGCCCCGTGTAGAAATGTGATAGGGCAACCATTAGTTGATTCTTGCCCCTGATCCGCCCTGCCTGATCCGATTTTCCTGGCAGGGCCCTGACATGGAACTTAACGACCTGACCCCTAGTTATTACCAGGGCTGCGAGTAATGCATTACTTTGTGTAATGCATCTGCATTTTCATTAGCCATCAAAAAAGTCATGGTTAATGCATTACTTTTTCATTAAAAATTTTGCAACCCTGGTTATTACATTGAAACAATCACTTATTTGTCAGTGCCCTGCATGATCAGAATATGAACAGTTTCCGACGATGTTATTTTTACACTTTTAAGCAACATATTTTTGTTATTACCCTGACAGGGCTCTGATGTGGAAACGATTGGATTCCCCTAAGTATTTATTAAAATAAAATTATTTCTATATCGGCTTTCAGTTCATGCATCGCATGGCTGAAAAATGAGCAAGTCCTGAACATGATTTGTGAACTTATACACTGAGAGAAAAAATTACTAGAACCAATGAAATAAAGTTTTGAAGGAAAATTTTTTTTTTTTAATTATTTGCCAAAACATATTACATTGGTTCCCTTACATATTTACTTGGTCAATTTTTGTCAGTCAATTCCATAAATTTCTGTTTCAATAAACGAATTTACTTGAATCTAACAATATGTTATCAATTATATGTAATATGTTGTTTGAATCAAGAACACATTTTATCATTCAAAACATGCACGTCTTTTAATACAGGAAGCACTGAGAAAAAAAATTGTTGAATCAACAAATTAATTAGTCCAATCAACAGGAAAAATGATTGCTTCAATCAAATGCGTGTTTATCAATTGTTGCTAAACAGTTTGTAAAAAATATATAGCCCTTGCCAAATAAATTAATATGCATAATTTAGTGACCCCAAAAAGAGATAAATGGAAAAAAAAGACAAATCTGCGCCAATTCTCCGATCTAATTTCTCTGTCCGACCGAGATTCGAACCCTCGACCCTACCTACCATCATACCTATCCTACCTAACTACCTAACACGCTACCTATTACGCCATCGACTACTACTATGCACTTGAAACAAGTTACGAGTTATGAAGATTCGAATATAAGAAAACATTTAATAAACCAGTTTTTCAATTTTCAGCAACTTATGTATACTACTAAAGTATACTATCGAAATGATAGTTCTTTGCTTGAAGGAAATAAAAATTTCATCATTCCAAACAAATATTCTATTGGAATAAAATAATGTGTTATTTGTTTAACTGCAGCTTCTTTTCAAATAATCACAATCCATTTTATATCTAATAAATATTGAAAATACTACAGAAATATTTTTAGAAGTAAAATAATCATGCATTTATTGCAAAGAAATAATTTTGTTCGAAAAAAATAATTTAATAGTGACCTCGGTTTTTAGATTCAAATAATCTCATGTTTATGATGCCATAAATAATTGTCTTAAAAAAAAATAATTTCGTATTGAAGTCGTTTTTTAGATTCAAATAATCATCATTTTAGATTCAAATAATCTAATGTTTATGATGCGATCAATGTAATTAATCCAATGAATACAAATTTAATCACATCTATCATGCATTTAATTGTTACTATTAAATAAGAGTTTAATATAATGAAGTAATAGATTCGTGAAAAAATTTTTTTAAATGAAAAGTGATTTTCTTGCTTCAACAAATAAATAATCGAATTAATACTTTCATTTAATAAATAAATTCATGTTCTCAAATTCAGTAATTTTTTCTCTCAGTGTAAAAATCGTATTTTCGTAATATGAAAATACGATCCAATAATAGTAATAACGATAATAATAAATTAACCATCATTGTCTCGTTTATTATTATTATTATTATTCATTATTCATTATTTAATTATTAGCATTATTTATTATTATTCAATTATTATCATTATTTATTATTATTATTTAGTTAATTATTATGATTTATTATTTAATTATTATTTACATGATCACTTTTATCCCGCGAGAACAAGCAATCGTGCGCCCGTCACATGTTCGTAACGTAGGCAAAGGATTATTATTATCATCACCACGAACCGCGTCGCGTTAGTTCCGAGACTTGGCGCGAGATGTCGCAGGACGGCAACCGTTGAACTCCCATACGGATAATGTGAAGAGTATGCTTATATAGACGGGTGCGAGCACGGATGTTAGCAGAAGTCGGTGTCGAAAGAATCCATGCACGGAGTTCTTGCCGTCTTGTGTAATTGTACTTATTTATTTAATTCTCGTAGATAATTTCCTTTCACTCGGAAACTAATACTCTCTTCGAGGATTGCCAAACGAGAAGTGTACCCTAAAAAAGGGTTGCTTCGAAATAAATAATATGATGCATACATCGAAAAAGGAGTAGCTCGTAAAAACTAATTGATCGAAAAGCGCTTCGGCGTATGATTGGGAACTTCATGGTCGTGATCAGGGCCTTCAAGGGCATGATTCTAAAGATCTTAGGGGCCTGATCAGGATCTGCAAGGGCCGGATCATATCGTCATAGGGGCCTCCTCATGACCGTCGGATCCGAAAATGGCCAGCCAGGTGTTGCATGGCATAACAGGGCCAGTTAGGATGGGCGCATCCTTTCCCTACATTAGTTAGGGAGGGCAAGTCAGGGGCAGAAGTTTTTCCCTACCGAAATTTCTACACGGGCGAGAGCCTTTGATCGCCGAATTAAAGCTTTCAAAGTCGATGTTTCAGTCGATACGAGTCTCTGTACGAGTTACTCCGTAGATATCAAAGTTACGATCCCACCGAAACTTTTCATCCCTCTCCGCACCTCCACGTCCATATTCGCCTTGTTTTTTTTATTTTATTTGATTTACTCTCCATTCTACAAACTTTATTATACACGAATACATCGATTCCCGGAAGCACGAAAAAGGGGGTTTCAAGTAAAGTGACTTTGAATCGCGTAAATTACATCCCCCTCCTCTGTCCAGCATCGATTACACGTATTCGGGGGGTTGGTTCGTTAACCCGTCGCAAGATTTTTTTCATCGGTATCCGTTGTCGAATCAAAGGCTAAGTGGATATGGAAAAGAGTTTTTATAGAGGAATCACATCGATAACATATTATCGTTTCTGCGTTGACTTCCGATCTCTCTGAGGAAAGAGTTGGGGGTTGTTTCGCATTTAAACCCCCAACTCTCTCCTCCAGCGTAACAAACCCCTTCTGAAATTCGTTGAATAGCGTTGAATGATGAAAAACGTTTGTATTCATACGAGAAACATCAATAAAACATTGTACGATTTTTTATTTATTTATTTTTATTTATTTATTTATTTATTTATTTTTATTTTTTTATATGATACGATAAATTGGATGTTCCGCGTATTTCTCGCTTTCTCCATTGCCCCTTAATGATTTATTCATAGCTTATATATGCACATCTATATCCCTCAGAAGTACGAGAAAGCTTCTTCCTTCTTTTTTTTCTCTCTCTGTACTTGGAAGCTTTTTTTTCTCTCTATCTCGTCGCGCAATTGCATATTTCTCGTCGATTGCTGGCTCGAATATTGTGACCCACGCAAGGGAAAGTTGAAGTGGGGCGGGGGTGGGTTTGGAGAGGGGGAGGGGGGGCGTTCAGACATCACGGTGTCCCTTGTACGAGATGTCAAAGTTCGAAGCTTTCCGAGCTTTTTTCTCCCTCCTTTTTTCGTGTATCTCTATGAAGTGTTCCGTTCATATATATATATGTATATATATATATATATATATATATGCGTCGATTATATCGTCAATGTGCCGGAGACTGATATCTGCCAGCTAATAAATATAGGCCCCACATATATGGGGCATTCCACGTCAAATCACGCGGTCATCGGCCTGATCCCCTCGGTTTTTGATGTCCAATGAATCGTGGGTTTCGTTTGGCCCAAAATATGACCTCAAATTTTTAGAAATTTTTATTTAATTTTTTAGGGGTTGCCCGAGCTAAAAAATCATTAAATTGAGGGAAAACATAAAGAGGGGCCTTTTTTAAATTAATGAAATTTTTTCACCGAAACTAGGGCTCAATCCGGATATTTTCGTCGTAGTTTGATAATGGGCCAAAAATAATTACTATTTTGTTTTGTATTTTAATTTTTTTTTTTAATTTCTTACTTTGATTGTTTCTTGTAGTGAGAATAACAAAAAACAAAAATATTTTTCTACACCGAAAAAAAGGTTTAGTAATATCTTAGTCCTTTACTGGAAGTAAATAAAATTGTTTTAACTGTATGTTTCGTCTCATCAACAAAATGTAGTTTTAATTTGAGCTATTCATCCAGTTAAAAGAATAGTAAATGCTTTCAAGTCGATCGAATTGTTTGATAAATTTGACTAAATATTTCCATGCGGCCACAACATATTTAGTCGGTAGTACGTTCAGTAACTACCACGATCTCGGCACTTCACCCGAGATCCGTAAGGTGGCGACGATCGGCGCGCGCTCTCGCGCCAGCGAGACAGCCACTGAGCACCGATAAGTACCAGCACTGTAAAAAATGTTTGTATTAAATTTAATAAAAAAATATGAAGTTTTTATGCACATACAATATATTAATTTTCATATACATGTGTATAGTAATATTCCAATAAAAGTATATAAAAATCAGATAACTTCTTTTAATTTTAATATACGTTTGTATATTAAAATTCCAATACATAGTATGATTTTTAAAGCAGAATCATGAAAAAAAAAATGAAAATTAATATTCTTTTGTATATTAAAATTAAAAGAAGTTATTTGATTTTTCATATACTTTTGGAATATTACTGTACACATTGTATATGAAATTTAGTATTCTGTATATGCATAAAAACTGTATACATTTTTATTAAATTGTGTACAAAAATTTGTCACCGTGCAACTAAAATTATACGCCCGA
The DNA here is from genome assembly GCA_946863875.1 of Alloplasta piceator. Taxonomy (NCBI): domain Eukaryota; kingdom Metazoa; phylum Arthropoda; class Insecta; order Hymenoptera; family Ichneumonidae; genus Alloplasta; species Alloplasta piceator. Next base: position 16,495,998 of record OX333080.1, read on the forward strand.
GATATCCACATTACGGATATTCGCAAGGGTCAGCTCGACCAAAAATGCAATAGAAGAACTTCGCTCTGGAGAAACCGCCTTAATCATCACGGTATAAGTATAACCTCTGCGCCAGGTAAGTATAAAGGGCACGCTGGTCGTCCGGTATATATCACCATCATATGCCTATTTCGCTTGGGCGCAGAGGTCCGAGCGCATGCGACGCATAGCGGTGGATGCGTCAACTAGCACAGCCGCTGACGTTGATTGGAAAATAAATGTATTAATATCCAATAACGTATCTTAAAAATGCGAAACAGCATACAGAAATCATTTTAATATACGGGGATTTGAATTTTCAACGTTCATCTTTTAATTTTAATATACAAGTATTAAATTTAAGATGAAATTGTCAATTTTCCAATACCTTGTATATTAATTTCGATTTAATATACTTGTTTTTGAAACTTAATATACTTTTGTATATTAAATTTAATAACATTTTTTACAGTGAGTGTATTACCAGCATCGGAGTCCTCGATTAACTTTAAATTGATGGACCATTACCCGCGCTCTGTGGTCGCGCAGTTCCATGGACTAAAGACTACAAATTTGGACAAGGATAAATAAGTTAAATTTTTACTCAACTGTTTAATCTCACGATTAATTAGTTAAGTAAAAGCCCAAGTAGCTTAAACAAATATTGCATATCATCAAATGTTTTGTTAATTCAATTGACATTTTCTAGCTTTATGTTGAATGCATTTTTTTCCGGTGAACAACATCTGAATTGCATAGAAAATATAAACTGTTCATTCAACTAAACCATTTGATTATGCAATGGCATATTGAGTGCATTTAACCAAATATAGAATCAAAACAATGTAATTTTCAATTGAACGGATTCTCTACTCAAGTTGGGTCAAGGATATATGTATTTATGGGAATGCAATTTTTGTTTCCATTTTGATACACGTTTTGAGTTAACGGAATTACACATATCGTTCGCGACCCGTGACCACCGGGTTTAGTTAATTCAAGCCAATTTTTTTTCACTTTACCAAACCTTTTTCTCGGTGTAGTAAAACTTGATCTATTTTTCTTGGTTTAAGAGTGAAACAACATTTTTAGAAAATTCATTAGCCTCAAGGACTTGAAATAAAACGGTTGATTCAAACACAATTAAAAAATGAAGAAAAAAATAGTCATCATTTTGGGCCCATTATCGAACTATGACGACAATATCTGTTTTGGCCTCCAGTTTCTGTGAAAAAATTTCATTAATTTGAAAAAGGCTTCTCTTTATGTTTTCCCTCAATTCAATGATTTTTAAGATCGGGCAACCCCTAAAAAATGGAATAAATTTATTATTAATATGAGGTCATATTTTGGGCCAAACGAAACCCACGATTCATTGGACATCAAAATTCGAGGTCAGGCCGATGACCGCGTGATTTGACGTGGAATGCCCCATATGTATATATATTTTTGGGGTCTGTGCCGGAGATATCGAAAGAACCAGAGAGAGAGAGAGAGAAAGAGGAAGGAGAGAAGGAGATGGAGAGCGCCGGATGCATCGAGAGGGCTTGGGCTTCCATTACGAACGAAAAATAGGAAATAAAAAAAATCTGGCAGTAGAATCGCCAGAGTCCAGTCGGACGCTCTCCCTCTCTCTCTCTCTCATGGAGCTCCAGGTACCAAAAGCTCTCCTGTACATATTTCTCTCTCTCACACACACACACACACACACACACACACACACACACACACACACACACACACACACACACACACACACACACACACACACACACAGAGTCACAGTCACAGTCTCTCGAACGATGAGGACTCGATGAACGAGACTTATATATATATACATATACAAATGTATACGAGACCAGGAAGAATTTAGGCGCGGAGACACAGAGAAATAGTGATCCTCGCGGTTCGGCAGGTGGATAGAGAGGAAGAAAGGATGGGGAAAAAATAGTTGTATTTTTATATAAATCCAGACGTGTGTGTGTGTGTGTGTGTGTGTGTGTGTGTGTGTTTGTATATGTGTAGCTGATGGATTCGCGAGTCTCGGATATTCTGAAAAATAATGCCTCCGTCCGGAGGCTAGAGCTTATAATAAATGTTTGAGAGGACTCCACCGCCTTTTTTTTCTCATCCCGTCATTTCCTATCCTGATTTTGCCATGGCATGTATATTTGGGAAACTCGGTAGGAAGCTCTCGTTCGATCGCTTCGATTCTGTCCAAATATAACGGGCGATCCACAGAGAGAGAGAGAGAGAGAAAGAGAGAGAGAGAGAGAGAGAGAGAGAGGGAGAGAGCGAAAATATTTGTATATGAGTAATTCCATACCAAATCGACCAATAGTTGGATTCGAACCCTTTCAATTTCGATGAAATTTGGTCAGAAGTTTTCTTTCAACATAATACAAAGTTCTACGGAAGAAAAAAATTCAGACAATTTTTTTGAAAGTTATGGAAAATTCAAAGTTTCACCGTTTTTTCAATTTTTTAATTTTGTTTTTTAAATATCTCGAAAATTATTATAGTTACGAAAAAATCACTCCGGATTCGTCGCAAGGAGTATACTTGGGGCTACGAACACAAAATATCCCGAAACAAAATTTTGAAAAATGATGAATTTGGAGAATTTTTGATTTTTTAAAATCGTGCAATTCCACGATCAACTAAAATTTTCGGTTCAATTTTTTTAGATACTGATCTTAAAAGATCCTGAAATTTTCAGAATGGTGTTTTTTTTTCACAAATATGAATTTTTGATTTTTGGTTTTAAAAAAAAGTTTCTTTTTCACCTCTAATTTAATTAAAGTTGAGGAATCATATAAATTGTTATTTTCAGCGATAAAAATTTCAATAAATGACATAAGAATGTATTAAACTTAAAATTCATGTATAAGTAAAAGTTCATAAAACGCTTTATCAAATGAATAAAAATTCAAATTCAATTATGTTTCTGTTTTTACATCTTATGTCATTAATTGGAATTTTTACTGCTCAAAATTATATGATTGCTCAACTTTACTCAACTTAGAGGTAAACAAATATTTTTTTTTTACCAAAATTCAAAAATTCATATTTGAATTCGAAAGAAAAAAAAACACCGTTCTGAAATTTATAAGATCTTTAAAGATCAGTACAAGGAATCATATTAAAAAAAAATTGAACGAAAAATATAATGTTGATCTTGATATTTCACGATTTTTTAAAATACAAAATTCTCCAAATTCATCATTTGTCAAATTTTTTTCGGAATATTTTTTTTTAGCCCCAGATGTATTCTTCAAGACGAACCTGAAACAATTGTTTCGTGACTATAAAAATTTTCGAGACATTCAAAAAAGAAACTTGAAAAATCAAAAAAAAATGGTAAAATTTTGAATTTTGGATAACTTTAGAAAAAAAATTTTTTAATTCCTTTCCTTCGGTAGAACTTTATTTTACGACAAAAGAAAACTTCTGACCAAATTTTATCAAAATTGAAAGGGCTCGCTTCCGACTGTTGGTCGATTTGTCATGGAACGACCTATATATAGGATGTAAGCATCGTTGGAGGAGGAAGGACAGTTGTATTGGAAGATACAGGCGAGAGAAAGCCAGAAGCTTTCGTAGTCGTCACCGAGGGAGAGAGAGAGAGAGAGAGAGAGAGAGAGAGAGAGAGAGAGAGAGAGAGAGAGAGAGAGAGAGAGAGAGAAATGAGTGAAAGAGTGAGAGGATATATAGACTTCGGTTCGAATATTGGAAAATGTGGAGTCGGAGAACCTGGAGAAAGGGATGAGAGAGAGAAGGATAGGAGAGGAATGCAATGGCAAAAGAGAAACGAGAGAAAGCCAGCTTGCAAGGGAAAGAGAGAGCGAGAGAGAGAGAGAGAGAGAGAGAGAGAGAGAGAGAAGCTCGATATGCATATAAACACAATACCTTTCTGGATCCTTCTCTTCGTGGACCGACACACACACACACACACACACACACATGCATATTTGGATATCCATACTAGTTCGATTTGCTTCGACGATGGGTCGAGAGGGAGGGGGGGGGAGGCGTGTGGGATGTGATCCGATGCTCACACGTTTCTCCTCTCGTGGTCTATCGCGAAAGCTCTTATATATATGTGAATATAGATATATATTTGGATCGACGAGCACAGTCGGAATATCTACCTACGTGAATATTTTATATCGAAGCAGAGAGAACGAAGCAAGAGAGAGAGGGAGAGAGAGAGAGAGAGAGAGAGAGAGAGGGATAACCGTCCGGCGAAGCTAATCCAAACTCACCCCTTTTCTCCACCCCATTTTCCTCCTTCGTACAACCGTATGTATATGTATCTAGTGTATATGTATTTAGTGCAGCATGAAGCCGGAGGGCGTTCTGCTTATAGACAAAATGCTGGTGTACAATCCAGAATATCGTGATGTATGAGAGAAACTCTTTGCGTACAGGTAGATATTAATTCTTCATGAAAATTACGTCAAAATGAAGACTCCAATGCGTTCGTCTTGGAGCGAGAAACGAATATATTCAATTGAAGATTCGGGAGATTTTTGCTTCCTCGCGTTGTTTTCGTGAAAATGATTTTTTTTTGTCGGCTGGGAAACACGTATTTTGGTCAAAAATATTTTTTCAGCAATTATTACACTGTTGTAACTATAATCTAAATTGTAACTTCAGAAACCTAGAAAATCAGGGGGAGGACATTTTCTATTACTGTTTAAAATAATAGTTTTTCTCAATGGCTACTAACTCGAGTAAAATCTAAATTTTAGCTTAGGAATCTTGGAAATCAAGAGCAACAGTCATTTTTAGCAATTTTTGAACTATATTGTAAGAGCACTGAACCAAACATTATGGAAAATATGTTTTAAGAATCCTTAGAGGTAGCTCTTTGAAATGATACCCCGCATGATGCATTAACTTAAAATAATTCTATAACTATTATTCTGGTTTAAATAATAGTTTTTCGGTAATCTATGACTCAATAGCTACTAACTCGATTAATATCTAAATTTTAGTTTTAGAAACCGTGGAAATTAGGGGAAAATCTGGGGGGGGGGGTAATTTTTAGCAAATTTTGAACTAAGACCACTGAACCAAAAGTTATAGAAAACGTGTTTTTAGAATCCTCAGAGGTGGCTCTTTCAAATGACACCCCACACGATACATTAATTTTTTTAGAATTCTACAACTATTACAATGTTGAAAATAATAGTTTTCGGAGAATTTATGACTCAATAGCTACTAACTCGAGTAAAATCTAAATTTTAGCTTGAGAACCTTGGAAATCAAGGGGAACAGTCATTTATAGCAAATTTAGAACTATATTGTAAGAGCACTGAACCAAAAATTATAGAAAACATGTTTTCAGAATCCTTAGAAGTAGCTCTTTCAAACGATACCCCACATGATGCATTAATTTAAAAAAAAATTCTACGCCTATTATACTGTTGGAAATAGTAGTTTTTCGGCAAACTATGACTCAATAGCTACGCACTCGATTAAAATCTAAATTTTAGCTGTAGAAATCTCGGAAATCAAGGGGAACGGTAATTTCTAGCAAATTTTGAAGAATATCATTTAGACCACTAACAAAAATGATTTTAAAAAAACATATTTTTAGAATTCTTAGAGGTAGAACTCTTTCAAATGATACCTCTCACGATGCATTAAGTTAAAAACAATTTCTCCAATTATTACACTGTTGAAAACAATAGTTTTCCGCCAATCTATGACTCGATATCTACTAACTGGATTAATATCTAAATTTTAGCTTTAGAAATCTAGCAAATCGGGGGACGGTAATTTCTAGGAATTTTTGAACTATTCATTGAAACTACTGGACCAAAAATTATTTAAAAAAACATATTTTTAGAATCCTTAGAGGGAGCTTTTTCTAATGATACCTCACATGATGTATTAATTAAAACAAAATTCCTACAACTATTGTTCAAATTAATAGTTTTCCGGTAATTTATGGCTCAATATTTACTAACTCAATTAAAATCTAAATCTTAGCTTCAGAAATCTAGGAAATCGGGGGACGGAAATTTTGAGGAAATTTAGAACTATCCAATTAAGACCACTGGACCAAAAATGATTTTAAAAAAATACATTTTTATAACCCTTAGAGGTAGCTCTTGCAAATGATAGCTCACACGATACATTAGTTAGAAAATTGTTTTTGTATTTTGATTTTTTTATTTTACAGCAACACTGTCAAAAAAAGAAGTAGTTTTCCGGTATAACTAACTAACTAACTAACTAGCTAACTAACTATTTTAAATTATAATAACTAACTAACTAACTAGCTGACTAATGATATTAAATTATAATAACTAACTACCTAACTAGCTGACTAACTATATTAAATTAAAATAACTAACTACCTAACTAGCTAACTAACTATATTAAATTATATTAACTAACTACATTAAAATTGAATTTTAGCTTTAGACAACTAGGAAATCAAAGGGAGGGAAAATTAATTGAATCAATATTAATTTGTACGATTGATTCTTACTCTTAATCAAGGCCAGAAAAATGGAAACATCTCGCAACTGATTACGGACTTTTTATCAACCTTAATTTTGGTATTTCACTAATTTACGTATTTCTGTTTTGTGCCAGTGTTTCAGGTTTGATCATCGAGAGATTTGGATTTTCTTTTTGATACAAGAACTGTGTTTGTGCAGGAACACGCGAATTTCTGGTATTTCTTTCTTATCTCTGTCCGTCTATTCTCTCTCTTGTATCTGTATTCTCCACAAAAGTAATCCAGGCTCGCTCAACGTGGACAGAATTTTTATATACTGTGTACCACGTTTACACTTCTCTTCCTTCTTTCCTCTCCGCCTCTTTATTCTCGTAGATATTTTGTTCGGGAACAAGACATTTTTTTCACTCTTTTCAAATGATGCATCGAGAGCTCACAATATTCGAGAAACAGAGCCCAAAAAGTTCTCTCGAAGAGAGCTTTTTGTTGGGAGAGAAAGAGAGAGAAAGAGAGAACGGAAGAGGGAAATGTGCAAATTAGAATTTAGACTTTGGTTCCTCATCATCTTTTGCTATTCCCAAAATCTCTTTTCACGATCGAGAAGCTTTCTCAATCTTTCTGTCCCAATAAACAAAGCTTCATGCGTTCAAAAGATGCACTTGAAGTTTCGAACGTTCAACTGAACGAAAAATCAGAAAAAGTATTTATTTAACGAAAAATTAAATGAGCTTGCAAATCCTTGATAAATAGTAATTTTTAAAATTCAATGGTATTTCAATAATTATTTTCAAAGTGTTGACAAAGTCTCAAAATTGTTCTGTAAAAGAATAAATTTTTCGCTTTTTTGTTCATCCGAACGTTCAGAACTTCAAATCCATTTCAAAAGACTAAAGGGCGATTTATAAGTTCTTAAGATCTTTATTAAGATCGATCTTAAGATCAAACTTCCGATTGAACTCAAGTTGGTACTTAAGATCGAAGTTAAGTTCCAATTGAAGATAAATCTTAAGTTTGAACTCAAGTCACATTATAAGTTCATACTATAAGTTCAAACTTTGGTGCCAACTTCAGATCGCTCTTAAGTTCAAACTCAAACTTGGTTTCAAGTTTGATCTTGAGATCCAGCTTGAACGTAAGTTCGATCAAACTTCTTTCATCGCCTCCCTCGACCGTGTTTTTTGACATTAGTTGTCAACACATTTAAGTTCGATCGAACTTAAGTTTAAGCTCGGGATGGATCTCAAGTTCAAACTTCAAACCAAATTCAAGTGTGAACTTGATATCGATCTGAAGTTTGCACTAAAGTTTGAACTCAAGCATGAACTTATAATGACACTCAAGTTCAAACTTAAGATTCATCTTAAATTGGAACTTAAGTTCGATCTTAAGTTCCAACTTGAGTTCAATGGAAAGTTTGATCTTGAGCTTAATCTTAAGTTCGATCTTAAGATAGATCTTAAGATCTTAAAATTCGGGTCTTCAACCTAAAAAATTTAAATCGCACGATTTCTACCCTCTCCCTGATTTCTACCCTCATCGTTTCCACCTCACAACAAGTTTGGTGGCATTTTTTTTTTTTTGAAAATTCGAAGATTCATCAAATCAAGCAGTTATCCTCAAATTCCCGAATGCATCGTTGGGAATTTCAACGAAAATTAAATATCTCACTGCCAAAAATGAGTCTTTAATGGCCGCAAAATTACGGAAGTAGGAATATTCCTCCTAAAATCAATACCAAACATCCCCGTCACTCACAGTTTACATATACACAAAAAATTGGACTGTGAAAACAAAGCTTTCTCTGTGAGGCGAAAAAAAAAATTAAACTCTGAAAATATAGTGCAGCGTTTACCGGAGCAGATGTGGGACAATAAAAAAAAATGGACTCCCGCGAAAGTATAGTTTTTTGCCATCGCAATGGCTTCCATGATGTTGAGGCTGGGAATCCGCGGTTCGGGAATCGCGGTCATTATCCCGTTAGGGGTGGATTGCAAGAAGGAAAGGGGTGGTTGCAAAAACAAAACCCAAAGAGAGGGGGAGATGGAGAGGGAGAGGTCAGGGGGCATCAAGCCAGGTATCGAAGCTCCGAGCCTTGATAATTTATAATATTTAACGAAACTGCGGGGTCGAGCCTGATGAAAAAGATGGTCATGAGGGATGAAAAAAAAAATTGTTTCGTCGACGGGAGCCTCCTCCCTCGCCCTCACCCTCTCTAACTCTGACCGATGATGAGCTTCGAGTGTATCGAGGACTGATGCATGCCGGGTAACATTATAAGCTTCTGCGGAACAAAATGGCGTCGCGCCTCCCGCTCGGAGACTCGAATGCGCGCACATTTCCGTCCTTCTGATTCTCACCAGCCGGATATGCATATAGAGGGGTGTTGGGCAATATCTGCTTCCATATAGTGGTGAAAACGTGCAACGGGGAATGAACGAGTACCGTGTGCGCGAACCAGAGTCGACAGAGGGAAACGGATAGCCGCAGGATTGATGGCTATCTAATTATGCGAAAAAAAATACGATGTGCTCGGTTTCCTCGTCGTCGCGCCGCGAGACTCTCTCGCTCTCTCTCTCTTTCTCTCTCTCTCTCTCTCTCTCTCTCTCTCACTCTCTGATATTTTTTCTCTTTTTTCGTTTTTTTTAATCATTTATTGTTTTCTTCTTTTTATTCAGTTATCTAATTAAATAAGTAATTATATAGTGAATTATTTATGAGATGTAACTATTTAAGACTTTAATCTTTATTGTCATTTGCGTATTCTTTTATTAATTTTATGTTTAACTTGTACACTGAGAGAAAAAATTACTGAATTTGAGAACATGATTTTATTTATTAAATGAAAGTATTAATTCGATTATTTATTTGTTGATCCAAGAAAATCACTCTTCATTTAAAAAAATATTGTCACGAATCTATTACCCCATTATATTAAATTCTTATTTAATAGTAACAATTAAATGCATGATAGATTTGATTAAATTTGTATTCATTGGATTAATCACATTGATCGCATCATAAACATGAGATTATTTGAATCTAAAAAACGAATTCAATACAAAATTATTTTTTTCGAAAAAATTATTTCTTTGCGATAAATGCATCATTATTTTACTTCTAAAAATATTTCTGTAGTATTTTCAATATTTATTAGATATATAAAATTGATTGTGATTATTTGAAAAGAAGCTGTAGTAAAATAAATAACACATTATTTTATTCCAATAGAATATTTGTTTGGAATGATGAAATTTTTATTTCCTTCAAGCAAAGAACTGTCATTTCTATAGTATACTTTAATAGTATACATAAGTTGTTAAAAATTAAAAAACTGGTTTTTTAAATGTTTTCTTATATTCGAATCTTCAAAACTCCGAAGTTTTTTCAAGTGCATAGTAGAAGTCGATAGCGTAATAGGTAGCGTGTTAGGTAGTTAGGTAGGATAGATATGATGGTAGGTAGGATCGAGGGTTCGAATCTCGGTCAGACAGAGAAATTAGATCGGAGAATTGACGCAGATTTGTCTTTTCTTTCTATTTATCTCCTTTTGGGGTCACTAAACTATGCAAATTGAATTATTTGGCAAGGGCTATATATTTTTTATAAAATGTTTAGCAACAATTAATAAACACGCATTTGATTGAATCAATCATTTTTCCTGTTGATTGGACTAATTAATTTGTTGATTCAACAAATTTTTTTTTCAGTGCTTCCTGTATTAAAAGACATGCATGTTTTGAATGATAAAATGTATTCTTGATGCAAACAATATATTACATATGATTGATACACATATTGTTAGATTCAAGTAAATTCGTTTACTGAATCAGAAATTTATAGAATTGACTGAAAAAAATGAACTAAGTAATTATATAAGAGAACCAATTGAATGTGTTTGGCAAATAATGAAAAAAATGATTTTTTGCCTTCAAAACTTTATTTCGTTGGTTCTAGTAATTTTTTCTCTCAGTGTATAAATTTAGATTTTCATAAACATTTCTATGATTGCCTAAAGGTCTTTCCAAGGCATGATGAAAATACAATCGATCAATCAATCTCTCTCTCTCTCTGGTATCCTCCCCCCCCTCACCGTTTCTTTTTCCCGCCGTCAATGAATGAACATTGCTCGAGTTTGCGGTACGGTTTAGGGGTTCAAAAAAGGTCATAAGGGAAAAAAGGTTCATAAGGGATGAAATTTGCAATAGCTGAGAATGTGTAGGGGAAGGTGGGGCACGACGCCCCCCCCCCCCCTAAGCCCGTTGATACTTTTTTTGGCTTTCAAGCATTAAGGCCGTGTTCTAGTGTAGAATTTTGAAAAAATCGATTTTTTTTACATATTTTCAGTGTTTGATGTCTCAAGAATGTACCCTCCAAAGGAAATTTAGAAATTCCAAAGATTGAGTTATAGCAGTAATTAGTGAGGTGGAAATAACATAACCGACGTTTTTTTCCCACACCCACTTCATCAGCCGGTATCTGTCAAGATATTGGATTTCTTTTTTCGCCAATTTTTTTGTAGAATATTGAATAATGAATGAATACGTGGTGAACAAATGAATGCAAAAACATGTTTAGTTTTTTTTCCATAGCATGTTGAAAAATCCCTAAATTTTGGCTTTCTACACTGGAACACGGCCTTAAAACAGTTTACTTTTGTTCTATCTTGAACGAATTCGCCGACATTTTGCAGAAAGTAAAAAAAAAGGATTGCTCTATGCACCAGGCACGGCTGATTAATGTAAGTATAATTTTTTTATACATAAGGTAAATGTCCCAATACCCGACCACGTTCCAGTACCCGACCACTTGAACCAATGTATCAGCACGTTGAGCGTTCACTTGAGAGAAATCTTAAACTGTGAATTGATTTAATATCCAGGATTCATAATCTACGTATACGACACTACTTTTAATAGTTCAAGAATCGTCTGTAGTTTAATTTTGGATAAATATGACCGCATATTCGGGGCACGGAAGCCATTATCTAAGCTGAAGTACTAAGGAATCGCGATATCTTATTGAAGATATTTCGAAGTGGTTTTTATTGTTTTCGAACTGAGCCTTAGCTGTTTTTATTCGGAAAGATACCACTAATTTAATCATGTTGTCTGAATTAGCCAAAAATGCGTTTTAAGTACTTAATTTTCATGTCCGGTTATTGGTTCAGTCCCAGTAACCGGACATCCGCTGACATGTATCCCCCACGGAAATTTATATATTTTTAATATACGCAAAATATATGTGGATATATTTCGAATATATGTACATATATTTTTAATCCACACATATATGTTGCATATATATTAGCATATATTCTTAATATATGCTGATAAATATTCTACATATATTCTTAATATATGCTGATATATTTGCAACATATATGAGAGATAGGTGTGTCTCACATGTATCTCCCATATATTCTACATATATTCTTAATATATGCTACCATATATGCAACATATATGGTAGCATAACTAACTAACTAACATAATGTTTATTTAATTATTTAAGTTTATTGTATTCAAACTTTTCATTATTATTTACATTATAATGTTTATCCCGCGAGAACAAGCGATCGGGCGCCTGCCATATGTTCGTAACGTATAGGCAGCGTCACGATAGTTTCCAGACTCGCCGCGAGATGTCGCAGAGCGGCAACCGCTGAACCCCATACGGAGGATGCGACGAGTATGCTTATAAAGGCGGGCGTGAGAACGGAATATTAACAGAAGTCCGGCGTAAATGAAGCCATATAAGGAGTTCTTGCCGGCTTCTCGTGAACAGTGTTGTTCCTATCGGCACTAAAGTATGAATCTAGTACTTTTTTGATTTTTTTAGTACTATAGTACCACCATGACGAATCTAGTACCACTCGCTTAGTACCTTGTACCACCAGTACTATTTAGCACACTTGTTGGACTTCGGAAGTTTTCGAGCGGATTTTACCTAATATTTTTATCGACTGATGGTATAGAATAACGCTACTATTTTGTCTTCTAGTACAGTGAACTGTCACCTATTTAACATGGTTGAGACTGGCGCTAGCCACTTATTTTACTGCGTGAGGGGTTCCCCACCACTGATAGAAATGGTGGCGACATATCACGGCAAGGCGCGACATCGCGACGGTTAACACAGAGAGGAGAATAGAGTGGGAGATAGGGGAAGAATACCTCGGTAAAATAGTCGGTCGTGATTTTGTAAAATAGCTGGTGGTAAAATAGATGAGAGTTGATTGTACTAAATTATCTTCTTTTGTTTCACTTACGGTTTGCCCTAATCTTAATAACGATAAAAAAATATGAGCATGTTTTTCAATACGAGATGCAATTACCGCATGACATTTTATTCAATTTAAGAGTAGTTTAAAGGTCAACATAACCTCAAAATTTGTTTAACACATTTTTGTCGGAGATGGCTTAATGGAATAAAAAAGAAGAGTGGGCACACCTGCGTAATTAATGTGGCCCGACTATTATTTTTTTATTCCATCCAGTCATCTCTGAGAAAGATGTGTTGAAAGTTTTAGCTCTATCTCTCTCGCACTCATGAGAGCGAAAAGGTGGAAAAGGGGGTTTGTGACATGAAATATTTAAATTTTCCCGCCGTATCTTCAGTCAATACAATTTAGTACCACTTTTTCCCGCTAGCACTATTCTAGTACTAATCGTCTGGCGTTTCTAGCACCCCTTTCTTCACTCGTGGAACAACACTGCTCGTGAACTCGTACTTTTGTATTTGATTCTCCTAGAGAATTTCCGTTTTTTCGGAAATTACTAACACGGGTATAGCATATTCAACCCATATTCGGAATGTAAGCAGCCAACTTTTCAACTATATTTGGAATACATACAACATATATTTAATCTATATTTCAGATGTATGCACCACATATATAAAATATATATATCGTATGTATGTGTCGTACATTTTACATATATCTAAAATATATTTTAAATACATTCATTTATATATGGTAATTATATTTTGAATATATTTCGTACGCAATTTCGCATATATTTTAAATATATAAATTTCCGTGTGGGATATTATTCGTGCATAGCATCAAAATTTCGGTGACACATTCTCCGAGCAGCGACGCATTTTTCTCAATTCACCCCCTCCCTTCCCCCCACCTTAGAGACGAGTGGTCGGTTATAGGGTCATAATGTGTGGTCGGATATTGGGTCATATAGAAAAATGGGTGGTCGGGTACTGGTACATTTAAATTTCTCAGTATTTTCTATTATTACGAATAAACAACTAATTGTAGCAACAACTATACCCTGTGTTTTGGAAACTAGAGACTTCAAGCTTTTCAATAGTCATAGTCGTTATCGAAAATAGTTTATTTTTGAACGCGAAAAACAAGTTAACTTTTTCGTCCCCTCTTAGATGGTGGGGTATTGGGACATTTACCTTAATCTGTTGTCAAAACTTTAAACGCGTTTTTCTCGAAACTACGTTTTCGAAATTTCGGGGAAGCACTGACTCCACTTTGACGTACAAAATCATAAACAAATTCATATAAAATTAAGCAAACAAAATTTTTTTTGTACTCTTCAAGATTCAAGTAATAACATGTAAAAAATTCAAAACGATCGCATTTTATTTTGTTATTTAAAACAATTAATGAAAAAACGTGAAAATTTCGGTCGTCAAATTCATCATAATTTGAAGAAAAACAAGAATTCTCTTATCTAATTTTTAAGGGGTCCATTGTGCCCCAGGTATCGCGGATCGGCTATTGTGAATTATTATTTTTTTTTTTTATAACTTATGTGAAGAGAGAGAAAGCGCGAATTGGAAAAAAAACTTTGGACTTTTTTGCTTTTTTCAAAGAATTTTGCCTGACGATAGTTTTTTGTTCTTTTTATTGAGATTTCTTGATTTGATGAGAAACCGCGAGTCCGCGCTGTCGTCGGATTTATATGCATTCAGGCGTTATCATGGCAGTGGAGAGGGGGAGACTCTCTGATGCAGTTTCTGATGAGTTGGCCAGTAGACGACATGATTAATATGCAACGAGAGATGTGACAGAGCGGGCGGGCCAAGGGATGAGCGATCAGGGGTGTTTTTCTCGATGTTCGACTTTCCGGAGTGAGAAAGAGTGAGGAAGGGACACATTCCCGTATCACACCCAGAAAAAAGATCTAGTACATTTAAGGGGGTCGAGTCAGCGTCAAAACGGCGATTTTTAATTATAATTTATAATTTTTGTAGAATGCCTACGAATATGATGTATCGTCCACCATTTGAGGTACCAAATGAACAATTTTTTGGGACTAGTTAAAACCCTTGAGGTGCACCGGTGTCCTGAAAAACCTAGTTTTGAGTTTTTACACTCTGCGCAAGATTCAGAAAAAACTGCTGGGCGGATTTTGTTCTGCGACATCTCATTTCCTTCGTAACGCTTCTTCCCACGGGATGAACGCGGCATATTTTGATTCAAGTCAAAATTGTGACCAGGACAATGCCTGAAAAGTTCAAAATAGGCTACCAATTTCAAAACTGGCCTGCAACTCTGAAATAAAGGGCAAAAAACGAAATGTGCCGCGTTCATCCCGTGGGAAACAGCGTTACGAAAGAAATGAGACGCCGTAGAACGAAATCCGTCCAGCGGTTCATTCTGAATCATGCGCAGAGTGTAATAACTCAAAACTAGGCTTTTTAGGACACCGGTGCACCTTAAGGATTCTAACTAGTCCCAAAAAATTGTTCATGTGGTACCTCAAATGGTGGACATGACATCATATTTGTAAGTATTCTACAAAAATTATAATTTATTATTAAAAATCGCCGTTTTGACGCTAACTCGACCCCCTTAACTAAATCCTAGTCAAGCCAAATAAACTTTTTTAGTTGTAGGCCGGCCTAATACAACTCTATTCATGTCAACGAAATTTTTTTTTTTAATGACCTACACTGTTAAAAAAATTTATTTGAGACAAATAGATTTTTCTTTGCATTGAATAAAAACAGAAATTGCGTTCAGTAAGTCATTTTCTTGGTAGCAGTTGTTTGGTCAAAATAATCTAATTCATTGATAGTTACAGTTATTTCATTCGAATACAGGATTTCTACGAACAGCAAGGCACAAATATTAATTGGAAATCATTAATATTTTTTATCGTAATACTTTATTTGGTCAACAACAACCGGAGTTATTAGTTGCGAATATGTAATATTTTTGATTGGATAAACCAAAAATACGGTAACCAAGTAATTTACATTTTTTACATCAATTGTGTTTTTCTTTGGTACAAGAAAATATATCCAGATGCAAAGATTTGATATTCTGGGATAACAACAAAAAATTACTTGATTCAACTACTTCAAATGATCCATCGGAACATTCTGTTTTATCAAGCTAAATAAAAATTATTTAATATTAAAATAGGATTTTTTTCATTTTAAAAGTCAATATTATATATCTGAATTGATTACTGTATGTGAGCGCAATATTTAATGCATTTAACACAAATTCGAGTTATCAGCTGTGTATATGGAAAATTTGTGATTGAATTAACCAAAATTTTTTGACGCAAGTAATTCAAGTTTTTCACCTCACCGTGTATTTTTCCGGTACAAGAGAAAATTATGTAATATTATGACACGGTATTCTTATTTTGGTATTGTTATTATTGTTATTATTATTCATCTGATTCAATATTTGATTTTTTTAAATTAAGTTAAAAGACAAGTTGAACCAAAAAATGGCCTTCGGGTAATGCAAATAAATTCTTAATACTATTTTGGTACGTATTTATTTCTCGGCCTGTGTTCTATGAATATGATATTTACATCAATATATCAAAAGTAGTCGGTGGTGTAGTGGTTCGCGTCCCAGTCTTAGGTCGTTAGTTAGGCTCGATAGGTAGTAAGGTTTCAAATCCCAGTCTGATCTCGTACATATTCTAGGGTCCTTTATAAATCCTCAAAAAAAAATCCAAATTGTTGTTTTGTGAAATAAACCCAACTGGAATTTTTTTTTTCTAATCGATAAAAAAAAATAGAAGGAAAATTCCGCCCACTCCAGTTAGGGCGGCATTCTTTCTGGAATTGATCGAAGTATTTTTTGAGTAAAACAAAAATCAAAAATGGCATCTCCGAGAAAACGATGAGTTTTCTCGAAAAAGTAAAAAATTTCATATATTTTAATATCTTAAAATTTGTTTGTATTTTTTTTCGGAAAGTACATCTAAAGATAAAAATTTTGAAAAAAAGACCGTCCCGATTAGTCAATTTTTGAAGAAGTTATAGCTATTTGAAAAAACAAAAGCCTTTTTTTAAAAAAATTCATAACTTTTTCAGGGTTTGGTAAAAAAATTTGAAAATTTCCTGAAAAATGTCTTTAATTAAGTAGAAAAAAAACAAAAAATTTCAACCAAATCGAAAGGGGTCGCGCTCAAAAGTGGTCGATTTGACATGGAATGCCCCATATACATATACATTCATAAAAATCGATGAAGCTTCTCGTTAAGCCGCGCCGCAGCGTGAAAATTAATAAAACGTATAATTAATAAAAAGAATTACATATTTTTCATCCATCACGGTGACGCGTGACTCCCGGTTCATATATACATATATATATATATATATATATATATATATATATATATATATATATATATATATACATACATACATATATATATATATATATATATATACCCTTTGCAAAGGGGGAGGTAAATGCAAGGGCGGGAGAATCGAATAGCGAGGAGAATGTCCCGCGAATATTTTTTTTTTCAAATATTTTTTCTCTTGCTCGTTTTTTCATTCCATCCAACCTGTGTTTACAGAGGAAAAGCTCCTTCCGTTCTCTGTACCTCAATTCCTGACTCTCCGTACTTTTTTTATTTCATAGCCCGACAACGAAATATTTCCGTAACGAAATTTTTATCTCTCGCTCGTTTGAACCTCGCGGCCTTCTCGCGATCCTCCGATATATTATATATATAGGGCGTTCCGCACCAAACCGGACACCATCTTAGCTTCTACATCTCCGATTTTTTTCAAAATTTTTTATGTTTTAGTGTTGGTTGAAAGGTCTTCATGATTTTTTTCAATTTTTTTTGTCGAGCCGTTTTCCAGATATCGATTTTTCAAATATTAGGCTACTTGTTTTTTAAACGCCCATAACTTTGCGAAAAATGGGCTAAATGGGACGTTTTTTTTTCAAAATTTTTGTTTTTAAACGTACTTTTGATGAAAAATATCGAAAAAAAAAAATCGCACCGTATTTTTATGAGACTTTCAAGTTTTAAAAATAAATTGTTGATTTACAAAAAACACGTACTGGTCGATTTTCTTAAAATTTTTTTGTGAAAAACTGTCACTTATTTCACAATTTTTTTTAAATGCCTAAGTAGTTAATGGGATAACGATGGGATCTATTTTTTCGATTTTTCGATTTCCATATTTTAGTTATCCTTGTTGGAAATAAATATTTATCTTTTTTAATTAAAACCGATATATCTTAATCATTAAATGAACGATGACCGATAATTTTTATTTCAATATACCACAATATATGATTACCGCATTAATTGCTATTTTATTATTTTTGAAATACGGTTTGAATTTATTATTAAAAGTACGTTCAAAAATAAAAATTTTGAAAAAAAAAGTCCTATTTGGCCCATTTTTCGCGAAGTTATGGACGTTTACAAAAAAAAAGAAATGTATTTTTTGAAAAATCTATATCTTGAAAACGGATCGAAAAAAAAATTGAAAAAAATCATAGAGGCCTCTTTCAACCAATACTAGAACATTAAAAATTTTGAAAAAAATCGAAGATACAAAAGCTAAATGGTGCTAAATTTAAAATCGAAAAAAAATAGATCCCATCGTTAACTCATTATTTCGGTAGGCTTAAAAGTTGTGGAATGTATGACAGTTTTTTACAAAAAATGTTTAAGAAAATCGATCAGTACATGTTTTTTGTAAATCAACAATTTATTTTTAAAACTTGAAAATCTCATAGAAATACGGTTTGAAATTTTTTCGATATTTTTTATCAAAAGTACGTTTGAAAACAAAAATTTAAAAAAAAACGTCCCATTTGGCCCATTTTTCGCAAAGTTATGGGCGTTTGCAAAAAAAAGTAGCCTAATTTTTGAAAAATCGATATCTTGAAAAGGGCTCGACAAAAAAAATTGAAAAAAATCATGAAGACCTCTTTCAATCAATACTAGAACATAAAAAATTTTGAAAGAAATCGGAGATGCAAAAGTTAAATGGTGTCCGGTTTGGTGTGGAACGCCCCATATACACATATCAGCTATCAGTGTAATTGTACGCGAAGGAATTTCCTCTCTCTCTCTCTCTCTCTCTCTCTCTCTCTCTCTCTCTCTCTCTCTTTCTCTCTCTCTCTCTCCCTCTCTCTCTCCCCCTCTCTCTCTAGCCGCCATCTCACGGTATTCCGACGAGTTTCATTTTTTTTAAATTCAAATAAAAAATCTCTCTCGTCATGTGAAAATTGAAATCCGTTTATTCAATACCAAACACAAGAGTTTTTAATTTTTCTTTAATTTTGCTCCTTTGTAAAAAGAGATTCGTTTTCATGACAATTTTTTTTTTTTTTAATAGTTTCGCATAATTTCCGGATAAAATTTCAAAAATGGTCTGGAGAGTTTTTTGAAGCCATTTCGGCGGAAGTCAACGTAAACTAATTAAAAAAAACGGCATTTTAAAGGGGAAGAATTCGGCTTAATTTCCTGTTTTTTTAAAATTATTTTTACAATTTGTTTTTAGATTTGTACTCTATTTTGAAAATAACTGTTTTTCGCCGTTTTTCCCCTCTCTTCAGGTGCACCCATCTTCCGGAGGAAATTTTTTTAATACATTTTTACGATTGGATTCACAAAGGGAAAAGTTTGGGCTTCAATTTCCTTTTTTTAATAAACTTTGAGCGATTTTTTTTCCAAAGTTATTCGGTTTTTTGTGAAAAAAGAGGACATTTGAAAAATCCTGTACAACACGAGAACAAAGAGGTTTCATGAAAAACTTTAAGATAGCGGAAAGTTGCGTCTGTTTTTGTTGATTTTAGAGGAATTTTTTCAGATTTTTTTTTCCAACGATTGTTTTCCCGACCGAAAATAGGAGAAAAAAATTTGGAAAAAAAAATGTGAAAAAAATTCCAATGTGTTGAAAATGGTAAAATTAAGTATTTTTCCCTCTTGAAATTTAATCAATAATCCCATAGTTCTCGAGTTATGGTAATTGAATGATCTAAGCTTCGACCCAGAAAATAAGAAAAAAAATTTGGAAAAAAAATCTGAAAAAATTCTTCTACACTCAACGAAAACAGACGCAACTTATTGCTTTCTCGAAGTTTCTCATGAATCCTCTTTGTTTTCGTGTTTAGTGTCAAAGTAACCCCAAGTATCGATGTAAAAGAAATCGCTCCTTAAAGTTGGATTTTATTACCAGGTGACTATTACTTCAAGTTTTTAAGCAAGTTTACCTTCCAAGTTAACCACTTAAGTTAATCTTTCAAGTTTACTTTGAGTTTAAAAGATTCCAACGCGGGATTGAATGACAAATTAAATAAAATTTGCTATTAAATGTGGCAAAAATCGTTCAAAAGCCAAGTTTCCATTGTTTTTAGTGTCAAATTAACTCCAAGTACTGGGGTAAAAGAAATCACTACTTAAAGTTGCTTTTTATTACCACGTGACGATTACTCTAAGTTTTTAAGCAATTTTACCTTTCAAGTTAACCATTTAAGTTAACCTTTCAAGTTTACCTTAAGTTTAAAAGATTCCAACGCAGGGTTGAATGATAAATTAAATTAAATTTACTACTAAATGTGGTAAAAATCGTTCAAAACCCACGTTGTTTCCATTGTTTTAAGTGTCAAATTAACTCCAAGTATTGATGTAAAAGAAATCACAACTTAAAGTTGCTTTTTATTACCACGTGACGATTACTCTAAGTTTTTAAGCAATTTTACCTTTCAAGTTAACCATTTAAGTTAACCTTTCAAGTTTACCTTAAGTTTAAAAGATTCCAATGCAGGGTTGAATGATAAATTAAATTAAATTTGCTACTAAATGTGGTAAAAATCGTTCAAAACCCACGTGGTTTCCATTGTTTTAAGTGTCAAATTAACTCCAAGTACTGATGTAAAAGAAATCACAACTTGAAGTTGGTTTTTATTACCACGTGACGATTACTTTAAGTTTTTAAGCAATTGTACCTTTCAAGTTAACCATTCAAGTTTACCTTTCAAGTTAACCATTCAAGTTCACCCTTCAAGTTAACCATTCAAGTTTACCTTTCAAGTTAACCATTCAAGTTTACCTTTCAAGTTAACCATTCAAGTTCACCTTTCAAGTTAACCATTCAAGTTTACCTTTCAAGTTAACCATTCAAGTTTACCTTTCAAGTTAACCATTCAAGTTTACCTTTCAAGTTAACCTTTTAAGTAAACCTTTCAAGTTTATCTTAAGTTTAAAACGTTTTGGTACAAAGAAAATTAAGACCGATTGAAAAAAAAAAATTGAAATAAAACCGTAAGTATAAACTAGCGTAGAAGGCAATTGTTTCTTGTTCGAGGCGATAAGTACGAGGTAGACTTTGTTTCACACACATAGAGACACTAACACATACAATCGCGTAAAAATACCCTCCCTTTGTACCCGAGAGCGTTTCCAACGGTCCGGTTTCTCGAGCACGGAGCCGTATGTAAATTGCGAGAGAGAGAGAGAGAGAGAGAGAGAGAGAGAGAGAGAGAGAGAGAGAGAGAGAGAGAGAGAGGGAGAGGGAGAGAGAGAGAGAATGTATGATGGAAGGCGAATTAACGATAGAAAGAGAGTGATGGCGAACGAGACAGAGAGAGAGATAGAGATAGAGAGAGAGAGAGAGAGAGAGAGAGAGAGAGAGAGAGAGAGAGCTTGGTACATCAGGAAGGGTGTCACCACTTTCGGCCGAAAATTGAGTTACTCTAACCATTCTTCTGTCTCTCTCTCCCGATCGTTCTCTTCGTCCATCTACGTTAACGTCGCATTTTCGTTACGGTGCAAAATGAGCGACGAAGAAAGATAGAGGGGTCTGATATAGATGGGAGCATCGCATCGTCGTAAAGTACCCCGTCGATGCACATAAGGACGAGGCTAAGAGGAGGAGGTAGGATTTTCATCCCCTCGATGCAGATCGATGCAACTATATATGAGGCATTCAACGATATTCCGATCAAAATCTTGCCTTCATGATTTCGATTTTCCTCCAAATTTCGTATATAAAAAAATACATTGAAAAAAAAAATTCCCAAATTTTTTCAGAATTTTTTGGTCACGCGTTTTTTAAATTTTATTTTATTTTATTTTTTTAAAAAAGGGGCCACTTTGTAAAATCCGAAAAAAATCAGAATAACCTAATAAAATATAACAAAATTTTGGGGCTTCGTTCCTAAATGGGGATTTTAATACTCTATGAGTAAAATACGAAATTTTGATTGTTTGCAATTTTTTGGGTTTTACTCATAGAGTATTGAAATCTCCATTTTGGAGAAGAGCCCAAAAACTTTGTTATATTTTATTAGATTATTCTGAATTTTTTCAGATTTTACCGAGTGGTCCCTTTAAAAAAAAACAAAAAAATCCAAAAAACGCGTGACCAAAAAATTCTGAAAAAATTTGAGAATTTTTTGTTCAATGTGCTTTTTTATATAAAAAATTTGGAGGAAAATCGATATCATCAAGGCAAGATTTTTATCGGAATGTCGCGGAATGCTTCATATACATATATATAGCTGTGTATTTAAACCCTCTACACGTGTGTCTACATAAAACGGTTCGATCGTTTCGACTCGATCAATTGGAAACTTTATACACCGATTTTATACATTTTACGTCATCCCCGTCGACACAAACGGGGTGTTACAGGGAGAAAGCACGTGTTCTCGCAGCCTGTTGCCTCGATGCTATAAAAAATAATATTTTCGCGATTTTACTATAAAAAAAAATCCACCCTTGACAATGTAGTGAAAAGGCTAAAATTAATTTTTCACAAGGATTTATTTTCTTCTTGGGGTTGGAAAATTGTTACTCATACCACAATTTGAAATAAGGGATGGTCGAGTCTCGAGGGTGGAACGCGAAAGGCGGTTTTTTCGAGGGTTAATATTCGTCGGTCGCAAAGTTTTTTTTCTCGATTTTTGCAGAGATCGGTATACGAGTAGGGTATGGATTAAGCGCGAAAGAAGCAAAGAGATTTGATATAAAAATTCCGAGCTTAAACCGCGACGTTTCTGTGGACAGATGAGGCGAAGCTATATATATATATATATATGGGTCAGTCCATGTCAAATCGACCAATAGTTGGAATCGACCCCTTACAATTTCGATGAAATTTGGTCAGAAGTTTTCTTTTATCATAAAATGAAGTTTTACCAAAGGAAAAAAAATAAAAAATTTTTTTTTCAAAGTTATGCAAAAATCAAAATTTCACAATTTTTTCAATTTTATTTTTTTAATATCTCGAAAACTATTATAGTTACGAAAAAATCGTTCTGGGTTCATCTTGGGGATACTTGGGGCTTCGAAAAAAAAAATTCTGAAAAAAAAATTTGAAAAATGATGAATTTGGAGAATTTTGAATTTTTAACAATCGTGAACATCCACAATCGACATTAAATTTTTAGTTCAATTTTTTAAAATATAATACCTTGTATTTGCGTTTTTCGCGTTTTTATTTCAAAAATGTGAATTATTGAATTTTTGTAAAAAAATTTTTTTCTTTTTTCACCTCTAAATTAAGTCAAGTTGAGCAATCATGTAATTTTGTAATTTTGAGCAGTAAAAATTACCTGATTGCTTAACTTTACTCAACTTGTAGGTAAACAAAAAATTTCTTTACCAAAATTAAAAAATTCATATTTTTGAAAAAAAATGCGATTCTAAAAATTTCAGGATCTTTCAAGATCAGTACAAGGTATTATATAAAAAAATCGAACAAAAAATTTAATGCCTATCGTGGATTGTCACGATTTTAAAAAATTCAAAATACTGCAAATTCATCATTTTTCATTTTTTTTTTCAGAATATTTTTTTCTCGTAGCCCCATGTATACTCTTTAAGACGAACGCAGAACGATTTTTTCGTAACCATAATAGTTTTCGAGAAATTAAAAAAGGAAACTTGAAAAATTTTAAAAAACGTGAAATTTTCAATTTTCGAAAAAAAAACAATTTTTTCCTTTGGCAGAACATAGTTTTATGATAAAAGAAAACATCTGAAAAAATTTCATCGATATTGAAAGTGGTCGATTCCAACTATTGGTCGATTTGACATGGAATGACCCAGATATATATATATATATATATATATATATATATACAATAAAACAGGTAAAAGAGGGAGGGAAGGGTGGTTTGATGCACGGGGATGAAAATCGACGAAAGATACGCGGCGATGAGGGAGGGAGGGAGAGGAAGAGAAATAGCGCGAGGCGAATAACGTCGACGTTGGACGTATGGATGGTTAAAAATATTGAGGCTCGATAGCCACGGGATCGTATAGGGTTATATAGGATCGGGAGGGTGGAAAAAAAGGGTGGCGGAGGTAAAAATGGTTTGAGGTTGGATGAACGTTGCAGAAAGAGAGGGAGGGAGGGGGAGGGGGAGGGTTGAAGGGGGTGAGTTCGAATGGTTCGCGTAACTCTCTCTTTTTCTCATGCTCCTGATTCTCCACTCCTCCTCCCCCGTTTCTTCCTCCCTTCGGCCCAACTCCCACTGTTCGGAAAAATTTAATTACAAAAAAGTTTTGGCATTCCGTCAGTTTGGTTTAGCCGCTGTTATACTATACATATAGATATAAATAGGATACGTGTATCTCCCGTTGAGTCGGATAGAAGCCTCGCTGAAATTTTCCCTCTTTCAGTCCCCTCCTCCTCCTCCTCCTCCTCCTCCTCCTCCTCCTCCTCCTCCTCCTCCTCCTCCTCCTCCTCCTCCTCCTCCTCCTCCTCCTCCTCCTCCTCCTCCTCCTCTCACTCCACCGGTCGCACTACCGGACGCGGCCTCGCTTCGGTCGCGTATCTGTGGTTTATTCCCATCCAGCCGTAAGCTCTACCAAACCTTCTTCCCTCCAACCCCATTTCAACCCTCCGCCCCCTCCTCCACCGCCTCCTCCGACTTCTCATGCAGTGTCATATACATGCTCCTCCACCTCGGACTTTTACATTTTTCTCGTTCGTTCTTCTCCCCAAACACACACACACCCTTGTCGCAGTGTCTAGAATCTATACTAACCCTTTTCCTCCCTCTCCCCCCTTAACAAACGCACCGTGAAACGCGCCCACCTGAACACCGCGGTATCAACGTGAAATGACGTTTTTCGCGATATCAAAGACAGGTAAGACGAGACTGATTCAAAGTTTAATGGCGAAATGTCACTTGGGGTTGTTTTGGGGTACACTGTTAAAAAATTTTTTTTGAGACAAACAAAATTTATTTGATGCAAGTAATTAATTTGTTTGTATATTATCCCGTAATTCGTTATTGGGATGAAGTAAATATATTTTTGATAGAAATATTATTCTTCAATGATAGCCAATATGAAATAATTTAAAACAATGCACATAGTTACTATACGGGAATGTACGGGCTACTAAAATATCAAACCCATTTACTTCAGTCAAGTAAATTAAAATTTGAATCAAGCTTCCGACTACGTGGTTCTGAAAATTTAACTGTTTCGTCAAACTCAATGATTGCTTGTACTCATACAGGTCGTACGTTCGATTCATTGAATACTTTTCTTGAAATGATTACTAATTTTTGGTGTGGTGTATCATTCCATAGAAGTTAGAAAATGCTTTCTCTGGATCTAGAAAATGCTCATTTGAATGGAACATGCTATCAGTTTCTTCCAAACCCAAATCTATTGGTCCAATTAAATATTGTTTTAGACCACCCATGCAGAATTATTTATTTTTTCCATATTTTTATCAATTGTTACGGTGAAAATCAGTTCCATATTCACAATTGATAGTTTCTACGGGTCAAGTAACGAAAAAAAAAAATTTTAAGAAAAAAAAAATTCGCCCCCAGTGGGGTTTGAACCCGCGACCCTCGTTTTTACGCATATCCTCAAATTCAACATGAATAAAATTTTAAAAAAATAGATAATTTGAAAGTTCATGGATTTTTCCGGATAATTTAGTTTTCTTGCATATTTGCGGACCCTACAATATGTACGAGACCAGACTGGGATTTGAAACCTTCCTACCTATCGAACTTACCTAACGACCTAAGACTGGGACGCTAACCACTATACCACTGACTACTTTTAATATACTGATGTAAATATCATATTTACAGCTGGATTGACTCGGACGCGACTTTACACCTCGCGTGTGCGCGACTTCACACGTCGCGATTCTCAGATGAGTTTGACATTGTGTGTCAAGTCAGTCACATCGGTCATCGGAACGACAAAATCGGTGAATTATGGTGAATGCTTATTCGTGTAGCCCATATAATTTACGATTTAAAAAAAAACACATTGAACTTTAAAAAGACGAAAAAAAATTCACTCAGCTCCGTGCTCGGATCAGCCGAGGTCATTCGCAAATGGACCCGCTAGTATGGGTATTGTAATTTTTAAGCATGATCCGTAAGGAATTTTACCATCGCAAATAGCTTAATCGTGGTCCCCAGCCAATTTCCGATTCAAAACACAGACCTTGAACTTTGAAACGACGAAAAAAAACTTTTCCGTGGAATGGAATGGAATAGAATGGAATGGATGACCATCAATCAATTGGCCATCAGGCTTTGAACCTTGAAACGACGAAGAAAAAACTTTTTCGTGGAATGGAATGGAATTGAAAAGAATGGAATGGATGACCCATCAATTAATCTGTCATCAGGCTTTGAACCTTAAAACGACCGAAAAAAACCTTTTTCGCGGAATGGAAAGGAAAGCAATGGAATAGAATGGAATGGATGACCCATCAATTAATCTGTCATCAGGCTTTGAACCTTGAAACAACCGAAAAAACCTTTTTCGTGGAATGGAATGGAATGCAATGGAATAGAAGAGAATGGAATGGATGACCCATCAATGAATTTGTCATCAGGCTTTGAACCTTGAAACGATGAAAAAAAAACCGGTTTCGTGGAATGGTATGTAATGGAATCGAATGGAATGGAATGGATGACCCATCAATTAATTGGTCATCAGGCTTTGAACCTCGAAACGACGAAAAAAAAACTTTTCCGTGGAATGGAATGGAATAGAATAGAATGGAATGGATGACCCATCAATTATTTTGTCATCAGGCTTTGAACCTTGAAACGACGAAAGAAAATCTTTTTCGTGCAATGGAATGGAATGGATGACCCATCAATTAATCTGTCATCTGGCCTTGACCCTTGAAAAGACCGAAAAAAACCTTTTTCGTGGAATGAAATGGAATGCAATGGAATAGAATAGAATGGAATGGAAGATCCATCAATTAATCTGTCATCAGGCTTTGAACATTGAAACGAAGGAAAAAAACTTTTTCGTGGAATGGAATGGAATAGTATAAAATGGAATTGATGGCCGATCAATTAATTTGTCATCAGGCTTTGAACCTTGAAACGACGGAAAAATACTTTTTCGTGGAATGGAATGGAATAAAATAGAATGTAATGGATGACCCATCAATTAATCTGTCATCAGGCTTTGAACCTTGGAACGACGGAGAAAAAACTTTTTCGTAGAATGGAATGGAATGGATAACCCGTCAATTAATTTTTCATCAGGAGTTGAACCTTAAAACGACGAAAAAACTTTTTCGTGGAATGGAATGGAATAGAATGGAATGTAATGGATGACCCATCAATTAATCTGTCATCGGGCTTTGAACCTTGAAACGACGGAGAAAAAACTTTTTCGTTGAATGGAATGGAATAGAATGGAATGGATAACCCATCAATTAATTTGTGATCAGGCTTTGAACCTTGATTTATCCAATCAAAAATATTACATATTCGCAACTAATAACTCCGGTTGATGTCAACCAAATAAAGTATTACGTTAAAAAATATTAATTATTTTCAATTAATATTTGTGCCTTGTTGTTTGTAGAAATCCTGTATTCGAATGAAATAACTGTAATTAGTATCAATGAATTAGTTTATTTTGACCAAACAACTGCTACCAAGAAAATGACTTACTGAGCGCAATTGCTGTTTTTATATTAAATGCAAAGAAAAATCTGTTTGTCTCAAGTAAATGCCACTCAAGTAATTTCGTTTATTTGGATCAAATAAATTTTTTTAACAGTGTAGGGATCCTTGTGACCCAAAATGTGATGTTTTACGCGGGAGGAAGTATTGGACGTTTTGAGGAGGATGCCACGTCTTTGGAGTCAAAAGAGAGGTTAAATAAGAATTAGCACGTTATTCTGATTTATTTTGAATATTCGTATCATCGATTAGGGTTGCTTATAATGTGCCACATTCTTGGGGAATTATTAATTTATTAGAAATTAGCGGATAAAAAGTTGATGATTCGATTGTCAATGACTTGGGGGTGGCTTTGAAGAACTTTCCTACAAACAGAAGGGAACTAAAAAATTTTTCACGAAATCTGCACCCAAATTGACTCAAGCAGATCTAAATACATGACTTCAGCGAAATTAATATACGACGATCGCTAAATATTTTTGATAGACAATGAGTAACTTTATTGTAATGTAGTGATTAATTAAGACGGTTAATTAATTAATTAATTTTCGGCTTTCGATTTTTAACTGGATCTATTTTTGGGTTTTTGAATTATCTTAGTTGGATGCAAGAGCAAAACTGTAATCACTGACTTTCTCCATTAGATAGATTACTTTATTCAATTAAGTTGCACATCTTTGAGAAATTAACAGGTACAAAAGAAACGTTCAGTATTGTTTAAATTTTGGGAACAGATGTGAAAAGGATTCGTTTACACCTTATAAAAATTTTAAGTCCAAAAATTGAATTTTGCTTGATGGTCGCACCTCCTTAAAAAAGGAGAATATATTTTTACCCTATCAAGATATAGTCAAGGTACACTGCAGTGCAAAAGTTTGGAAACACTCGCCCCGATTCCGCTTTGCACAAAAAGTTTCACTGCTGTTTCAAAAATGAAGATTCAACAAGCGACGTTTCAAAGGAGACATATTCAGCTTCATTTCGCTGTTTCCGAAATTTTTTTAAAACTTCTTTTCACATGAAAAACTTATGAAGGAGAGTATACGCTTCAATTTCGTTTTTTAAAAAGTTTCGTACGATTTCTTTTCGCAAAAATATTTAATTTTTCGTAAAAAAACGACCATATTCATAAAATGTAGCGTAACTCTAAAACTACTGAGTTTTTATGAAATCTATAAGAGGGTAAAAAGTTGCATACAATTATTCTGGATTCAATGAAATTTTGTCACAATTTTTTTTCAGCATTTTTTTTTTTTTTGAGATTTTTTCCTGTCAACGAGATATTTTTTTATCTTACTTAAACAATCAGGTCTTTGAACTCATCTATACACGGTCTTTTCATCATAGAACCTCATCTCAACCTCACCTCGGAATTTATAATTTCCTTCCTTCGTCAACCAGGCTAAATCCGTAAAAATAGGTAATTTTATCATTTTAATTCTGAAAACGGAACTCGATGAATAGAAATGACATTTGCAGCTCGAATAAGGAAAACGTGACATGTGAAAAAACATGTAAGGTATACGGGACCGCGATTCCGTTTACGGTAAAGAGCGGATAGATCGAGGATACCTTCGAGGGATCGACGAGAAAGAAAAGAATGCTGAGGGATGAGGACCAAACGAGAGAGAGAGAGAAAGAGAGAGAGAGAGAGTGAGAGAGTGAGTGAGTGAGTGAGAGAGAGAGAGAGAGAGAGAGAGAGAGAGAGAGAGAGAGAGAGAGAGAGAGAGAGAGAGAGAGAGAGAGAGAGAGATATTCCGGTGTCGAGCTCTACGAGACTTGGATGGATCCTCTCTCTCCTGCATGTTGCAACAGTCTCGTAGGTCTGTCCACGTGAAAGAGAGAGAGAGAGATATGGTATTGGTGAATGCAACGCAAGAAGGGAAGAGGAAAACCGTGACAGGAGAGCGCGAGGACAGAAAGAGAGAGAGAGACTAAAAGAGAGCGAAAAGGGAGGGAATACATGAAGGGTAGGAAAAGGAGAGAAAGAGAGAGGAAAAGACGAAAGATAGACGCTGTAGGACTGTAGATGGGTGCAGGAGCTATGAAATAGGGTGGTCTGGTGGCTGCTGGGGAGAGAGAGAGAGAGAGAGAGAGAGAGAGAGAGAAATGCATCGCTGCGATATAGAGGTGGACGAAAGAAGGGTGAAACGAGACAGAGAAATATAGTCCGATGGAAAAGGTAGGCAGAAAGAGAGAGAATGAGAAAAAGGACGAAGGAGGAGAAAGAGAGAGAAGGATAGAGAAGAGTGAGAGAGAGAGCTGTAAAGATTGGCGGTCTCTCTCCCCTTCGACTCCGCCACCCTTACCAGTACCTCTACACCGCGCGTCCACCCACGAACTGGAGGACAAAAATCAATATGAACGTGTAGCCATTTCTCTTTAATCTGCCCGCTCGTCGTACTACTAGCTACACTGGGTACTGGTACTGGTGGTACTGCTCCTATATAGTACACCTTCATTCTACCACCCTCTAACTCCCATTCTGTGGAGCCTGCCTCTTCTACCTCTCTTACTCCGTCGCCTGTGGGATAGAGAGAAACCCCCAAAGAATCCAACCATCCAGGACACGACGACGCAACGGTTACCGATCGAACGCATTTCTATACTTAAACCTCCTCCTCCTCCTCTTCCTCTTCCTTCTCCTTCTTCTCCTCGTTTTACTCGCTGCCATACATAAGCGATTGTCCTCTTCCTCTTGGGCGAGACTTGGGCGAATAGCCCTTACTTTTGCCCAAGAGAATCGAAGGTTCCCTTGGAGTGAGGGAGTTAGGGCACGGTTTGGTTCCTAACTCCCTAACTCCGAGGGTTAGGGAATTAAAAATAACCCAAGCGATTGTCCTCTTGCTCTTTGGGCAAGGATTGGGCGAATAGCCCTTACTTTTGCCCAAGAGAATCGAAGGTTCCCTTGGAGTTAGGGAGTTGGGGCAGGGTTTGGTTCCTAACTACCTAACTCCGAGGGTTAGGGAATTAGACATAACCTAAACGATTTTCCTCTTGCTCTGCGGGCGAGACTTGGGCGAATAGCCCTTATTTTTGCCCAAGAGAATCGAAGGTTCCCTTGGAGTGAGGAGGAGGAGGAGGAAGAGGAGGAGTTGGAGATGTTTGGCGTAAGACTTAACTAACTTGTTCTTATTCATTTTCACTCAAATTTACGTATTATCTTTTTTAAACTCAGTGCTTTGTTTATGAGAAAGCCAAATAGAAACAAGGTTAAACCGTGGGCGGCAGGATTGAAATTGGTTAGTGAAATTTTGGCGGAAGATGGATTGGGTTAAACCTTCGATGGGGAAATGACTCAAAATTGTAAGTTTATCAGTGTACGAGATTTGAACGAGACTTTGCGAACTTATTCTTATTTTTATTGTAAAAATCAAGGGTTCAGCGAACCCTTGGGTTTAGGGAGACTGGTTAATTGAGAAAATTATATTCAATTTTATTATCGTCAGAATATCGTTTCACTGTAGATGAAAATCGATTTTTCATCAAATTTCCGAGTTACCATTATAGAAAAAAGTCGAGGTTTCCTAAAGAAAGAAGCAAAACAAGGACTGGGTTGAACGGGTAGCTTTGGGATTGAAAATAGTTGGTGTAATTTTAGTGGAAGATCGAAACTGCGGGTTGACTTTTAATGATTAAAATTACTGGGAATAATAAATTTCTCTGTGTGCGTGGTTTAAATGAAAATTCGCGGCTCACCTACATTTTTGTTGCAAAAATGTTAGGAAGTTAGGAATTTCACCAAATGTTAGGAAGTTAGGAGTTCACCATTTAGTTATGAATATGATTTAGAATTGATATTTGCCAATTTGGGAATTTTTTTTCAAAATGAAAGGGTACATCAAAATTAGGCGTTCAGAAATTTGTAATTTCATATAAAAAATATCGCACTTTAGTCAATGACTATTAATTTGTCTGGGATTGACTGGTTAGAAGAAAAAAACCCAAGCTTTATCGTTTTGGGGAAGTACCATAAAAATTGGGTAAATCCTGTTGATTATGATCGTGAAGTAGAATTCATCTTGTTACAAAAAATTGCAGTCAATGAATTATTATTCTCACTGATTTATTTGGTGAAAGACAAAAACTGGGTTAACTCTTTAACAATTTAGAAAATCCAGATTCGAAGATTCGCCACTCTGTGTCGTCTACTGCATTTAATAGAATCTAACGAATGATCGATAATTGCTGATCGAGGCTATTAAAAGTTAATGAGCAAGAATCGACGGGTTAATGAGCACTCGAAGTTGGGAAAAAAAGAAAGAAAATATTCAATTAGATGTTGAATGAGACATCGCATCACGTTCAATGAAAATGAATTTTCGGCTGAATTTACTCATTACCATCAAAGAAAAAGCTTCCTTCATGAGAAATCAAAATGAAAACTGGGTCAAACGACTGATCGCAAAATTGAAATGAGATTTAACCCGATGAGAAACACTCGTATTCACCTCAATGAAACTCCATTTCAATTCAAGCTTATTTGATTATAATGGAGGATCAAAACTGTGTTAAACATTGGTTAATTTAAAAAACTTCAAATTTGGCACTTTACGGTAATTTATTTTCGTATTCGTAAACCAACGACCAATTGATAATTCTTAATCAATGATATACAAAAATTCAAAATATAAATCGGGTTAATCAATTTTTGAGGTTAACCCAGTAACGATTTTATTAACGTTTTTAATTTTATATGGTAAATCCAATCGCGCCACCGCAAAATCTCGATCGATTATCAAACCAATATTACTCGTTGTCGAGTAATCGACGTAATTTTATCAATAACGAAAGACAATTTGACGAAGTACCCAAGAGAGAGTCAACGGAAGCCTGTTGTGCAAAGATGAGCCCGAAATAGTGCGCTGGGGAAGCTGCAAAAAGGGGAACGAGATGGAAGAAGGGAGAATAGCCAGGACGAATTTGCGGGAGCATCAGGATCGGGAAATACGACGAGATTCCGGCGGATTTCGAGCCCCTCTGGAGAGAAATCACTTATTATTCAATCAAGCTAGCGAAAAAAAGGTCCCCGGAGACTGAAATCCTAATTCACCCACCGTCATCCCTTTCGGCAAATACATCTCAGCTAATCGTTGCTAATTTTCCAGATGCACAATGACATTGCAAAATTATTTTTACCACCCCTTACACGGAAAAAACGACTTGGTTGATCGAACCAACCATTTAGTGCTCTGAGCGAAAAAAGAGAAGTTGGTTGGATCAACCGGATAGTTGGTTATCCGTTGGATCAACTAGATAGTTGGTTGGATCAACTAGATAGTTGGTTGGATCAACTAGATAGTTGGTTTGATCAACTAGATAGTTGATGCAGTTGTAGCTAGATAGTTGATTGCATTAACTAGATAGTTGGTTGGATCATCTAGATAGTTCGTTAGATCAACTAGATAGTTGGTTGCATCAACTAAATAGTTGATTGCATCAACTTATATAATTGGTTGGATGATCTAGATAGTTGGTTGGATCATCTAGATAGTTGGTTGCATCAACTAGATATTTGGTTACCACAACTAAGTCGACAAAACAACTAAGCGACTTAGTTGTGGTAACAAAAAAAAACATAGTTGGTTGGATCATCTAGATAGTTGGTTGCATCAACTAGATATTTGGTTACCACAATTAAGTCGAAAAAACAACTAAGCGACTCAGGTGTGGTAACAAAAAAAACATAGTTGATCCAACCAACTATCTAGTTGCTCCAACTAACTTCTTATCTGGCGCTCAGAGCACGAAACGATTGGTTGGATCAACCAAGTCGTTTTTTCCGTGTGGGGAGTTGAAATCATTCGAATGCAGGCGAATCTTTCATCATTTTTGCTTTGTCATGAAAAATTCACCAACAAGGGAAGAATGGGATTTTTAAGTGTGTCAGGATGTCTGGGACGAATCCTATACATTTTTCTTCTGTAAAATGAATTACGGACTTCTCGAGATCAGCATCCCGATTTCTCGTCGCATAAATTAAGCATTTGCCAGGAATCTTGTCCTCTCTTTCTCTCTCTCTCTCTATGTTTCTATGTCTTCATATATGTCGTCTCGCTCGGTTGTGATGTCCCAGCTGCAATATTCAGCGAAGGAGCTTACCCAATGGAACGACCTGGCAGGGGTTACGCGAACACCAGGGCAGTCTCTGTCTCTCGGCAATGTACCATATCTATCTATCTATATATATATATATTAGGGTGGTCGTTATTTGGGGTCAAAATTAATTTGGCCCTTTCCGCCCCCTAAATCGGTTCCAAATACGTAAAAAGTTACGCTGTAATTTTTTCAGATTAAAAAAAAAATGTTTAACCCTTGACCACGGGGGTTGAAGTTTTTCATTTAAAATACATAGGGTTTTCCTGCGTTTGCAGTCACTGTTTTACGGTGGGCCTAAATATGTTTCTAAAATCTTGAAATTTTCAGAAATTACTTTACAAGCATGTGCTACATGGAAAAAATTTCCAAAACCTCTACCCTCAAAATATTGAATAACATCACCATAATAATTATATATTTTTTTTTTCAATAATTTTTATTTTATTTTGCTTCCTCGTTTTTTTTATTAATATATTTAAAATAGAATAATTTTCTAAACAAGTTAAAGATTCTTTTGTATTGTCTCGTTTTTTGCGTCTGGATGATTTTTTCGATACTCTCTTACAATTTGTAAAATGAACTGTTTTAGTTGTTCGTTCCGTGTGAGTATTTCATTGCAATCGGTGAACACACATACGAAACACTTGTAAAATAAATTTAATTGTGAAGTTTTTTAATACATTTCATTTTTATTGTTAAAGTGGATCCTTACATTCATTTATCTACGCGGAACTAGTTGTAGGCGATTAATTTTAACTGGAACGCCTACAACTAGTTTCGTGGCCGAGAGTTAAACATTTTTTAAAAAATCTAAAAAAATTACAGCGTTACTTTTTACGTATTTCGAACTGATTTAGGGGGCGGAAAGGGTTAAATTAACTTTGAACCCAAATAACGACCACTCAAATATATATATATGTATACAGGTAGCATGTTGGTACTACATATAGATTATTGATTAGGCAATAACTCAAGGACTGGTTGGGGTGCATATTACCACCATATAACGCAGGTTCTGCCCTCTCTCGCTCTGGTCAGCACATTGCAGCCTCTCGCAACCATTAGTTATGATAATTAAAGAGAGGGAGGCGGTCGTTTTAAGGGAGGTGACCAAAGAAATGAGAATCGAGAGCCAAAACGACGTACTTTCGAGTAAAAAAAAAAGACGTTATGCAGTCAATTTCGTACCAATGATGAACGGTGTTAGAAAAAACGATTTTTGAAGAGGTTAATTAAGAAATTAAAAACGGATATTTGTAGTAAAATTGAAAAAAAAAAATGCCTGTATCAAATATTCTGTTGATAATTCTAGAAACATTTGAAATTGAGTGAAGACATTTTATTAATTACTGCGGCATCAATTTTGAAATTTAGGAAAAGGGGGTTCATTCAATATTAAAAAAATACGATTATCGCAAAATCCTCTCATCAATTAGTTATGATAATTAAAGAGCGAGAGGCGGTCGTTTCAAGGGAGGTGACCAAAGAAATGAGAATCGAGAGCCAAAACGACGTACTTTGGAGTA
The DNA here is from genome assembly GCA_946863875.1 of Alloplasta piceator. NCBI lineage: Eukaryota > Metazoa > Arthropoda > Insecta > Hymenoptera > Ichneumonidae > Alloplasta > Alloplasta piceator. The sequence continues at coordinate 16,531,303 of OX333080.1, forward strand.
AAAAGAAGACATTATGCAATCAATTTCGTACCAATGATGAACGATGTTAGGAAGAACGGTTTTTGGAGATGTTAATTAAGAAATTAGAAACGGCTATTTGCAGTAAAAAGAAAAAAAATTGCCTAAGACAAATACTCTCTTCATGATTTTAAGAAAAATTTGAAACTGAGTGAAAACATTTTTTTAATTACTGCGGCATTAATTTTGAAATTTAGTAAAAAGGGAGTTTATTTGATGTTCATAAAATTCAGAGATCTCAAAATCCTCGCAATTATTTTTCATCATGATTACATAAAGGGGATGATTGTTTTAAAAGCCTTAAAAGGAAAAACCCTTATAAGGCCACTTTCGTATCCATCTGTCACGAAACAGTTTTTCTCGAAAACTATCTAACCTAAAAATTTGGAATTTGGCATGATGTTAGGTTTTTATGAAGTATACCTCAAGTATATCTCAAGTCAACGATTGGAAAAACAATTATTTTATATCGCAAAATAGGGGATGAGTCTGGTAAAAAAAAAATTGTTGATTAATAAATCGTATAAGGTAGCATTTGAAAAAGCTAAAATTTACATTTTAATCGAGTTAGTAGATACCAAGTCATAGATAACCGAAAAACTATTATTTATTCCAACAGTGTAATGGTTGTATCCTAAAAAAGATTCTAAGTGTAATGGTTGTATTCTAAAAAGGATTCTAAAAATATGTTATCTATATTTTTTGGTTCAGTGGTCTTAAAAAATAGTTCAAAATTGGCTAGAAATGCATTGTTTATGTGAAAACACAATGGAATTCCGAGCTTTTCGCAATTTTTTTCGATTCTTCAACTTTAAATAACGTATTTATTCAAGAAAAAAATGATCAGTGAGAACTGCTGAGATTCCCATTAATTTTTACAGTTTTCCCCATCAATAGCGCCCTCTGGAAGGGCAAACAGTGAAATTTGCATATTTCTTTAATACAATATAGAGATGTCGTATACGAAACAGTACATGCCCATCAGACGAATTTTTACAGTGTGGAACAGTAAAATGTACACCACGTGAAACGTTATATTTCTGTTGTATCCGGTGAACTTTTTACACATTTCACATTGTAAAAATTATCCAGGGCCCGTGAAAAAATTACAGTGTACATTGTAAAAATTAAAAAGAACGTAGTATATTTTGCGGTACGTTTTTTATTTTTCACTGAAAATACTGCAATTTCTAAAATAAATTATAGTGTAGTGAAACTTTTCGATATTCGAATAAATTCCAATTTGTTCAAATATTGCAATAAACCGTTATTTATCCTCGCTCAGGCTCATAACTACGAGGGCTTGTACTTGACTGATTAATCGTGAGATCAATTAATGAAGCGAATCTAGTTTAACCTCGCACCCATAAAGAGCACGAGCGTCACCGAAATGCGATGTTGATCTGTTGAGAAAATGTAGTCTTCAGTCCATAGGACTGCTCGACCACAGAACGCGGGTGATGTTCCAACAATTGTATGTCAATTGAGAACCCCGATGTTGGTAATACATCGGACCTTATAGGTGCTCGGTGGCTCTCTCGCTGGCGCGAGAGGGCGCGCCGTCCGACGCCATCTAGCGGATCTCGGGCGAACTGCAGAGATCGTGGCACGCCGCAGGTCGTCCCGTTACAGTGCCACACTGTAAAAATTGAAATTGACGTTGCATATTTTGCGGCGCGCATTTGATTTTTCACTGGGAACACTGCAATTTTTAATTGTGTGCTTTGAACATTCTACAGAGACCATTGTAAATTTTACAGTTCAAACACAGTGGATTTTGTCGTTTCTGCTTGTTACTTCTACTTTGTCATTTTTTTGCGGTGAACATTGCATTTTTTACAGTGTAAATCAGCATTTACAATGGTTTGAAAAGTAGAAACTACATTAAATCCATTAATTCATAATGGATTCCCAGTAAAACGCCTGAATTACAGTTCCGAACCGTAATTGTGCATTAAATTCAGTAATTTTTTAAATATTACACATCAATTGTCACTGATCATTTTTTTCCGTGTTGGTTCTTGAACTAATTCATTTCTTCCTGGCAATAAAAACATCACACGAAAACTGAGAAAAGTGCTGTCGAATTTCAAGCTTCAAAGGGAAGCAAATTAATCAAAGCAAGATCATTAAAAAATACGTATAATCAGAAAAAAAGTCCAGATTGGGGAAATTTGGTCACAACTCGGTTGAAAAAAAATAACATGAGGTAAAAAATTGCCAAAAACTTTTGCTTGAGCGCGGACAAGTAAGAGACGAATTATTTTGTGAAAAATTTTGAAGTTGGCCAAAAGCGCCATTGAATTCAAATTTCTACAACGACGCTGTGTTAAAAATAAAAGAATCGAAGAGGAATCAACTTGGGCATGAAAAAGGCAGCTTTTTTCGAGCTGCTCCCAGTGGTTGAATCGGAAAACAATTCTCCACGAGCCGAACAATTTTTTTTTCGACGAAACTCGTACAGATACGACAACTACAATTGTCAGTGAACATGTTCGTGAAGCCACATGTTGGTTCCTCCACGTTGGATTACACTTACAGCATGTAAGTACTAGCCCAACGAACTTTTTCCACGCGCGCGAATTGTCAACTGAAAATCGATATAAACTGACCGTCTGTGTGGAATATAACGTTGCGTAGGGTGGAAAAAAGTTGTTGTGCGTCGACGAGGGATGAAGAGAAAAACCAAAGTTTTCGCGCTCACGCAGCGTGCAGTTTTTCCACGAAAAAGAAAAAGAAGGGACGGCGGTTCGATCTTGAGAAAATCGATTTTTTCGAGTACCTTCCACCCTCAACTTTTCTCAGAGTAATTCAACTCCTTGGAAATATGACCAAAAGACAATGCAAAACTATTCCAAAATTGCAGGCAGCCTCGAGCATCCCCCGAAGTTTCCATCTACGATGTCGAAGCGGAAAAACAATAACTAATTCCAGCATTTTCAAGCAATAAGCGCGATTGAAGGGCATTTTCACTTGTCACTCTATCAGTAATTTAAAAAAAAAAACTATAATCCAACGGGTCGATGAATTATCTCCAATGTCTTCAACGAAAACCATCGTCAAACTTTTCCAACGAGATTTTCCGGCAATTTTTCTTAAGTGGTCCATTTAATCCCGACAATCTTCCGCCGTCAAACATAATATGTGTGATCATCGGATGAGTTTGAATTCGTTTTTCCAATGTCGAATGAGTTTCCGGAAACTATCTCGATAGTTTCCGGGTCTTATCAAAATTGAAATGACAGGAAGAACGATGATTCGCATGGCGAAGCAGAGACGCGACTCCGATAAGGATAACGTTCTTGAAAATCAAAAGAAGGCTTGGAAATCTAACGCTCGAATCGTCAAATCTAATGGTCTCGAGGGTCCACCGGTGAACGAGAAATAAAGAGAGGGAGGGTTGGAGACGGAGGGATGGAAAACATGGAAATTGAGAGGAGCGAGCTTCTCACGGCTCTCCCGAGGGGATGATGGGACTCTAAAGACCCGCGGACTTGCTCGTACTCTATGACGAGCTCGGGGATACTTTCTACACGTGTAGAGGGTTCGAATAAAGAGAGAAAGACAGAGAGAAGGGGATGCACCCAGAAAAAAGATATAGTACATTTAACTAAATCCTAGTCAAGCCAAATAAATTTTTTTAGTTGTAGGCCGGCCTAATTCAACTATTCATGTCAACGAAATTTTTTTTTTGAATGACCTACTAGGAAAATATATTGCGATCTAATAAATTTTTATTTAACATTAATAAATATTATTTCAAACTGAACAAATATGTATTTAAATGAAATAATTTTTTTAAAAATACTTGCACAATATATATTTTTAAAGATTTCAATCTTTGAATGTATAGCTACACATATGGAGTCTACAATTTCGTAGAGCTTCGTCTTTTCTTTGACAGAAAGGGAAAAGAAAAAAAAACCTTTTTCATGGGAATCCTTTTCGGGGATTCGACCATCTTGCGTTTTGCCGCAATGTTCAATGTATTTTATATCCATACTGAAAAATAAGGATATCAAACATAGACGAGCTTGGAAAGGATATAGGCGTCGAGAGGCAGGTTCGCTTGTGCGAGAGGTAGCCACCTGGCGGATTTTTGGGATACTGACAAATCTGCAGATATGATCGAATGAGATTACGGGTGAATACACTGAGAGAAAAAATTACTGAATTTGAGAACATGAATTTATTTATTAAATGAAAGTGTTAATTCGATTATTTATTTGTTGAACCAAAAAAATCACTCTTTATTTAAAAAAATATTTTCACGAATCTATTACTCCATTATATTAAACTCTTATTTTATAGTAACAATTAAATGCATGATAGATTTGATTAAATTTGTATTAATTGGATTAATTACATTGATCGCATCATAAACATGAGATTATTTGAATCTGAAAACATTAATATTAAATTATTTTTTTCGAACAAAATTATTTCTTTGCAATAAATTCATCATTATTTTACTTCTAAAAATATTTCCGTAGTATTTTCAATATTTATTACATATAAAATTGATTATGATTATTTGAAAAGAAGCTGTAGTAAAATAAATAACACATTATTTTATTCCAATGGAATATTTGTTTGGAATGATGAAATTTTTATTTCCTTCAAGCAAAGAACTATCATTTCTATAGTATACTTTAATAGTATACATAAGTTGTTAAAAATAAAAAAACTGGTTTTTAAAATGTATTCTTATATTCGAATCTTCATAACTCGTAACTTTTTTCACGTGCATAGTAATAGTCGATAGCGTGTCAGGTAGTTAGGTAGGTTAGGTATGATGGTAGGTAGGGTCGAGGGTTCGAATCTCGGTCGGACGGAGAAATTACCATAGATCGGAGAATTGGCGCAGATTTGTCTTTTGTTCTATTTATCTCTATTTTGGGTCACTAAACTATGCACGTTAAATTATTTGGCAAGGGCTATATATTTTTTATAAAATGTTTAGCAACAATTAATAAAAACGCATTTGATTGAATCAATCATTTTTCCTGTTGATTGGACTAATTAATTTGTTGATTCAACAAATTTTTTTTCTCAGTGCTTCCTGTATTAAAAAAACGTGCATGTTTTGAATGATTAAATGTGTTCTTGATTCAAACAACATATTACGTATAATTGATAACATATTGTTAGATTCAAGTAAATTCGTTTATTGAAACAGAGATTTATGGAATTGACTGAAAAAAATGAACCAAGTAAATATATAAGGGAACCAATCTAATATGTTTTGGCAAATAATGAAAAAAATGATTTTTTGCCTTCAAAACTTTATTTCATTGGTTCTAGTAATTTTTTCTCTCAGTGTAGGTATTTAGTAACGACGAATAGAATTTTTCTTCAACGCCTGTTTCTCGATGACAGGGAATTCAAATAAATAAATATAGTGGAAGTAAATATCGCCTAAAATTGGATGGGAAGAAAATTTCCCGTAGTAAAAAACTCCATTCGTCGCCATTGGAAAATCCCCATTCATTCCCCATTGCCAAAATAACCAACGGAGATGAATGCCGAATTGCCTAAGGGGATTTTCACCATTGAATTCCCCATTTGAAATCGAATGAGGATTTTCCAATGAGGATTGACTTCCCCATTTGAAACGGAATGGGGATTATCCTATGGGGATTCAATGAAGAAAATCCCCATGGGCATTTCGGCATTCATCTCCATTGGTTTTTGTAGGCAATGGGAAATGAATGGCGATAATCAATGGAGATTCTTTCATATAGTAAAAAACTCCATTCGGCACCATTGAAAAATCGCCATTTATTCCCTATTGCCAAAATAACCCATGGAGATAAATGCCCAATTGCCCAAGGACATTTTCGCCATTGAATTCCCCATTTGAAATCGAATAGGGATTTTCCAATGAGGGTTGACTTCCCCATTTCAAACGGAATCGGGCATCAGTCGGCAAGAACTCCTTGCATGGATTTTCTGGACACCGACTTCTGCTAATATTCCGTGCTCACACTCGTCTAGATAAGCATACTCTTCGCATAATCCGTATGGGAGTTCAGCGGGTTGCCGTCCTGCGACATCTCGCGCCAAGTCTCGGAACTAATGCGACGCGGTTTCCAATGGACATCTTTGGGTAATGCTGATCATTCAGTGCCTCCGCATTTACTTCCCAATGGACATCATTGGGTAAAGCTGATCATTTCGTTCATCAGCATTTGCCTTCCAATGGACACCATTGGGCAATGCTGATGGCTCGGTCCATCAGCATTTGCTTTCCAATGGGCATCATTGAGTAATGGTGATCGTTCGGTTCATCCGCATTTGCTGTCCAATGGACGTCATTGGGCAATGGTGACTTTTTAATGGATATCCATTCACTGATCAATGGTCGTTCCTATACGCCATTGAAAAATGCGGAGATCTCAATAGGTCCCCATTCATTGTCCAATGGAGTCGTATGAGGACCATTGGTTGCCATTGGCGATTCAATGGAGTTTTTTACTACGGGTTTCTTTAAAGTAACTAAAAAATAATCAAATAAACGATTATAGTACCTACGACTAGATCTTTTTTCTGGGTGTGATTCAGTCACGACTCTTGCGGCCTATAGTACACAATTGTGGTGAGATATAGCGGGAGGTTTAGCGTCGTGAGAAGCAAAATCGTTGCCGGAAACGTGGGTAAGAGAGAGAGGAGAGAGAGAGAGGAGAGAGAGAGAGAGAGGAGAGAGAGAGAGAGAGAGAGAGAGAGAGAGAGAGAGAGAGAGAGGAGAGAGAGAGAGAGAGGGAGAGAGAGAGAGAGAGAGAGAGAGAGAGAGAGAGGAGTGACGCAGCTGAGCCATTATCGGAAACTCGTTACATGCACGAGGCAAGCGCGCTTTGCCAGCCGCGCGCTCAAAACGCGCTATCCGAGGCTCATACTCAACCGGATGCGCTTTCACCCCGAAGCGCAAAGCGCAAGATATTCCCCGCGAACTGCGAGTGTACATAAGAGAAAGCAGGGATAAGCCCTCAAAGAGAGGGCAACCCTGTTGCCTGCAGTCTCGAGATCGAAGAGTGAGTGTTTACACCGACGGCGTTATACAAGAGGGGTTAAACGCAGTCATTTTCAAAAAATCGATTTTTTTCATTTTTGTAATATACATATATTTAAGGGGGAATATACACCTGGAAACGAAAAAGAAAAAGGTAATTTTCGAGAATTTTTCCGGGAAAACTATTGGAATGATCATAGAATGGGGTTTTTCCTACAGTTAAAAATATACACTTTCAAGGATGTTTTCAATTTTCTTAATTAAAAATTTTTGCAAATTCACGGAGTCGTCTCCGGAGTGCTGTAAAAAAAATCTGCTATAGCGGTACCCAAAATATCTCGAAAACCACTGAAGCGATTAACTTCAATTTTTTTTGCGGTTATTGTATACATGTAATTATCTAGTATTTGTCCTAGGATTTTTTTCCGATTTTTAGTTTTTTGTTGTTGGTCAAAATAGGAACGATTTTTTTCTTGAAAATAGCTAGGTTGAATTCAAGCGTCCGCGATTTTTGTCGAAAATCGATATTTTTTGAATCGGCTATGGCAAAGACAAGATAATATTACTCTGTTTTAGTATCCTGTTTTGGTTTTTTCTTTCACATGATTTTTGACAAAACGCCACTGGGTAGCGCTATGGCAGATTTTTTTTACGGCACTCCGTAGCCGACTTAAATACTCCGTAAAATTGCAACATTTTTAAATAAAAAAAATTAAAAACATTCTTGAAGGTGTAAATTTTCAACTGGGAAAAACCCCGTTCTGATCATGCTAATAGTTTCCCCGGATACAATTCACGAAAATTACCTTTTTTCCGTTTTTAAGTGTATATTCCCCCTTAAGTAGGGAAGGGTAAAAAAAAATGTTGGTCTCTTGTCGAATTATCATAAATTTTGACGTTAATAAATAAAAATGTCTTTCCAGAAAAAAATCTTGAAAAATAGCTTTTTCCACGCTCCTGACTGAGGATAATTCGATAAAGCCTACCGCAAAACGGGGCTACTTTGACTTTGGGGGTTACTTTGTTGATTTTTGGGGCTACTTTGGACGAGCAGCAAAATACGGTAAAAAAGTGTGCGCGGTGAACCCTCGTGACCTTGTGGGGTGGGAGGGGGTGTGGGGAGTGGGTAGAAGAGAAAAAAAAGTCATTCATAAACCAGGTACACAGATATGTGTAACGAGTCAAGATGTCCGAACAATCGATGATGCCATTCGCACGAAGGGAATAAAGAAGGGCAAGAAGAACGACTCCAACGTCCGTTCCATCCGTAAGGCCCGAATTTCAAGTCACGAGTCCTATCCTAAGATCGAACTTTCCATGGAACTCAAGTTGGAACTCAAGATCGAACTTAAGTTCCAATTTAAGATGAATCGTAAGTTGAACTAAAGTGCCATTATAAGTTCCTACTTAAGTTCAAACTTTAGTGCGAACTTCAGATCGATCTCAAGTTCAAACGTAAATTTGGTTTGAAGTTCGAACTTAAGATCCATCTTGAGCTTAAACTTAAGTTCGATCGTACTTAATTATTTTCACGACTAATTAAAAATATCACGGTTGAGGAGGGCGATGAAAGAAGTTTGATCGAACTCAAGTTCATGCTGAAGATGGATCTCAAGGTCAAACCTCAAACCCAATTTAAGGTTGAACTCAAGATCGGTTTGATGTTCGCATTAAATTTCGAACATAAGTATAAACTTATAATGATACTTAAGTTCAAACTCAAGATTCATCTTAAATTTGAACTCAAGTTCGAACTAAAATTCAAATTTGAGTTCAATAGAAAGTATGATCTCGAGTTTGATCTTAAGAACTTAAAATTCGGGCCTAAGAGAACGTACCCGTACTACGTGACCTGTTTAGGGGGGGGGGGGGTCTTCAAAATACCACGCAAAATACCACTTCAAAATATCAGGGGCGGGGGTGGGGGGGTTAGGTTTTTGTCACATATAGTCAATATCCTATAGGAAAATCTCGCACTTTTTCGAGCTGATATACACTCAGTCAAAAAATTAAAGGAACAGAAAAATTTGCGAGATTTTTCAGCGATTTTCCAAAGGCTGTAACTTTGTTATTTTTGATCGAAAATTAAAAAAAAAAAAGCATTTTGAAGCTTGAATCTTCTAGTTTCGGAATCTCGAGGCAATAACATTTTTTGGGCACCACCCTCGACGCAGTCGAAAGAAATATCACGGCAAAAATTTTTTCGAAATTTTTGCTTTTTTCAAAACAGTCGTTGGGCTCCAAACAATTTTTTGTTCCAAATTTAGATTTTTTTTAGATCTCACGCTCATTAAATAAATGCAAATCTGAGAGACAAAAGAAGAAAAACTTTTTTTTTCATTTTCAACACCATTAATTGGTCTTTAAGGATCAGAAAACGTGTTCCTTCAATTTTTTTAAAAGTTCGATGATCGGTCACAAAAAACAGCTCCACCGATTGTTTTAAAAATTTGCATGTTTTTGAGGTTTAAATATTTTGAGCTAAAAAAAAAATCTGAAAACATAAGTTAAACAAGAAAAAAACTATTTTTTTTTACTCTTTCAAGACAAAATTAAGCATCGAATTTAAAAAATGGGTCACGTAGTATGGGTACGTTCCCTAAGTATTTGGTATGTTTATGTAAAATATTTCTTCAATAAAAATGACGAATTCATTGTCAAAAATCGTTGTTTTTCATTTAATTTCATGTACAATGTGTAAAATCTTATTGTTTTTTTATCAAAATTATGTCAAAGCTGCATTTACGATATGGATCTTTGACATAAGTTGCATTTTAATGCCTCTCCAAAGTAGCCCCACACTCGGGGTTACTGTGGTTTTTTTTTTACTAAATATAAAAAATTGTGAGGGTCTGGTGGGACTTACTATTGTCATACATTTTATAGCCAAAGGACGCATTGTTCTGTTCGAGCAAAAAAAAAATTAATTTTCGACGTTAAAAAAAAGTTACGACCAAAAAACTTCCGAAACACCAACAAAGTAGCCCCATTTTACGGTACATATTTCATGTCAACGCGACCAACCCCTGAATCCTCGCCGCTGTTATAATTTTCGGTTCATTTCATCTTCCCATTGCTCAGTGTCCTAGTTTACATTTGACAGCAGGATTTTGTAAAAATTCCAATAAATTGATCGAGTTACAATGATTTTGGTAGAGCAAAGGTCAGAATGTCCCATATTGCACCCATTTATGTTATGACAGAAAGAAACTATATTTTCCGATTTGGCGGACGTCATGTATCTCAAAATCTATTCGTTCAATTTACTTCAAATTTGGATTTCCAATTCCACACAAAAAGATCTCGATTTTTCGTGACTCGAAATTAATTTCGAGCAGGAGGAGGAAAGTAAGTAGTCGAGAAGCGAGTCGAGTCAGACCGGAGGGAAACTCGAGTTAACTACAAGAGTGTAAAAATAGGAAAATGTGAAATTTCGAGTCGCAGAATTGACTTCGCGATCCACGATGAGAAGAATATAAATCTCTTGTATTCCGTTGCATCTGAAGCCAGAGTTTAATGACCCGAGGATGCAAGCATGAGAGAAACAATGATATATCACAGTCTCGATGCATTTGTTCATTCACGCGGATTTCCAGATACGAGAGTGAATTTTCAATCTCATGAAATGCAAACGTTTGAACAAAATAAATGGAGGGATCGAGGAGAAAGCAGTAAAGACTAAAAATAATGTCGTGAATAGTATCGGGACAGGTTGAGGCGTCGTTGTCCTCGTCATTGGATGGCATAATAACGAGAAACGGAAGTGCCTCTTATCACACGATTGGCTCAGTTGCGGTTATTATGAGGAGAGAGATTAGCGGAAAATTAAGCTCGCGAATCGGGCAAATCATTATAATTTCACAATTTCTCTCTCTCTCTCTCTCTCTCTCTCTCTCTCTCTCTCTCTCTCTCTCTCTCTCTCCCTCCCTCTCTTGAATTTCATTGTTTCAACGGGATTCATTCGCTTAACCCAAGACGACGAAAATGTCCATGCCAAATTCTCTTCCATAGAGGTCCAATCCCGCGCGCAATATTTAATATTCTCCACGGTATAACGTCGGATTCTAATAATATACTTCATCGAGAAACGACCATTATCCTCCTCGCAACTGCGTTCAGTTCACTGAGGAAACAATGTACCCGGATTTGTTAATTGTTAACAAATGTACAGTTGAATATGACGAAATCAATGATTTTTAAATTGATGGATTTAATGTAGTTTCTACTTTTCAAACCATTATAAATGCTGAATTACACTGTAAAAAATTCAATGTTCGCCGCAAAAAAAAATGACAAAGTAGAAATCGCAAGCAGAAACGACGAAATCCACTGTGTTTGAACTGTAAAATTTACAATGGTCTCTGTAGAATGTTCAAAGCACATAATTAGAAATTGCAGTGTTCCCAGTGAAAAATCAAATGCGCGCCGCAAAATATGCAACGTCAGTTTCAATTTTTACAGTGTGGCACTGTGACGGGACAACCTGCGGCGTGCCACGATCTCGGCATTTCGCCCGAGATCCGCTAGATGGCGTCGGACGGCGCGCCGTCTCGCGCCAGCGAGAGAGCCACCGAGCACCTATAAGGTCCGATGTATTACCAACATCGGCATCCTCAATTGACATACAATTGTTGGAACATCACCCGCGTTCTGTGGTCGAGCAGTCCTATGGACTGAAGACTACATTTTCTTAACGGATCACCATTGCATTTCGGTGACGCTCGTGCTCTTTATGGGTACGAGGTTAAACTTGATTCGCTTCATTAATTGATCTCGCGATTAATTAGTCAAGTACAAGCCCTCGTAGCTGTGGGCCTGGGCGAGGATAAATAACGGTTTATTGCAATATTTGAATAAATTGGAATTTATTCAAATATCGAAACGTTTCACTACACTATAATTTATTTTAGAAATTGCAGTATTTTCAGTGAAAAATAAAAAACGTACCGCAAAATATACTACGTTCTTTTCAATTTTTACAATGTACACTGTAATTTTTTCACGGGCCCTGGATAATTCTTACAATGTGAAATGTGTAAAAAGTTCACCGGATACGATAACGTTTCACGTAGTATACATTTTACTGTTCCACACTGTAAAAATTCTTCTGATGGGCGTGTACTATGTCATATGTGACATCTGTATATTGTATTAAAGAAATATGCAAATTTCACTGTTTGCCCTTTCAGGAGGCGCTGTTGATGGGAAAAACTGTAAAAATTAATGGGAATCTCAGCAGTTCTCACAGATCATTTTTTTCCGTGAGTGATTCCACGTCAAACCAGCAGGTCAAAAAAAATCAAGGCCTCCGATCATTCTCACAATATTTTCCTGTATTCTCTATCATCAGAAAACATTGCTGTTAAATCGCTATAGCTCAAAATAAAATTATTTGTACGAGTTATGATTTTTTGAAAATTGCGTACTTTTAACGGCTCGAAAAACAACGTTTTTAAAACTTTTAATTGTGTATAACTCCGCTAGATTTTGGAATTCGAGAATTTCACTTCGAGAAATCGAAACTGTATTCAAAACCCTTCAAAATTAGCACAAATTAACCTCATTTGGTGCATTTATGACTCCACAATCATAAAACTACTTTTTTCGGAAATGTAAAATAACCGAAAACTCATTTTTTTTTAATCTGGAAAAATCATATTAAATTTTTACGACAAAAAATCTATATTTTGGAGCAATTTGATCTAGTTTTGACCAATAGGTTTGAATTATTGATTAAGTTCATTTTTTAGGAATCAGTTTCAGCTATTTTGGTTTCATTCACGTTTTGACTTTAGGTTTTCTGAGAATTTCGTCAATAAAATCAATAGTCATTGTTTCAAAAAATTATAAAACAATTTATTTACAATTCATTGGATCTAAAGTTGCAAAAATAGCAATTATTCGTAGATATTATCATCATTTGATGGAGATGGATCTCAAAGAATTGTAAATAAATTATTTTATTATTTTTTTAAACAGCGACTATCGTTTTTATTGACGAAATTCTCAAAAAAACCTAAAGTCAAAACCTGAATGTCCCACAATAGCTGAAACTGATTTCTAAAAGATGAAATTGATCAATAATTCAAAATTAATTGATCAGAACTAGTTCAAACTCCACGGAAATATAGATTTTTTGTCGTAAAAATTTAATATGATTTTTGCAGATTAAAAAAAAAAGGTTTTTCAGTTATTCTTGATTTTTGAAAAAACGTAGTTTTACTATTGTGACGTCATAAATGCACTAAATGAGGTTACTTTGTGCTCATTTTGAAGGGTTTCGAATACAGTTTCGATTTTTCGAAGTGACATTCTCGAATTCCAAAATCCGTCGGAGTTATACGGAAAAGAAAAAAGTTGTTTTTCGAGTCGTTAAAAGTGCGCAATTTTCAAAAAATCATAACTCGTTAAAATAATTTTATTTTGGGCTAGCGATTTAACAGCAATGTTTTCTCACGATACAGAACACAGGAAATCGAGAGTATGATCGGAGACATTGATTTTTTTGACCTGCTGGTTTGACGTGGAATCACTCAGTTAATAAATTATTTTGACACAAGTAAAATATTTTTGAACGACTAACAAATTGTGTAACAAAAAAAAAAATTTGCAATATTTGATGGCGTTCTGAAAAACGTTGAAAAAGGAATACTGCGCGCTGATTGAGGCTTGTTTTTTTTTGTTTTTTTTTGTTTTTTTTTTAATTGATAAGGCGTCGTTTTTTTTTACAGATGCTGCATTTATCCCGATATCGGAATTATTGTCGCTTTAAGAGAATTTTGAACATCTCAAAAAAATTCGTCCGAAGGGATTGATTGCAAATTAATAGTTGCAGGAATTATAAATTATTTAAATTTCTTGAAAAGTTTCTTGATCGGAACTTAGAAAACTCGCTTGTCGAAAACCTTAAAAGCGTTGAATGTTTGTACTCTTTTAACCATATAAATGTGTTATTGTCAAATTTCTGCAAAAAAATAAAAAAAATAATCGAAATCTGATTAACCAAGTCGCATTGCAAAGCTTCAACGATTGCGAAAAAAATGTGCACCGATTCAAGATATAATTTTGAAGAAAAAATGAATTACACCACTTCAAATGAATCAATAGTTTTTTTGCCCGATATTAAAGTTGTTTAAAACTGCGAAATTTGTTTACAAGTTTTTTTTACTAAAAAAACCCAAAAAAAATCATGAACTTTTTTTATCGCCCGTTTATTCATTCATTCAATTAATATTACATTTAAGAGGCGGTATTCTGGTCTAGAGACGTACATTTTGAGCATTTTATCGAGGTCGATAAAAAAAAATATATATATATTTTTACCATTCGTTGCGTTGCGTCACTAGAATAGCTATAACTCCGTAAATTATTGGAATTAAAAAAATTTCCTTACGAGTATATATTCTTGAAGGTTTAAGCTTTAAGAATCTGCAAACAAAAATTGATTCTCGGAAATTCGCCAAAAGCATTGATTTTTTCAAAATTTTAGATCAGAATACCGCCTTAAACAATTATATTACTCCTTCTGTACAGATTGAATACAAATAACAAAAGGTCAGAGTTTCAAAAAAGTTTCAAAAAAGAAGATAGTATCGAAAAAAGTACTTTATATCACTCAGTACAATAATGGACGCTTTTACGTCTGCAAGCGGACGTGAAAACGTCCATATTGCACCTCGTGATATAAAATATCGTACATCACTCGGCGTAAAAACATTTTCTGACGAGTTTGATTGTAGGACTCGCCTTCGGCTCGTCCTGCAAACTCACACTCGTCAGAAAATGTTTTTACGTCCTCGTGATGTAATGTACTATTATTTCACTCCGTTCTTAAAGTGCTCACTTTACGGACGCTTCTCTTCACTGAGCGTGCGTAAAGTGGGCACTTTACGTACTCGTGCAATAAAATTTTGTACTATTGATTTCACTCAAATGTCTTCATCAGTGTTCGAGGATTCAGAAACATTGCTGGTTAATCGAAGCTAAAAAGTTTCCGGATCGAAGCTCGAAGTGGCGTGTTTTCGGTGGTTAAAAAATGTCGAGTTTTACCTTCTATTCGACAAGGGTTCTCGACTAGTGAGGGTGCAAGCAAGCAAAAAAAGAAGAAGGCTAAAGAACAGAGAGAGAGAGACAGAGGGAGAGAGGGAGAGAGAGAGAGAGAGAGGCAAAAACGAACGGATTGAAAGAGGAAAGTTTGGCAATGAGCCCAGAAATTCTCCCTATGTCGCCCCTCAACGATTGCCTAATAAGATCAATTTCTCGATAATGAAGTCGTGTACTTTTTGGCTGTCCAAATAGAGATAAAGGAAGGAGGGATAGAGGAGAGACACATCACTTAGTCCGACAAAGAATCGAATGTGTAATGGAGGCAAAAAAAAAGAAGAAAAATCGAAGAGGGCGAACAAGGGATTTCTTTTTTTTTGCGTGGAAAATCCTCGTTTTCCATCGACTTTACAGTTTTTAAATGTTTGAAAAGTCGTTAATGCCTTTCGCGTGTCCCTCGACACGCTCCTTCTTCATTGGTATCAACTTTTTTTTTTCCCTTCCCAACTCCATTTCGCGGTCTCCAAGACTTTTTTCTTCAACGTCGAAGAAAGGAAAAACTGTCACCCAAAACTATCGTATCGATTATCGCGAGAAGCGTCGAAATTTTCATTGCAAATTCGGCGTTTTTGTTCTCGAGCCAATTATCGAGAACAACGTTGGTGAATTTTTATTGATTAATTGACCATGGACAATGTTAATAGAATTTTTTTTTTTTAATATAGAATATTTTGCGACAAACTCCAATGTGGTGCGTTGTTGTTTATTTTTTTCCAAGAATACTTCAAGTTAATGCTCGATTTCGATGATTCAAGGCTTACGTTGTTCATAAAAAGATTCTTTATCGTTTTACCGCGTAAATTTTTATCAGTAATTTTCAATTAAATATTGCAGCCATTTGTTTATCCCTAAAAAGAAGCCTACTCGTTATTATTTATAATCATTATTTTATTTTTATTCATTTATTATATTTGGGTCATTCCATGTCAAATCGACCAAGAGTTGACCCTTTCAATTTCAATAAAATTTGGTCAGAAGTTTTTGTTTTCAATAAAACGAAGTTCTACCAAAGAAAAAAAAATTAAATTTTTTTTCGAAAGTTATGAAAAATTCTAAATTTCACAATTTTTCAAATCTGTCAAGTTTATTTTTTAAATATCTTGAAAACTATCATAGTTATGAACGATCGTTTTGAATCCGTTTTAAAGAGTATACTTGGGGCTACGAGAAAAAAAAAATCCGAAAAAAAAATTTGAAAAATGATGAATTTGGAGAATTTTGAATTTTCAAAAATCGTAAAAATCCAAGTTCAAACAAAAACACACCATCCTGAAAATTTCAGGATCTTTCAAGATCAGTACAAGGTGTTGTATAAAAAAAATTTAACCAAAAATTTAATGTTTATCGTGGATTTGCACGATTTTTAAAAATTCAAAAATGTATATTTTTGAAGAAAAAAAAACACCTCCCTGAAAATGTCAGGACCTTTCAAGATCAGTACAAGGTATTATATTTAAAAAAATTAACTAAAAATAAAATATGGAACTTGGATTTTCACGATTTTTGAAAATTCAAAATTCTCCAAAATCATCATTTTTCAAAATTTTTTTTCGAAATATTTTTTTTTTCGTAGCCCAAAGTATAATCTTCAAAACGATTTCAGAACCATTTTTCGTAACTGCAATAGTTTTCGAGATATTTGAAAAATAAACTTGAAAGATTTGAAAAATTGTGAAATTTTTAATTTTGAATAACTTTTGAAAAAAAAAATTTTTAATTTGTTTCCTTTGGTAGAACTCTGTTTGATTGAAAACGAAAACTTCTGACCACATTTCATCGAAATTGAGAGGGGTCGATTCCAACTCTTGGTCGATTTGACATGGAATGACCCATTTCTATTTTTATATTTATTTATAATTCTTCAATAATCGTGAACAATAATTAAAATAGTCAGTCAACAGAGAATCTTAATAACCCCTAATTAAATCCCTCATTAAAATCCTCTATTCAACAACCCTAATCAACAACAACAACAACAACAACAACAATCCTAGTCCCCAATTTTTACCAAATTCCTTAGTCGTTAAGAAATAATTTATTTTTGTCAAAATAATTTATCAACTGTTAAAAAATATTCCTTTAATTTATCAACTGTTGAAAAATAATTGATTTCGCCATATTCAACTTTACATTTGTTAACAGTCAACAAATCCTGGTACATTGTTTTCAGTGCAATTTTTACCGAACAATGAAAATAAATTGATAAGAATAAATATGAGAAAATATTGTTGGAACTCACACAAAGAAACGGTCGAGAAACCACCAATTTCGGATTCGCTAATTTTATTCATGGAATTTAGGGAAAATTGTTGTTCGTCTCTCCATAAATATGTGAATGGGATGGGGAATAAAATAGCCTGGCACGAACGGGCCATATCAAGGCCGACTGTGTATAAAACGAGAGATGGAACGCTTCTCGTTTATACCGGGTGTCCCATTTTACTCTTACCGTTGATTTATTTCGAAAAATATTGCTCCGATCAAAAATTGAGTGAGATGAAACTTTTAGGGTTCAGAGGGGGACGCTTAAAATTTTTTTTTGTTTTGGTCCAAAATTTAAAATGGCGGCGTTAAGATGGCTGACATGTTTTTTAAAAATGGAAACATGATTTTTTTTTTCACCAAAATTTTTTACAGATTAAATCTAAAATCTTTTGTAGGAACATTTTTTTTATACAGCCCATAATAGAGGGTGTCCCATTTTAATCTTACAGCTGAATTATCTTGAAAAATACTGCTTCCATAAAAAATTGAGTCGAATGAAACTTTTAGGGTTCAGAAGGGGGCGTTCAAAAAAAATTTTTGTTTTGGTCCAAAATTTAAAGGGGCGGTGTTAAGATGACCAAAAGGTTTTTCAAACAATGAAAACATGATTTTTTTTTCACCAAAAAATGTGTCAAGTCAAAACTAACAACTTTTGTTGGAACATTTTTTTTATTCAGTCCATAAGAGATCACCATTTTTTACTATTTTAGTATTATCCGGGATAACCATGATGGTGGAATGGTGGAGTGGTGGAATCTTTGAACACCTTTAAGAAGATTTCAGAAAACACTCACGAGGAGGATTTAGAAGACCTCCTCGGCTTCGTCATTATGCTGCATAACGCTAAAATAGTAAAAAATGGTGATCTTGTCTAAAATATCCGGGCTATAAAAAAAATATTCTTACAAAAGATGTTAGATTTGATCTGAAAAATTTTTTAGTCAAAAAAAAATCATGTTTCCATTTTAAAAAAACATGTCAGCCATCTTAACGGCACTATTTTGAATTTTGGACCAAAACAAAAAAAATTTGTGAACGTCCCCCTCTGAACCCTAAAAGTTTCATCCCACTCAATTTTTTATCGGAGCAGTATTTTTCAAGATAATTCAGCTGTAAGATTAAAATGGGACACCCTCTATTGTGGGCTGTATCAAAAAAATGTTCCTACAAAAGATGTTAGATTTAATCTGAAAAAAATTTTGGTGAAAAAAAATCATGTTTCCATTTTAAAAAAACATGTCAGCCATCGTAACGCCGCCATTTTAAATTTTGGACCAAAACAAAAAAAAATTTTTAAACGTCCCCCTCTGAACCCTAAAAGTTTCATCCCACTCAATTTTTGATCAGAGCAATATTTTTCGAAATAAATCAACTGTAAGATTAAAATGGGACACCCGGTATGTCGCCGGTAGTAAACCACCAGGAAGAGAAATGAGGGAAGAGAACTCGATAGAGCGCAATCGCTAACAGAATTTTAAGCAACGTGACATCAAAGACCCGAGTGAAGGAAACCCCTAGCAGCCAAAGCAATATCACAATATAGCCTGTATTAATCGCATTAATACGAGGTTATAATTAGTTTCACGACGAAGGAAAAGGAGCCTCTTTTGCGACGAACTCGAATGTTTTTCTCTTGTTTCAAAGCGAAACACGAGCTGAGCGATAGAAATGCGTGCTCTCCATCTTTTTCTTCTCTATTTCTCCTAACCTGCATTGTCTTTGACAACACTTTGGAAAAGTTTCAAACATCTCCGAAAAGTGAAATTTTTGTTTGCAAACTTCGACAATTTAAACCCAAATATGAGGGTAACATGAAAAAATAGTACAGGAAAAAATACCCGCAGAAAAAATAGTACAGAAGAAATACCCGGCGGAAAAAATACCCGCGGAAAAAATACCCGCGGAAAAAATAACCGGCGGAAAAAATACCCGCGGAAAAAATATCCGATTCCGTGCATCGCATTCGATGCCCGAACCCACCCCACAAATCCACATATCTCATGGATGCACACACCCCATAGACGCACGCACCCCACCCGGTGCTCGAAACCCACCCTACAAATCTACGTATCCCATGGACGCACGTAACCCACTCCATGCTTCTAACCCACCCCACGAATCCACGTATCCCACGGACGCACGCACCCCACCCCATGCTTCTAGCCCACCCCACAAATCCACGTATCTCATGGACGCACGCACCCCACCCGGTGCTCGAAACCCACCCTACAAATCTACGTATCCCATGGACGCACGTAACCCACTCCATGGTTCTAACCCACCCCACGAATCCACGTATCCCACGGACGCACGCACCCCACCCCATGCTTCTAGCCCACCCCACAAATCCACGTATCTCATGGACGCACGCACGCCACCCCATGCTTCTAACCCACCCCACGAATCCACGTATCCCATGGACGCACGCACTCGATCCCATGCTTCTAACCCACCCCACGGATCCACGTATCCCATGGACGCACGCACCCCATGGACGCACGCACCCCACCCGGTGCTCCAAACCCACCCCACAAATCCGCGTATGACATGGACGCACGTATCGGGTATTTTTTCCGCGGGTATTTTTTCCATCGGGTATTTTTTCCACGGGTATTTTTTCCGCGGTTACTTTTTCCATCAGGTATTTTTTCCGTACTATTTTTTCCGCGGGTATTTTTTCCTGTACTATTTTTTCCTAGAATCAAATATGAGTAATCTAAAAAAATTGATATTAAAAACTAGATTTTATATCAACGAAATATTTTTTAATTCTCAATGTTAATTATTATTATTATTTCCAAAGGAAATATATGAGAGAAGTTAAAGTATTTATTTTAACATTATCGAAATCAACTCATTCAGTCATAGAAGGGAAAAAAGATCAAAATTACGAGAAAAAAATGGAACAAAATTTTTTTTTTTAAAGTTATTTGAATCCCATCTTCGGTAAAATCTCAAAAATTTTGTTTTTTTACGTGGAATTTTATAATTTTTTTTGAAAAAAATCGAAGAGGTCCCATTGAAAGAAAATGCAATTTTTTAGCTTAGAAAAGCTAAAAAAACATTTAAAATTTGTTTTTCTTAATTTTTGATATTTTGTTCAAAAATTACATTGAAAAACAAAAAAGTGACCTAACAAATTAGAATATCTTGGTTATTGTAGAAGTTATGATTATTTTAAGAATATTTTTTGAAAAACCAATAACTTCGGTATGGTTTAAGATAGAGAGTTAAAAATTTACATGGATACTTATTTTTGCATGTATAAGAACATATCCAAAAAAAACCCTGCAAATTGAAATTTGCACATTGCTTGCTCATCTTTATCCATAGTTCACATAGCTTCCTTTAACACACAGTAGCGATCAAATTTGGCTCTCTCATAAAGGAAGCTTTGTTAACAATTGAAAAATATTAGTAATCAATGTACAAATTCGATCGATTTTCGCCAAATTTTATAACGAATAACATTGATAGCTATACTGGCACTTCACAAAATTTCATTGCAATATCTAAAAAATTTCAAAAGTTATAGCGTTTACGCTTCTTTTATTAAATTAAAAATTTGATAAAAATTTAATCATTCGATCGATTTTCGCCAAATTTAATAACGAACATCCTCGATAGCTGTATTAGCTCTGTGTAAAGTTTCAGTGCAATATCTCAAAAATTGCACAGGTCAGAGCGCTTACGCTATTTTTCAAAAAATTAAAAATTTCATACAATTTTAATCCCTCGATGGATTTTTGCCAAATTTAATAGCGAACAACCTCGATAGCTATATCAGCTCTGTGCAAAGTTTCAATACAATATCTCTAAAATTGCACAAGTTAGAGCGTTTAGGCTATTTTTCAAAAAATTCAAAATTTTATAAAATTTTAATCCCTCGATGGATTTTCGCCAAATTCAATACCAAACAACCTTAATAGCTATACTAATTCTGTACAAAGTTTGAGTGAAATATCTTGAAAATTACAGAATTAGAGCGTTTACGCTGTTCTTGCAAAAATGAAAAAAGTCGATAAAATCTGAACACCCGTTATAATAGAAACAAAATTTTTTTCATAATGAAGAGCAATTCGTGCTCGACAAGTGTGCCAAATTTTAGCTTGATATCTCGAAGCGTTTTCGAGTTATTAATTATTTACATCTGAAACTCAGGACACACACACATACATCCGGACATTTTTTCATAATGATTTATTTAAAAAAAAAAATCAATTTTCAAAAATCGAAAAAAATAGTAGTCATTGAGATCCCACGATCGGACTAGTCTTAAAAATTCTTGAATGGATATATGTTGGAAACAAAAAATTAAAAAAAAAATCAGAAATGACATTCACTTTTAAAAACGCGATTTAACGTTTAAAACTCAAAAAACTCATTCAAAAACACGTCGAATATATTTGTTGTATTTTTTTCTGAAAAGGCCATAAAAAAACAAAAATTTTGAAAAAAAAAACTTTTAATTCGGACCATTATTAAAGAAGTTATGACCAGAATACCAAAAAAAGAGCGTTTTTTTTTGTTAATTCAATATCTTTTGAAGGGGTAATAAAAAAATCTCAAAATTTAACAGGAAGGGTCTTTTGATGGGTCCTCAAAAGTATAAAAAAATTGAGGCAATCAAAAGGAAAAAAAGTTCTTCATACTGTCCGATTTGAATGGAATGCCCCATATACTCTCGTATCAGCCGGCAAATGAAAATCGTCCCAAGGAGTCTGACGCACACGGATGAGCAGAATGGCGGATCGGTTGCTGTACCCAAGTTTAATTAGGTGCGCCTTTTGCAGTGATGGTATGGGTTTTAACCATCAATGCACATACACAAACCCACACATTATATATATATATTTAGAAAAGAGGAGAAGGGAAATAGTGGAGGCGCGTGTATACAAACCGATACCTATTGCACGGAGTATCGGAGGACGAGAACGAGGACGACGAGAAAAGGCTCAGAGATGAGTGAGTGAGGAAGAGAGTTAGGGAGGAAGGAAGCTCAAAGAGTGAGAGAGCAAATAAGAGAGAGAGAGAGAGAGAGAGAGAGAGAGAGAGAGAGAGAGAGGGAGAGAGAGAGGGGGGGAGGCACGAAGGTGGATGGCTTTGGCAAAAGGACGCGAGGGGGTAGGTTTAGGTTGAGAGGGTTGGGGTTGGTTCTCTTCTCGGTGGTTGGTACAGGTCTGGTTGATGCCTCTCCACGGGTGGCGAACGTGAAACGAGGGAAAAGGACCCCGACAGTTGGGTGAACCGGAGGAAAGACTCACCCCTCCAACCCCTTCCTTCCACCCTTCGCCATTTTGCAGACTCGAAGAAATGGACCATTGCCTCGAGTATGAGAGTCGTTGGTACTATATGTAATATACAGTAGAAACTGCAGTGGCCCAGAGTCAGAGAGGGATGGAAAGGAAGGACGAGAAATATCCTGTAGGGATTTTCAAGCTTGTACTTCGCTTTTGCTAGTCTTTGCTTCCTGGATAACAGGGAAGATGTCGTTGTCGTCGTCGTCGTCGTCGTCTGGAAACGCGGGATTCTCGCGTATAGAGCTCGCCCTTAAGAGTTTCTCTTCGGATATAGGACTTTTGTACGCGTTTCGGATTGAAATTTAGCGCTTTATATATACATCCGTCTCTTTCTATGTGTGTTTGTATATGGGGCATTCCACGTCAAATCACACGGTCATCGGCCTGACTCCCTCGGATTTTGATGTCCAATGAATCGTGGGTTTCGTTTGGCCCAAAATATGACCTCAAATTTTTTGAAATTTTTATTTCATTTTTTAGGGGTTGCCCGAGCTAAAAAATCATTAAATTGAGGGAAAACTCAAAGAGGAGCCTTTCTTTGATTAATGCAATTTTTTTCACAGAAACTAGGGCCCAAAACAGATATTTTCGTCGTAGTTCGATAATGAGCCGAAAATAATTACTATTTTTTTTTGTATTTTCATTTTTTTTTTATAATTTCTTATTTTGATTGTTTCGAAGTTGTTTAAGACTGAAACGACAAAATTTTTCGAGTAGCCTCAATGATCTGAAGTAAAACAGTTGATTCAGATACAATTAAAAAATTAGAGTAAACAAAAATAGTAATTATTTTTGGCCCATTATCGAACTATGACGAAAATATCTGTTTTGGGCCCTAGTTCCTGTGAAAAAATTTCATTTATTTGAAAAAGTCCCCTCTTTATGTTTTCCCTCAATTTAATGATTTTTTAGGGGAAACCCCTAAAAAACGAAACAATTTCTAAAAATTTGAGGTCATATTTTGGGCCAAAAATTTCGATGAAATTTGGTCAGAAGTTTTCTTTTGTCATAAAACGAAGTTTTACCAAAGGAAAACAATTGAATTATTTTTTTCGAAAATTCAAAATTTCACCGTTTTTGCAAATTTTTTTTCGAAAATTCAAAATTTAACCATTTTTGCAATTTTTCAAGTTTTTTTTTTAAATATCTCGAAAACTATTATAGTTACGAAAAAATCGTTCTGGATTCGTCTTTAAGAGTAACTTGGGGCTACGGAGACAAAAAATATTCCGAACAAATATTTTAAAAAATGATGAATTTGGAGAATTTTGAATTTTTTAGAATCGTTAAAATCTACGATCAACATTGAAGTTTTGGTTCCATTTTTTTAAATACAATTCCTTGTATTGATCTTAAAAGATCCTGAAATTTTCAGAATTGCGTTTTTTTTTTTTTTAATATGAATTTTTGAATTTTGGTAATAAAGAATTATTTTTTTTTACTTCTAAGTTAAGTAAAGTTGACCAATCATGTAATTTCTACTGCTAAAAATTACAAAATTACAAGATTGTTCAACTTAGAGGTAAAAAAAAAATTACCAAAATTTAAAAATTCATAGCTTTGAAACGAAAAAAACACCGTTATGAAACTTTCAGGATCGTTTAATATCGGTACAAGGTATTATACCAAAAAAAAATCGAATCAAAAATATAATATTGATCGTAAATTTTCACGATTTTAAAAAACTAAAAATTCTCCAAATCCATCATTTTTGAAATGTTTTTTTCGAAGCTCCAAGTATACTCTTTAAGACGAACCCAGAACCCAAATATAACAGTTTTCGGCATCTTTAAAAAATAAACTTGAAAAATTGGAAGAATGTTGAAATTTTGATTTTTGCATAACTTTTGAAAAAAAATTTAATTATTTTTCTTCGATAGAACTTTGTTTCATAATGTAAGAAAACTTCTGACCAAATTTCATCGAAATTGAAAGTGGTCGATTCCAACTATTGGTCGATTCGACACCGAATGACCCATGTATATTTATATGTATATATATATATATACATACGAAGGAAAGAAGTCGACCGAGGTAATCTCGCTACATTGCCAATCGTTCGCCTACACAAAATGGCCGATGAACGCAACAACAACAAAAAAGGGGGCGAAGGAACTAACTTGGGTTAAAACCCTTCTACCTTCATCCCCTAGTCCTCTGAAATGCATCGATTCCTGAATACATCCCCGAGACTCAACTCCCAATCTAACTCTCTCGCTGGCTTCGTTGTTATACACCGAGGATCTATGATGGACGAGAGATAGAGAATTTTCGCTCACTTCGATCATTCCCTCCCTCGTTTTCATCGGTGGCTCTCTTGGAACGAGAAACTTTTTTCGCTACGAGGTCGCACAAACATTTACGTATATGTGTGGATGTGTGTATATAGTTACAATGCCGCCATTCCGATTGAAATGGTTTTTTGTCTAGTTTTTTATTTTTTATTTTTTATTCGGACGTTCGTTTCTCGGACTGAGGCTCCTGCAAATCGTCGACTACTTCGGAAAATATATTTTAAATATATGGGGCATTCCATCTCAAATCGGACAGTTTGAATTTTTTTTTTTAAATTTCTTCAATTTTTTTATATTTTCGAGTACTCATCAAGAGACCCTTCTTGTTAAATTTTGAGATTTTTTTGATTACCCGTTAAAAAGATATTAAATTAACAAAAAAACCGCGCGTTTTTTGGTATTCTGGTCATGACTTCTTTAATAATGGTCCAAATTAAAAGTTTCTTTTTCCAAATTTTTGTTTTTTTGTGCTCTTTTCAGAAAAAAATACAACAAAAATATTCGACTCGTTTTTGAATGAGTTTTTTGAGCTTTAAGGATGTTGAGTCCCAAATCTCAAATGATGAGAAAATTCTGAAAATAAGAAAGCTCGTTATCGAACAATCAACATTAACAAATTAAATTAAATTAAATGTAGTCTTATGGAAACTGATATAACTTTGCGATAAGTTTTTTTTTCGACCTCTCAATTTTTTAATATCTACACTATATTGAAAGCAACGGAAACAAAACGAAGTTTATTGATAAATATTTTTTGTATTTGTTTAAAAAAAAATTCTTAACAAAATGTTAATATTTTATGAACAAGCTTCCTAATCGTTGTGAAATTTTTACACGACCTCTCAAATACTTCATACAAAAACATACAAAATTTTCAGAATTTTCCAATCATTTTTCATTTTAACCCTTGAGGAGATTGAAGTAATGATGATAGAATTCTGAAAATTTAATATGTTTTTACATTAAGTATTCAGGAGGTCGTGTAAAAATTTCACGACGATTAAGAAGCTATTTATTTAACAATTAACATTAAAAGATTTCATAGGGACTCAACATCCTTAAACGTTAAATCGCGTTTTTAAAAGTGAACATATATTTTTTTTTTTTCAAACATCTATCTATTCAATAATTTTTAAGACTAGTCCGATCGTGCGATCTCAGTAACTACTATTTTTTTCGATTTTTGAAAATAATTTTTTTTTTTTATATAAATTATTATGAATACCAATTTTTGTTACTGTATAGTATTTTTTTCAATATTTAGAATTTATTTTGACACTTTTTTATTATTAACAGGTTCTCAAAATTAATAATTAATCGTTAAGTCTGTTTATGAACAATAATAACAACAGTTTTTATTTATTCACGTATTTTTTTAAAAACCTTACATATATGATTATTTCCTGAATTAGAATATTCCTTTGCCAATACGTTTTCGTTGCTCATTGGAATAATTGAATGAAATTTTTGTGTTCCCCTGTGATTGACTTCGCAGTATTTTAGGGTGGGGGTCAAAGAGTCGACTAACCAATATTTCGAACGGCCGAAATCCCGAATTTCACGATTACGAGCGTTCGAATAACGAAGCGCCGAAATCCCGAACGCCAGGAAAGAGAAAGTCGAGTGAGCCACCCCATGCGTAAGAGAGAGAGAGATGCGCTTCCTCTCTCTCTTACGCATGGGGCGGCTCACTCGACTTTCTCTTTTCTGGCGATCGGGATTTCGGCGCTTCGTTATTCTAACGCTCGTAATCGTAAAATTCGGGATTTCGGCCGTTCGAAATATTGGTTAGTCGACTCTTCGACCCCCACCCGTATTTTATCGTAAATAAAATCTTTCTTTTGCATCTGAATAATGTTTCTCATGTCAAAATTTGACAGCAATATTCGGTAGACTATTTAGGTTCAATGCCCACTCGTACAATTCTTGAACTGTTGCTCATCGATTAATTATTAGTTTTAAAAATCTGTTAACAATGAAAAAGTGTCAAAATTAATTCAAAATGATTAAAAAAATACTATACAGTAACAAAAATTGGTATTCATAATAATTTATTAGAAAAAAATTTTTTTTTAATTTTCATAAATCGAAAAAAAATAGTAGTCATTGAGATCCCACGATCGGACTAGTCTTAAAAATTGTTGAATAGATAGATGTTTGAAACAGAAAATTAAAAAAAGAAATTAAAAATGACATTAACTTTTAAAAACGCGATTCAACGTTTAAAACTCAAAAAACTCATTGAAAAACACGTCGAATATATTTGTTGTATTTTTTTCTGAAAAGGCCATAAAAAAACAAAAATTTTGAAAAAAAAACTTTTAATTTGGACCATTATTAAAGAAGTTATGACCAAAATACCAAAAAAAGAGCGGTTTTTTTGTTAATTCAATATCTTTTGAACGGGTAATCAAAAAAATCTCAAAATTTAACAGGAAGGGTCTTTTGATAGGTACTCAATAATATTAAAAAATTGAGGAAATAAAAAAAAAGTTTTTCAGACTGTCCAATTAGGGATGGAATGCCCCATATATATTTATGTATGGGGCTGTGTTTTTTTTTTTTTGTTGATGTATATACATATGTATATTGGCCTATTTTTATGTACACAGTGTAATCACGATTCTCCTCGAGTGCACAGAAAAAAAAAACAAATGGGATGCGAGTGCACTTTTATGAAACGCTATGTATTTGTGTTTGCTATATTTATATTTATTATTATTTAATTTATGAATAAATATGAGCAATTCGTGAAATTCGTATCTTACAGGCATTCTCAAGGCGATTCAGAACGGAAATTCAACTCAGTTTCGAAATTTTTTGATTTTTTGTTTTGTACAAAATTCGACGAATTGAGATTTTCTAAATTTGTCGTGGGAAGGAATTCGAATATTATTGGGCCATTCCAGGATAGATGCCAATATCTTCAATGGAATTTCATTTTAATTGATTAATTTATCGTTAATCATTATATTGATTTTGTAAAATTACACTTCCGGTTGGAGGAATCTACTGAAATCGATATTTAGGACGTTTGAGAAGGTTTGAGCATTTTACAGTCGTCAAATCGGTATTAAATTTTGAAAATCGTTTCTAGAAATATTTGTGGATCAATTGACAATGTCTAATTGTGTTTTGCATCATGCATCTTCGATCATGGAAAATATAGATTAAGTGATAAATGAATAGTCATTGATTAATTAACAATGGAAAATATTAATTAATTGATTCATGACTCGTTATTGATTAATTGACAATAGAAAGTATTCATTGGGGTGGCGCAAAAAAACTGTCTATTTTTTTTCGAGTCTCTTGTGATGATATGTTAGTTTTTTATGTTTTAAGAACCCTCACCAAAAATGAGCTCAAAAAAAAATTTTTTTGAGGGTCACTCAAGATTTTTAAAAATTTTAAAAATCGTCAAAGATCGAATTTTTATTATTATTTTTTTTTTCGCTCATTACGGTGGAATTTTATAGACGAAAAAAAAATAAGTTTCTCAATTTTTTAGCTCAAAATATTCATTTTTAAAGGTCGCTCATAATTTTTTTTATATTTGTAAGTGCATTGCATTAGATGTTTTCGAGTGACCTTCAAATATTCATATTAAGATTTGATACATTTTTTTCTTTTAGTTAGTAAGTTAATCGATAAAAATAGTCGATCAATAGCGTCGATAAAACAGATCATTCACATGCTCGTAATGTTGAGAGATACGACGAAAGAAAAAAAAATTAAAAGAAATTGAGGACTCAAAGAAAAAATCGTATTATTACTGTAATTTGCAAAACATCGAGTTGTTAAAAAATTATATTTTCAGTATTGTGTTCAATTTTTTATTCATCTCGTGGTGAATTTTTATCGATTATCTTACTAATTAAAAGAAAAAAATTTATCAAATATTAATATGAATATTTGAAGGTCACTCGAAAACATCTAATGCAATGCACTTACAAATGTAAAAAAATTATGAGCGACCTTTAAAAATGAATATTTTGAGCTAAAAATTTGAAAAACTTATTTTTTTTTCGTCTATAAAATTCTATCGTAATGAGCAAAAAAAATAAATAATAATAAAAATTCGATTTTTGACGATTTTTGAAATTTTTAAAGATCTTGAGCTCCACTTACAAATTTTTTTTTGAGCTCTTTTTTGGTGAGGGTTCTTAAAACATAAAAAACTAACATGTCATGACAAAAGAATCGAAACAAAAAAATAGTCTGTTTTTTTACGCCACCCTAGTATTCATAGCAATTTTTTTTTAAATATGGAATGTTTTGTAACAAACTCCAATGAGGTGCATTGTTGTTTATTTTTTTCCAAGAATATTTCAAGTTATCGTTCGATTTCGATGATTTAAGGCTTATTTTGTCCATAAAAAAATCTTTATCGTTTTACCGCGTAAATTTTTATCAGTAATTATCAATTAAAAATTGCAGTCATTTGATTACTCCTAAGAAGAAGCCAGACAGTTTTTATTTATAATCATTATTTTTATTTACTATATTCATATTTATAATATTTATATTATTATATTTATTTATAATTCTTCAATAATCGAGAACAATCATTTAAATAGTCAGTCGACAGAGAATCTTAATAATTCCTAGTTAAATCCCTTATAAAAATCCCCTAGTCAACAAGAACGACAACAACCCCAGTCCCCCATTTTTATATTTATTTATTGTTCAATAATCGTGAACAATAATTTAAATAGTTAGTGGACAGAGAATGTAAATAATTCCTAATTAAATCCCTTATTTAAATCCCAAATAATAATCCCTGGTCCCCGATTTTTATATTTATTTATTCTTCAATAATTGTGAACAATAATTTAAATAGTCAGTCGATAGAGAATCTTGCGAGGAACAAAATAAGCCAAGAATCAACAAAATTGCAGAAAAAAATATGAATTATTCTTGAAAAAATAAGATTTTATATCACTCAGTACAATAATGGGAACTTTTACGTCCGCAAGCGGACGTGAAAACGTCCATATTGCACCGCGTGATATAAAATTTCATTTTGAGTGATATCTACGCTTTGCACGTGCATTTAGCATCCCAAATCCTCAATAAAGGTCCCAAAAAGCATTCCAACAATTTTCCACCCTGAAAACTTCCTCGGAAAAATGAATTTTTATTAAAAAAATAAATTATTCCTGTTGCATTGGAACAATGCAGATTTGAAAAAACCAAACTCAAACCCAAATTTGAGACCGATTGGACTGTTACGCTCTGACCTCATCAACAATGTTAAAAATCAATTATTAAAAAATAATGGCGGGAAATAAGGGGATGAATGGGGTTGATTTTTTTCAATGGGGTTTGAAACTGTTGGCGATCGATATTTGGGTGATCGATATGTGAGAATATCGAAGATGGTTCATTGAGCTTAAACCGATGATCGGAGTGAATGGGTTATTTTTTCTGCAAGCGTAAATCGATTGTTGATAAGCGGAAGCACGAATGGAAAATATATGTAGTCCGTTGTAACCTTCGGTACAAGTTGGTGTTAATAGACGATTTATATTGATAATATTTTTTTGTTTTATAGAGAGGGTTATAGATCACGGTCGGTTTAGGTGTAATTATTGATTTTGATATTACCATATGAGTTGTGAAACTGTTGATGATGAGTTTCGATTCCGGTTCCTTGGTGATGAATATCCAGCATCGCTTCCGGATCACCGCCGCTCTCAGAGCAGTTGCTCAGTGCTAAAACCAAACCGATAGACACACACCTTGCGTTTTCACTACAATTCAATATAATTTTTATTTTTCTATCTTTAAAACTCGGCCTTAATCATTTTTTTCTCGTCCATCGTTCCGTCTTGTCAATCTTTGAGTCCCCGATTTTTTATCTATGAGGTATTACCGCTCAACGGGACCCCCTTTTAGGTCGACCTCTTGCGATTATCTTGAAACTCGAGTATATTTTAGTGTTGCCTGAAAGTATATTGTGCACCAATTTTCAAATCTCTAACTATAATACACTTTGGAATACACCAAAAATTATATTTCAAACTTTTTGCGTATTCAGCGCTTCGGAGCTTTTGCACGGCGCGAAATAAAATCGGAAAAATTCTTTATATCACTCAGTACAATAATGGACGCTTTTACGTCCGCAAGGGGACGTGAAAATGTCTATATTGCACCTCGTGATATAAAACATCGTACATCACTCTGCGTAAAAACATTTTCTGACTCGTGTGTTTGCACTCGTCAGAAAATGTTTTTACGTCCTCGTGATGTAATGCACTATTGACAATAGCTTTCGATCGGAAATTTCCTGCGCTTTTCGAAAAAAATATCAGCGATTCCGAAAAAATTACGAATTCATTTAAATTTCGGCCAAAAACCGAAAAAATTGATTTACAAAAAAAGAGCATCATTTAATTCGGTGGAACAATTTTCTTCATGTTTTATATATGAGGCATTCCACGTCAAGTCGGCCACCCCATTTTTTGAAATCGCCAAAAATCGCATACAAATTTTTCAGAAAGTAGTTCTAACTATCAAGAAAATTCGTGATTTTTTTCAAATTTTTAAATTAAATATTTTAACCGGAAAAAAATACAAAAATTTTGTTTGTCCCATTTTGTAACTCGAAAATTATTCATCGTACAAAAAAAAAGTGGGACATAACATTTAGGATTTTCAACGTGCATTTCACTGACATTTTTTACAAACTCCTCCAAAAGCTGTATATGCCATTTTCGGAGCAAATAATGTTTGATATTTTTTTTCTCAGAATTAACATCTTCGATCCGCCTGTAGTTTTAACAGTTTTTTACTTGATATATTTACAGACTATAAAAACATTGGCTTAGGGGGCAACCCATTCCTTCGCATGCATTTTTACTGATACAATGTATCATTATAGAGTGATTTAACGAAATAGTGTAGATATTGATATCTTATCATTATTAATCGTAGACAGGGAAAAATAATAAAATAATCTCGTTTTGATACTGCGAAGATGATTCCAGGAACAAAGTAGTATCATTGCTTCATTCCCAAAAATCATGGCCAAATCGAACTAAAAAAGTATTCATTGGCCATAGAAACGTGGGTGTATCCAAAGAGGGTAAATTAATTCTCTTTTGCTATCGAGAGACGTGACTAGCCTTTGACTCTAATTTGAATAGACTTTATCGGTGTACATGGTTCCATTGATAAATACATTTATTAAAATGTACAAAAAGATATTTAAACAAATAAAAATGAAAAAAGTTTAAAAAATTGAAAAAGTACAAAAAATAAATAAAAATGCGGTCTGTAGAAAATATCTATAAATAGTCTCAATCCTGTTGATGTTCAAGAGAAATTTGCGTATTCGTTTGGGATGAAAAACGCATGCGAAGGAATGGGTTGTCCACTGAGCCAATTTTTTTGTAGTCTGTAAATATATCAAGTAAAAAACTGTTAGAACTACAGATAAATCGTAGATGTTAATTCTGAGGAACAAAATATCAAAACATTATTTGCTCCGAAAATGGCATATAGAGCTTTCGGAGAAGTTGGTAAAAAATTTCAGTGAAAGGTACGTTGAAAATCCTAAATTTCATGTTCTACTTTTTTTTCGTACGATTAATAATTTTCAAGTTACAAAATGGAACAAGGAATTTTTTTTTCATTTTTTTCCGGCTAAAGTATGTAATTTAAAAATCTGAAAAAAAATCACGAATTTTCTTGACAGTTAGAGATACTTTATAAAAATTTGTATGTGATTTTTGTTGATTCAAAAAAATTGGGTGGCCGACTTGACGTGGAATGCCTCATATGTCTGAGAAATCACGATATACATTTCAAGTTGGAACCCGAATCCGTTTACTAATGCCAAGTCTTTTAGTACGATAAAAATTCTTAAATATCGTGTTTTTCGTATTCGACAGTTCCCTGATGTATTATATAGCGTTTTTTTAATGAATTTTGAATTTAGTAAATTTATAAAACTAATTAAATTAAGTTTATTCAATAATCAAATTTATTCAATTTATTAAATGAAATCAATTGAATTAAATTTATTAAATTTTGAATTTAATAAATTTATAAAATTCGAAATTCGTTAAAAAATCTATATAAATATATCAGAGAACTGTTGAATACGAAAAACACGATATTTAAAAATTTTTATCCGACTAAAAGACTTGACATTAGTAAACGGATGCGAGTTTCAACTTGAAACGACTTCTCAGATATATACAAAACATGAAAAAAATTGTCGCGCTGAATTAAATTACGCTCTTTTTTTGAAAATCAATTTTTTCGATTTTTGGCCGAAATTCAAATGAATTCGTTTTTTTTCGGAATTGCTGATATTTTTTTCGAAAAGCGCAGGAAATTTCCGCTCGAAAGCTATTGTCGAAGAATGTTTTCGATTTTATTTCGTGCCGTGCCAAAGCTCCGAAGCGCTGAATACGCAAAAAGTTTGAAATATAATTTTTGGTGTATTCCAAAGAGTATTATAGTTAGAGATTTGAAAATTGGTGTACAATATACTTTTAGGCAACACTAAAACATACTCGAGTTTCAAGAAAATCGAAAGAGGTCGGCCTAAAAGGGGGTCCCGTTGAGCGGGAATAACTCATATACAAATTTTGGGCTCGAATTTTCTTTTTTTCATCACTTTTTACAAGGCAAAAAACTCGCTTCATTTGGAAACAAAAGAGAAACATTGAAGGAGCAGATAGAATGCAAATTTGAAAAAAATCAATTCACCGACAATAATTGCCGTAATTTTGAAATAACAAAACGTGAGAAATTGTGGTAAAGTAAAGTAGAACAATGCTTGCCGTTAATTAAAATGAAGTTCCATGGATAACGATGAAAATACCACAAACGGATGATTTTATTGATCGATAATTAGGCATTTTAGTATTAAGGGGGTATTCTGGTTTGAGATTTTCAAAAAATCAATTTGTTTTTGCAAATTCTTAAAGTTTAGACCTTTAAGAATATATCCTCGAAAGGAAATTTTTTAATTCCAATTATTTATAGAGTTATAGCTATTTTAGTGACACAGTAATCTACTTAAGAATGCTTTGCGTGTACAGTCCCAGCCAAAAATTTTGTTTGATTAAAATTTCCGTACTTCGTGATACAATAAAAACCTCAAACAATTCAGCAACATTTGGCATGCCATAAATAACAATTATTAATAATAATTTTGCCTAATAATAATAATTTTTGGCCTAATTGCATAACTGCAATTAGGCCAAAAAATATATAAATACGGTCATTCTAAAGGGGCGGGGTCAAAGAGTCGACTAACCAATATTTCGAACGGCCGAAATCCCGAATTTCACGATTACGAGCGTTCGAATAACGAAGCGCCGAAATCCCGAACGCCAGAAAAGCGACAGCGGAGAGAGCCGCCCCATGCGTAAGAGAGAGAGAGATGCGCCTCCTCTCTCTCTTACGCATGGGGCGGCTCTCTCGACTTTCTCTTTTCTGGCGATCGGGATTTCGGCGCTTCGTTATTCTAACGCTCGTAATCGTAAAATTCGGGACTTCGGCCGTTCGAAATATTGGTTAGTCGACTCTTCGACCCCGCCCCATTCTAAAAATGTCAAAACGAGAATTTCAAAATGGAGAAAATTCTTAAAAAAATCGTATGCGTTCAGAAAAATTAAGGCATTCGATTTGTTCAAGAAAAAAAAAGATCTTACCGTAAATTTGTTGAATAATTATTTGTTTAAACAATTTTTTAATAACTTTTGGGCAATATTATTATTGATAATTGTTGTTTATGGCATGTCAAATGTTGCTAAATTTTTGCAGATTTTTATTGTACCACGAAGTACGGAAATTTCAATCGGATAAAATTTTTGGCTACGACCACTTTTGTATAAAATTTTTTTTTTACAATTGTAAAAAAATTAAAAGCTATGCGAAAAAGAGTCGAAAAACGCCCTTTTTGTTCAGACAGCCGCCATTTTGCGAAATTTTTTTTCCGTTTTTTCTGGTGTAGGGACTATAAAGACATTCTTACTAATTAAAAATCTTTTTTTTTAATTTAGTATCGGATGACCATAGAAAGATTGCAATCGTGTCAACCAGCACACCCTTTTTTTTTAACCCCCAACTTTACCAGCTTATGATTTAATTTTCATTTTTTTTTTTTTTAATTTTTTCGATTATTGTCAAAATATTGTTAAATATGTTGCAAAAAAAAGAATGGTAAAAATATTGGTAAAATAAAAAGAGCTCAAAATGTATGTCTCCAGACCGGAATACCGCCTTAAGTGGAAATAAAACCAATAACAAATTATTTTCTGAAAATTTTGTAGGTTCATAAACAGACAATACGAATTATGAAAATTAAACTAATTATCATAAACATTATCAATAAATTAGCAAATTAATTACAAAAATTATCAACGTAACGTAATATTTCATAGATTCAATAGAGAGGATCAATCAGGGACGAAAATTTGGATTGAGGTATTGAAAAATTGGAATTCGCTCGAACTGATAAACGTCACGCAGGTAATTTCGTTTTTGACACAGAAAAAAAAATCGGATTAACGACGAAAAAATGGTTTTATCGATCGTAATACATGCGAAACCGATAAATTTGCAATTCTGCTCGACCGAAATGAAAACAAATGGGGAACCGAATAAAAATTCCGGTGCGTTCGATCGCAATGAAATTTCATTTTTTTTCTCTCCTTTCTTGAAAAATCGTTTCGATCATTTTTTTTTACGAGCCACTTATCGCACCTTCTCCTTCCAATCGTCACGATTTTTCGGTGCATTTGTCTATCCGTTTGGTTTTCAATATTTAAAAAAAAAAAAAAAAAAAAAAAAAAAAAAAAAAAAAAAAAAAAAAAAAAAAAAAACGAAAGAGAGGCTGAAGAGAGTCGAATCCACTGCTGAATCCTCGAGGAACAGGATCTTCAGTGTAGATTATTCTCGGTTTCGGTCTTTTGATCTTCAGAGTCGTCGACGATTCTCACGAGGTGAATTCTCGAATTAAGAATGTCAAAATTGAAAAATGAAGACGTGAGGTGAAACAACATTGCGATGGCGAGGAAAAAATTAAATTGCGAATGACTTTGGAGTCGTGTCGAGCACGCTTGATTTTCTTATCGAAAAATCTACGTACACGACATATAATAATATATAAAAATATATATGGGGCATTCCATCAAAAATCGGACAGTTTGAGAAACTTTTTTTTTTATTTCCCCAATTTTTTTATATTTTTGAGTTTTGAATTTGAAAGACCCTTCCTGTTAAATTTTGAGATTTTTTGTATTACCCGTTCAAAAGATATTAAATTAACAAAAAAAACCGCTCTTTTTTGGTATTTTGGCCATAACTTCTTTAATAATGGTGCAAATTGAAAGTTTTTTTTTCAAAATTTTTGTTTTTTATGGCCTTTTCAAAAAAAAAATACCACAAAAATATTCGACGTGTTTTTGACCGAGTTTTTTGAGTTTTAAACGTTAAATCGAGTTTTTAAAAGTGAATGTCATTTTTAATTTTTTTTTAAATTATTTTTTTCAAAATCTATCTATTCAACAATTTTTAGGACTAGTCCGATCGTGGGATCTCAATGACTACATACTATTTTTTTCGATTTTTGAAAATTAAAAAAATTTTTTTTTTATAAATTATTATGAATACCAATTTTTGTTACTGTATAGTATTTTTTTCAATATTTAAAATTTATTTCTACGCTTTTTTATTGTTAACAGGTTCTTAAAATTAATAATTAATCGTTAAGTCTGTTTATGAACAATTATAACAACAGTTTTTATTTATTCACGTATTT
The DNA here is from genome assembly GCA_946863875.1 of Alloplasta piceator. Taxonomy (NCBI): domain Eukaryota; kingdom Metazoa; phylum Arthropoda; class Insecta; order Hymenoptera; family Ichneumonidae; genus Alloplasta; species Alloplasta piceator. The sequence goes on from OX333080.1 coordinate 16,568,077, forward strand.
TTTTGAAAACCTTACATATACGATTATTTCCTGAATTAGAATATTCCTTTGCCAATACGTTTCCGTTGCTCATTGAAATAATTGAATGAAATTTTTGTGTCCCCCTGTGATTGACTTCGCAGTATTTTATCGCAAATAAAATCTTTTTTTTACATCTGAATAATGTTTCTCATGTGAAAAATTGACAGCAATATTCAATGTCAATGTCATATTCAATGTCAAGTCATACGATTCTTAAACTGTTGTTATTTGCTCATCGATTAATTATTATTTTTAAAAATCTGTTAACAATGAAAAAGTGTCCAAATTAATTCAAAATGATTTTAAAAAAATACTAAACAGTAAAAAAACTGCTATTCATAATAATTTATTAAACAAATTTTTTTAATTTTCAAAAATCGGAAAAAAATAGCAGTTATTGAGATCCCACGATCGAACTAGTCTTAAAAATTGTTGAATAGATGGATGTTTGAAATCAATTTTTTTTCAAAAAATCAAAAATGAGCTTCAATTTTAAAAACGCGATTCAACGTTGAAAACTCAAAAAACTCATTCTAAAACGCGTCGAATATTTTTGTTGTATTTTTTTCTGAAAAGCAAAAAAAAACTTTCAATTTGGACCATTATTAAAGAAGTTATGACAAAAATACCAAAAAAAGAGCGGTTTTTTTGTTAATTTCAATATCTTTTGAACTGGTAATAAAAAAAAACTCAAAATTTAACAGGAAGGGTCTTTTGATGGGTACTCAAAAATATAAAAAAATTGAGGAAATAAAAAAAAAAGTTTTTCAAACTGTCCGATTTGAGATGGAATGCCCCATATGTATATACATGTCGTAAAGCATACCGTTGTCTTCTCTTATTACGTTTATCAAACGACCTCAGGGACGAATCGGAGCCTCCTCGACAATCGGAACAATAATGCCAGAGCCAAAGGTGCGAATTCGGAAGCAGTTTTATTTATTTGTTCACTTTGTCGTCTGACATTAAAAATGAAAATTCTCTATCCCATAGATTCATCATTATTCATCATTATTGATCATTATTCACGAATGCTGAACCATTTTTATTTACTGCTCTACTTTGTCGTCTGATTTTAAAAATAAACATTCTGTATCCCATAGAACAAAAGATAATTGCTGTTCAATAATTATTATAATAATTATTATCTTTTGTTCTTTTTAGTTAATTATTAGTCTATTATTGTAATTATTTTCATGAAATAATCATTATTCATCATTTTTTTGGTCGCAAATATTAAATGTATTTTTAGGAAATGAAATGCTGCACTTTCATTTGAAAAAAAATTATTGCCAAAAGGTACAAATGCTGAATCATTTTTATTTATTTCTCCACTTTTTCGTCTGATGTTAAAAATAAAAATTCTCTATCCCAAAAAACAAAAGTTAAGTATTATTCAATAATAATTATTATAATAATTATCTTGTCTTCTTTTTTTTTAGTTAATTATTAGTCTATTATTATTATTATTATTATTATTATTATTATTATTATTATTATTATTATTGAATAATCATTAGTTATCATTTTTCTTGGTCCCGAATATTTTATGTATTTTTAAGAAATGAAAATCTGTACTGTCGTTAAAAAATAATCATTGCCAATAAGTGCAAATGCTTTGCCTTTGACTCTAATTTGAATAGACTTTATCGGTGTACGTGGTTCCATTGATAAATGAATTTATTAAAATGTACAAAAATATATTTAAACAAATAAAAATGGAAAAAGTTTAAAAAATTGAAAAAGTACAAAAAATAAATAAAAATGCGATCTGTAGAAAATGTCTATAAATAGTCTCAACCCTGTTAATGTTCAAGAGAAATTTGCGTATTCGTTTGGGATGAAAAACGCATGCGAAGGAATGGGTTGTCCACTGAGCCAATTTTTTTGTAGTCTGTAAATATATCAAGTAAAAAACTGTTAGAACTACAGACAAATCGTAGATGTCAATTCTGAGGAAAAAAATATCAAAACATTATTTGCTCCGAAAATGGCATATAGAGCTTTCGGAGAAGTTGGTAACAAATTTCAGTGAAAAGTACGTTGAAAATCCTAAATTTCATGTTCTACTTTTTTTTCGTACGATGAATAATTTTCGAGTTACAAAATGGAACAAGGAATTTTTTTTATATTTTTTTCCGGCTAAAGTATGTAATTTAAAAATCTGAAAAAAAATCACGAATTTTCTTGACAGTTAGAACTACTTTATAAAAATTTGTATGTGATTTTTGTTGATTCCAAAAAATGGGCTGACCGACTTGACGTGGAATGCCTCATATATCTGAGAAGTCACGATATAAATTTCAAGTTGGAACCCGAATCCGTTTACTAATGCCAAGTCTTTTAGTACGATAAAAATTCTTAAATATCGTGTTTTTCGTATTCAACAGTTCCCTGATGAATTATATAGCGTTTTTTAACGAATTTTGAATTTAGTAAATTTATAAAACTAATTAAATTAAGTTTATTAAATAATCAAATTTATTCAATTTATTAAATTAAATCAATTGAATTAAATTTTGAATTTAATAAATTATATTATTATTATTATTATTATTATTATTATTGTTATAAATTTATTATTATAATAATTATCTTGTATTCTTTTTTTTTAGTTAATTATTAGTCTATTATTATTATTATTTTTATTATTATTATTATTATTATTATTATTATTATTATTATTATTATTATTATTATTGAATAATCATTAGTTATCATTTTTCTTGGTCCCGAATATTTTATGTATTCTTAAGAAATGAAAATCTGTACTGTCGTTAAAAAATAATCATTGCCAATAAGTGCAAATGAAAAAGCATTTTTATTTATCGTAAAACGGGGCTACTTTGACTTTGGGGGTTACTTTGTTGATTTTTCGGGCTACTTTGGACGAGCGGCAAAATATGGTAAAAACGTGTGCGCAGTGAACCCTCGTGACCTTGTGCGGTGGGAGGAGGTGTGGTGAGTGGGTAGAAGAGGAAAAAAGTCATTCATAAACCAGATACACAGATATGTGTAACAAGCCAAGATGTTCGAACAATCGATGATGCCATTCGCATGAAGGGAATAACGAAGGGCAAGAAGAACGACTCCAACGTCTGTTACATCTGTAAGGCCCGAATTTCAAGTCACAAGTCCAACCCTAAGATCGAATTTTCCATGGAACTCAAGTTGGAACTTAAGATCGAACTTGAGTTCCAATTTAAGATGAATCGTAAGTTGAACTAAAGTGCCATTATAAGTTCGTACTTAAGTCCAAACTTTAGTGCGAACTTCAGATCGACCTTAAGTTCAAATTTAAATTTGGTTTGAAGTGCGAACTTAAGATCCATCTTGAGCTTAAACTTAAGTTTGATCGTACTTAATTATTTTCACGACTAATTTGAAATAACACGGTTGAGGGAGGCGATGAAAGAAGTTTGATCGAACTTAAGTTCATTCTCAAAATGGATCTCAGGGTCAAACCTCAAACACAATTTAAGTTTGAACTTGAGATCGATTTGATGTTCGCATTAAAGTTTGAACATAAGTATAAACTTATAATGATACCTAAGTTCAAACTTAAGATTCATGATAAATTTGAACTCAAGTTCGAACTAAAATTCAAATTTGAGTTCGATAGAAAGTTTGATCTCAAGTTTGATCTTGAGAACTTAAAATTCGGGCCTAAGTATTTGGTATTTTTGTGTAAAATATTTCTTCAATAAAAATGAAGAATTCATTGTCAAAAATCGTTGTTTTTCATTTAATTTCATGTATAATGTATGAAATATTATTGTTTTTTTATCAAAATTATGTCAAAGCTGCATTTACGATGTGGATCTTTGACATAAGTTGCATTTCAATGCCTCTCCAAAGTAGCCCCACACTCGGGGTTACTTTGGCTTTTTTTTCTAAATATATAAAATTGTAAGGGTCTAGTGGGGCTTGCTATTGTTATACATTTTATAGCCAAAGGAAACATTGTTCTGTTCGACCAAAAAAATACTAATTTTGGACGTTAAAAAAAAGTTACGACCAAAAAACTTCCGAAACACCAACAAAGTTTTACGGTGTCTATTGACTTTGTCATCTGATATTGGAAAAAAAATTCTCTACTTCAAAGGACAGATATTAATTATTATTCAATAATACTAATAATAATAATAATAATAATAATAATAATAATAATAAAATTTTGTTCTTATCAGTTAATTATTATCATAATTATCGATTGATGATCATTTTTCTTGGTCCCAAATATTTTGTGTTTTTTTAGTAAATAAAAATCAGTACTTTCGTCAAAAAATAATCATTGCCAAACGATGCGAATGCGGAGCCATTTTTATTTATTTATTTACTTGGTCATCTGTTATTAAAAACAAAAATTCCCTATCACAAAGAACAAAAATTAATTAATATTCAATAATATTACATGATCAATATTCAATAATTATTATAATCGTAATTAACTTTTTCCTAATTAGCTAATTATTAGTTAATTGTAATTACAATAATGGAATAATTATTCCTCATCATTTTTCTTGATGGTCCCAAATGTTGTGTGTGACTTTGGCAAACGAAAATCTGTACTTTTTTCGCAAATAATCATTGCAGGTATTTTTTTTAAATTGAAATTGAGCATTATTGTTGTCGTTTCAAATGGGAAGAGGTTCCTATATCGTAGTTCATGAGTTTGTACAGCCTCGTATACGAAAGATGTGAGGCTTGGAGTTTGCCGGAAGTGTTATTGAATGGCATGTGTTCACGAGAGAGCAAGAGAGAGAGAGAGAGAGAGAGCAAGAGAGAGAGAGAGAGAGCGAGAGAGAGAGAGAGAGAGAGAGAGAGAGAGAGAGAGAGAGAGAGAGAGAGAGAGAGAGAGAGAGAGAGAGAGAGAGAGAGAGAGAGAGAGAGAGAGAGAGAGAGAGAGAGAGAGAGAGAGAGAGAGAGAGAGAGACAGAGCGAGAGAGGGGAGGGGGGAGAGAGCGAGAGAAAGCGAGAGAGAGAGAGAGAGAGAGAGAGAGAGAGAAGAGAGAGAGAGAGAGAGAGAGAGAGAGAGAGAGAGAGAGAGAGAGAGAGAGAGAGAGAGAGAGAGAAAGATTATATGTGGCAAGTTTGGGTGAATCCCATGGGGCGACAGGATATCCCGTGGAAGTGAGGTGTATATTGATACCCCGGGTATCTCTCTCCCTCTCTCTCTATCTATCTCGTCCTTGCTGTACACGGATCATCGAAGTTTGTGAAGCGGGGACATTGTAAGAGAAGGGTGCAATCCAGCGTGCGAGAACAATCATCACATATAGCGTGAACGTATGAAGCTTTAAACCATAAAACCCTTCAGATACATATATGGGACGTTCCACGCCAAAACGGATACTATTGATATTTCGCATCTCCGATTTTTTTGAAATTTTTTTATGTTTTAGTATTGATGGAAAAAGGCCTCCATGATTTTTTTCAATTTTTTTTGTCGAACCGTTTTCAACATATCGATTTTTCAAAAATTACGTTACATTTTTGAACGTCCATAACTTTGCGAAAAATGGGCGAAATGGGAAGTTTTTCTCTTCAAAATTTTTGTTTTTAAACGTACTTTTGATATAAAAAAAATAGTGAAAAAAAATTCAAACCGTATATCTGTTAGATTTTTAAGTTTTAAATATAAATTGTTGATTTAGAAAAAACACGTACCGATCGATGTTCTTGAATTTTTTGTTGTAAAAAACTGTCATTCATTCCATCACTTTTAAGCCTAACTAGATAATGGGATAACGATGGGATCTATTTTTTTCGCAAAGTTATGGACGTTTAAAAAAAAGTTACGTGATTTTTGAAAAATCGATATCTTGAAAATGGTTCGACAACAAAAATTGAAAAAAATTATAGAAGCCTTTTTCAATAAATACTGAAACATAAAAAAAAATTCAAAAAAATCGGAGATGCAAAAGCCAAATGGTGTTCGATTTGGCATGGAACGCCCCATATATATATATATAATTTCAACTGAAGCAACATCCTCAGCCTCTGGGATTTAATGAACGATTTTTTCTTACAATTATACTGAAGCTAATAAACAAAAGCAGAACGTAAACGAACGAAAATTCCCTCAAAAGAGATCACAAAATCGTTAAAATTTGTGAGAAATTTTTCAAAAAAGAAGCTTGGTAAACACACAAAAATTGGGAAATAATGATATCCATGTTCCGAATTTCGACTATTTTTTATTACCACTATATATCTCAATAAAATATAATCTGTCTGTGCACATTTTTTAGGTTTATATGGCAATAAATTGCGCAAGCTTCAGCAGTTATGAATTTTTTCAAAAAACTCAAAATTTCATAAAATCTTGGCACTGTGAGCGATTTCCTGCGAAATTTGCTGACTAATACTTTGAGACCTTAAAGATTTGTATAAAAAAAAGCCTGATATCCCCGAATTAATATAAAGAGAGCAATTCCAGTAATTTTTTAGAAAATTGAAAATTATTTAAAACCCGTTGTAAAGGAACTTTAAAAAATTTCGTTCCTCGTCATTTAGGAAAATTAATTAATCAATTAATTAATTAATGTAGACATTTGTTAAAACTTCAACATCATCAAAATTTTGAGTTTTAGAGAAACTTTGAAAAATTTCATTACTTATTATTTAGGGAAATAAATAAATAAACAAATAAGTGTGGACATTTGTTAAAACTTTAACATCATAAAAATTTTGAGTTTTAGAGAAACTTTGAAAAATTTCATCGCTCGTCGTTTAGGGGAATAAATAAATAAATAAATAAATGAATGTGGAAATTTGTTAAAACTTCATCATAAAAATGTTCAGTTTTAGAGAAACTTTGAACAATTTCATAACTCATCATTTAGGGAAATAAATAAATAAATAAATAAATAAACAAATAAGTGTGGACATTTGTTGAAACTTTGACATCATAAAAATTTTGAGTTTTAGAGAAACTTTGAAAAATTTAATTACTCGTTGTTTAGGGAAATAAATAAATAAATTAATTAATTTATGTGAAATTTTGTTAAGACTTCAACATCATTAAAATTTTTAGTTTTAGAGAAACTTTAAAAAATGTCATTGCTCGTCGTTTAGGGAAATAAATAAATAAATAAATGTGGAAATTTGTTAAAACTTCAACATCATCAAAATTTTAAGTTTTAGGGAAACTTTGAAAAATTTTATTACTCGTCGTTTAGGGAAATAAATAAATACATTTATGTGGAAATTTGTAAAAACTTAAACATCAAAATTTGTGCACTGAAAAAAAAAGTTTAGTAGTATCACCTACCCAGCTGCGATCACGGAAAATTCGTTTGACTCAATCGTCACATATTTGATTTGATTACCCCGTTAATTGTTGGAATAATAAAACTGGTGTCGTTGTTTCGAATGTGTACCGCATTCACCGCAATTACAACATTGGATCAAAATGATTTCAAACGAGATTGATTCAACAATAACTTGTTTTCTCATTCAATAGAATATTTAATCATTTACCGGAAGTAAATAAAATTGTTTCAACTGTATGTTTCGTCTCAACAAAATCTAGTTTTAATTTGAGCCATTCATCCAGTTAAAAAGAATAGTAAATGCTTTAAAGTCGATCAAATTGTTTGATAAATTTGACTAAATATTTCAATGCGGCCACAACACATTTAGTCGATAGTACGTATATAACTACCACGATCTTGGCACTTCGCCCGAGATCCGCCAGGTGGCGACGATCGGCGCGCGCCCTCGCGCCAGCGAGACAGCCACCGAGCACCGATAAGTACCAGTGTATTACCAGCATCGAAGTCCTCAAATAACTTTAAATTGATGGAACATTACTCGCGCTCTGAGGTCGCGCAGTTCTATGGACTAAAGACTGCATATTTTAATGATATCACCATTACACTTCGGTGGCGCTCGTGCGCTTTATGGGCGCAAGGATAAATAAGTTAAATATTCACTCAACTGTTTAATCTCACAACTAATTAGTCAAGTAAAAGCCCTCGTAGCTTAAACAAATATTGCATATCATCAAACGTTTTGTTAATTCAATTGAAATTTTGCAGCTTTATACTGAATGTATTTTTTTCCGGTGAACAACATCTGAATTGCATAGAAAATATAAACTGTTCGTTCAACTAAACCATTTGTTTATGCAATCGCATATTGAGTGCATTTTACCAAATATAGAATCAAAACAATGTAATTTTCAATTGAACGGATTCTCTACTCTGTTGGGTCAAGGACACTGAGAGAAAAAATTACTGAATTTTAGAACATGAATTTATTTATTAAATGAAAGTATTAATTCGATTATTTATTTGTTGAACCAAGAAAATCACTCTTCATTTAAAAAAATATTTTCATGAATCTATTACTACATTATATTAAACTCTTATTTAATAGTAACAATTAAATGCATGATAGATTTGATTAAATTTGTATTCATTGGATTAATTACATTGATCGCATCGTAAACATGAGATTATTTGAATCTAAAAAACAAATTCAATACAAAATTATTTTTTTCGAAAAAATTATTTTCTTGTATAAAGTCATCATTATTTTACTTCATAAAATATTTTTATTTAAATAGATTTGATTGAATTTGTATTCATTAGATTAATTACATTTATCGCATCGTAAACATTAGATTATTTGAATCTAAAATGATGATTATTTGAATCTAAAAAACGATTTCAATACGAAATTATTGAGGTTTATTGAGGTTTATTGAGGTTTCAATACGAAATTATTTTTTTCGAACAAAATTATTTCTTTGCAATAAATTCATCATTATTTTACTTTTAAAAATATTTCTGTAGTATTTTCTATATTTATTAGATATAAAATTGATTGTGATTATTTGAAAAGAAGCTGTAGTAAAACAAATAACACGTTATTTTATTCCAATAGAATATTTGTTTGGAATGATGAAATTTTTATTTCCTTCAAGCAAAGAACTATCATTTCTATAGTATACTTTAATAGTATACATAATTTGTTAAAAATTAAAAAATTGGTTTTTAAAATGTTTTCTTATATTCGAATCTTCATAACTCCTAACTTTTTTCAAGTGCATAGTAGTAGTCGATAGCGTAATAGGTAGCGCGTTAGGTAGTTAGGTAGGATAGGTATGATGGTAGGTAGGGTCGAGGGTTCGAATCTCGGTCGGACAGAGAAAGTAGATCGAAGAATTGGCGCAGATTTGTCTTTTTTTTCTATTTATCTCTTTTTGGGGTTACTAAACTGTGCATATCAAATTATTTGGCAAGGGCTATATATTTTTAATAAAATGTTTAGCAACAATTAATAAACACGCATTTGATCGAATAAATCATTTTTCCTGTTGATTGGACTAATTAATTTGTTGATTCAATAAATTTTTTTTCTCAGTGCTTCCTATATTGAAAGACATGCATGTTTTGAATGAAAAAAATGATTTTTCGCCTTCAAAACTTCTTCCTTCACTATTGTCTCTCTACGGCCGCATACCTAAATCACCACTTTATTTCATTGCTTCTAGTAATTTTTTCTCTCAGTGGATATATGTATTTATGGGAATGCAATTTTTGTTTCCATTTTGAGACACGTTTTGAGTTAACTGAATTATACATTACGTTCGCCGCTCGTAACCACCGGGTTTAGTTGATTCAAGCCAAATTTTTTTCACTTTACCAAACCCTTTTCTCGGTGTAGTTTTATAGAAACTTTGAACAATTTCATTATTCGTCGTTTATGCTTGTGCCAAATTCATTTAGATGCATTATCGAGTCTGGACGATCTGGGAAAATCGAGTATGGCTTTTACCCCGAGTGTGTACAAGAAGCAATGTGTGCTCAGAAGACACCACGGTGTCGGATTTCGGTGGCGCGTGCTCTGTGACAACGGATTGAAAACCACGCATCACCGAACTGCGCCACCGCATACAGCTTATTTCGTTCGTGTATCGAACATACTTTCGTGATATATATATACGGCCTCTCTTCCCTCCCTTGCTTCGAGTTCCGGTCATCGAGAACCGAGGGAAATCAAACCGTAACTTTTGTTCAGCAAACTTGTGATATCCGTTATTTAGACAGTTAATAATACGAACGAACTGTCCAAGTCGAAGGGAAATTTGAATTGCCCTTCTTGAAAGAAAGGTTACCAATAATGTGGAAACCCAAAATGTTTGTATCCAAAAAATTCAAAAATTTGAAAAATGGTCCAACTTTAAAAATCTGCCAAAAATTAAAAAATGATCGGAATTGGATAATTCGAACGAGGTTTTGATGCTTGAACAATCCCGAAGAGAATGAGCCCACGTGGAAGCCAAAATTCTATCTAGAAAATAAATTACAGGCATTTTAGTGAACAGATTCAATGTATTGCCTTCGAAAATTCGCAAAAATCTATGGGTCGCTTTAAAAATCAGCCAAAAATTCACAAATGATCGGAATTGGATAATTCGAACGAGGTTTTGATGCTTGAACAATCCCGAAGAGAATGAGCCCACGTGGAAGCCAAAATTCTATCTAGAAAATAAATTGCAGGCATTTTAGTGAACAGATTCAATGTATTGCCTTCGAAAATTCGCAAAAATCTATGGGTCGACTTTAAAAATCAGCCAAAAATTCACAAATGATCGGAATTGGATAATTCGAACGAGGTTTTGATGCTTGAACAAGCCCGAAGAGAATGAGCCCACGTGGAAGCCAAAATTCTATCTAGAAAATAAATTACAGGCATTTTAGTGAACAGATTCGATGTTTTGCCTTCAAAAATTTGCAAAAATCTATGGGTCGACTTTAAAAATCAGCCAAAAATTGAAAAATGATCGGAATTGCATAAACCGAACAGGGTTTTGAAGCCTAAACGATCCCGAAGAGAATGAGCGCACGTGGAAGCCAAAATTCTATCTCGAAAATAAATTAAAGTCATTTTAGTGAACCGATTCAATTTTGGCCAACATGCAAAAAAAAAGAATTTCTGAATTCATTTTTTAGAACGTTATATCGATAAACCCCCCCCCCCCCCCCCCCTCTTAGAACATCGTGAACCATTTTTAATACACTGATGAAAATCTCAAAATAACACTTTCGGGAAAACAGAGATTCCTAAAAAACTAACGGTAGTTAACTTCATCGATACATGAAAAAACTTATTTTTTTCTCACTCCAATTTTCGGATTAAACTAACAAAAATAAAAACCCCCTCGGTCAAATGACCCAAATTTTTTAGGAAAATAAGTTTCCCAGTTTTCATGATGTTTTCTTTTATTCAATGAAAATGGCGCTTCTTTTTTGCACTTCGGTACTCAATCGCGAATGCAAAAAGAGAGCGCGGGAGAGAGTTAGTGAGACAGTGAGTAAGAGAGAGAGATAGAGAGAGCGAGTGAGTGAGTGAGTGAGTGAGTGAGTGAGAAAAATGATAACCAAGTATAGCCCCGATGGTAAAAGGGAAACCGGGGCATCGTGAGGCCAGAGGCTTTTGCCTACGTCATTCGACGGAGGCACATAGGTTACAATTTTATACATATATATACGTATGGGGCATTCCACCTCAAATCACGCTGTCATCGGCTTGAACCTCTCGGATTTTGATGTCCAATGAATCGAGGGTTTCGTTTGGTCCAAAATATGACCTCAAATTTTAAGAAATTTTTATTTCATTTTTTAGGGGTTGCCCGAGCTAAAAAAATAATTAAATTGAGGAAAACCAAAAAGAGCAGCCTTTCTTAAATTAATGGAATTTTTTCACAAAAACTAAGGCCCAAAACAGATATTTTCGTCATAGTTCGAAAATGGGCAAAAAATAATTACTATTTTTTTGTTGTATTTTAATTAATTTATTTTTATAATTTCTTATTTTGATCGTTTCTTGTAGTGAGAATAACGACAAAAATATTTTTCTAGTGAAACTTGATTTATTTTTCTTCGTTTAAGAGTGAAACGTCAACATTTTCGAAAAATTATCAGCCTTGACGACCTGAAATAAAACTGATGTTTGAAACACAATTAAAAAGTTAAAATTTAAAAAAAAAGTAATTATTTTTGGCCCATTATCGAACTATGACGAAAATGTATGTTTTGGTCCCTGTTTCTGTGAAAAAATTTCATTAATTTGAAAAAGGCCCCTCTTTATGTTTTCCCTCAATTTAATGATTTTTTACCTGGGGCAACCCCTCACGGAAAAAAATGATCAGTGAGAACTGCTGAGATTCCCATTAATTTTTACAGTTTTCCTCATTAACAGCGCCTCCTGGAAGGGCAAACAGTGAAATTTGCATATTTCTTCAATACAATATACAGATGTCACATATGACATAGTACATGCCCATCAGACGAATATTTACAGTGTGGAACGGTAAAATGTACACTACGTAAAACGTTATATTTATGTTGTATCCGGTGAACTTTTTACACATTTCACATTGTAAAAATTATCCAGGGCCCGTGAAAAAATTACAGTGTACATTGTAAAAATTTAAAAGAACGTAGTATACTTTGCGGTACGTTTTTTATTTTTCACTGAAAATACTGCAATTTATAAAATAAATTATAGTAAAGTGAAACGTTTCGATATTTGAATAAATTCCAATTTATTCAAATATTGCAATAAACCGTTATTTATCCTCGCTCATAAAGAGCACGAGCGTCACCGAAATGCAATGGTGATCCGTTAAGAAAATGTAGTCTTCAGTCCATAGGACTGCTCGACCACAGAACGCGGGTGATGTTCCAACAATTGTGTGTCAATTGAGGACGCCGATGTTGGTAATACATCGGACCTTATAGGTGCTCGGTGGCTCTCTCGCTGGCGCGAGAGGGCGCGCCGTCCGACGCCATCTAGCGGATCTCGGGCGAAACGCCGAGATCGTGGCACGCCGCAGGTCGTTCCGTTACAGTGCCACAATGTAAAAATTGAAATTGACGTTGCATATTTTGCGGCGCGCATTTGATTTTTCACTGGGAACACTGCAATTTCTAATTATGTGCTTTGAACATTCTACAGAGACCATTGTAAATTTTACAGTTCAAACACATTGGATTTCGTCGTTTCTGCTTGTTATTTCTACTCTGTCATTTTTTTGCGGTGAACATTGCATATTTTACAGTGTAAATCAGCATTTATAACGGTTTGAAAAGTAGAAACTACATTGAATCCATGAATTTATAATGGATTCCCAGTAAAACGCCTGAATTACAGTTCTGAACCGTATATTCTGCATTAAATTCAGTAATTTTTTTAAATATTACACATGAATTGTCACTGATCATTTTTTCCCGTGCTAAAAAATGAAATAAAAATTTCTAAAAATTTGAGGTCATGTTTTGGGCCAAACGAAATCCACGATTCATTGGATACCAAAATCCGACGCGGAATGCCCCATATACAAATATATAAAATATAGTGGAGTAGGTTTGCGGTCGGTTTATACGCGCCTGTAGGACACAAAGGTTGTACAAGAGGAAGGTAGGCGCTCTCAGCGACACCTTCGATGAGAACCTTACTATATTTAACGATGTGTACACGCTCTGTCTGTCGGTGCACATGTGTTATATTATTCCCGTGTACAGTACTTTCAGTGGCATATCGTTCAGGATAGAGGTGTCGGGTATATGGATTCCCGCATACACAGTACATTATGTACGTGTATATATATATATATATATATATATATATATATATATATATATATATATATATATACATGTATATTTCATGAAGATAATTGGATAGTCATAAGGGCGTATCCCGCGTGATTGAACAATGAAAAATCACGGCGAGTTACGCCCTTTTGTGCATTTAGGATCGACCTATAACGTGATATACTCAAGGAATCTGTGCGTTTGAGTGTGACCTCGACTGTGGTGATATACCGAGCGTGTGCATCGCCCGATGCCAATGCGAGTGAGGAGAGGCCATGCTGGCCTAGGATCCCGACTAAAAGCGGGGAGAGTACTCCTCTCGACTTTGTATTCGAGAGGGATGAGAATCATAGACGAGAATGTATATGTGGGTCATTCCATGTCAAATCGACCAAGAGTTGGAATCGACCCCTTTCAATTTCCATGACATTTGGTCAAAAGTTTTCGTTTTCAATAAAACGAAGTTCTACCAAAAGAAAAAGAAATTGAATTTTTTTTTTTCGAAAGTTATGCAAAATTTCACAATTTTTTAAATCTGTCAAGGTTATTTTTTAAATATCTTGAAAACTATTATAGTTACGAAAACGTTCTGAATTAGTTTTAAGAGTGTACTTGGGGCTACGAAAAAAAAATGTTACGAAACTTTTTTTTGAAAAATGATGAATTTGGAGAATTTTGAATGTTCAAAAATCGTAAAAATCCTAGTTCCATATTTTATATTTGGTTTAATTTTTTTAATATAATACCTTGTATTGGTCTTAAAAGATCCTGAAATTTTCAGAGAGGTATTTTTTTCGTTTAAAAAATATAAATATTTTAATTTTTAAAAATCGTGCAAATCCACGATGAACATTAAATTTTTGGTTAAATTTTTTTTACATAACACCTTGTACTTATCTTAAAATATCCTGAAACTTTCAGGATGGTGTGTCTTTTTTTCAGAAATATAAATTTTTGACTTTTGGCAAAAAAATTTTTTTTTTTTAATTGTCATTAATTGAAATTTTTACTGCTTAAAATTACAGAATTACATGATTGATCAACTTTACTTAATTTAGAAAAAAAACAAAGGAAATTTTTACCAACATTCAAAAATGTTTATTTTTGAAACAAAAACACCATCCTGAACATTTCAGGATCTTCTAAGATTAGAACAAGGTATTATAAAAAAAAAATTTAACCAAAAATTTAATATTTTTCGTGGATTTGCACGATGTTTAAAAATTCGAAAGTTTATATTTTTAAACAAAAAAAAACACCTCTGAAAATTTCAGGATCTTTTAAGATCAGTACAAGGTATTATATAAAAATAATTAAACCAAATATAAAATATGGAACTTGGATTTTTACGATTATTGAACATTCAAAATTCTCCAAATTCATCATTTAAAAAAATTTTTTTTTAAAATATTTTTTTTCGTGGCCCCAAGTATACTCTTTAAAACTAATTCAGAACGATTTTTCGTAACTATAATAGTTTTCAAGATACTCAAAAAATAAACTTGACAGATTTGAAAAATTGTGCAATTTCGAATTTTGCATAACTTCGAAAAAAAAATTCAATGTTTTTCCTTTGGTAGAACTTTGTTTTATTGAAAACGAAAACTTCTGACCAGATTTCATCGAAATTGAAAGGGGTCAATTCCAACTCTCGGTCGATTTGGCATGAAATGACCCATATATATGCCATAACAATGTATGCGGGCACGAACAATCGTAACCCTGAGGCTTGCAAACCTCTCTCTCTCTCTCTCTCTCTCTCTCTCTCTCTCTCTCTCTCTCTCTCTCTCTCTCTCTCTTTCTCTCCCTCTCTCTCTTTCTCTAATTTTACTATAAACAATCGAGAACGTCACATTGATCCTGTCAACATCCGGTTTTAAAATGATCTTCTTTTTTCTTAAATAAGATAATTCAGATGGGCGATAATATCTGGTATATATTTGACGAAATTATGGTCAACCATGCATGAAAAAAGAGTAATAATTCATGGATCACAGAGTCAATATCAATGTACTATTTACAATGAAGAACGTCGCGTTGATCCTGTCAACATCCGGTTTTTGAGAATGCTTGGCCCCTAAATTTAGCAACATTTGGCATGCCATAAAAAACAATTATCAATAATAATATTGTCCAAAAGTTATTAATAAATTGTTTAAACACACAATTATTCATCAATTGTTTGGTAAATTAATTTATTTTTTAAACAAATCGAGTGCGTTAATAAAAAGTGAAATTGAATTCGGCAAGAATGGTTCTAGGGATTCGATTTTTAAAAGAGTTAAAAATTTTGAACAAATGCTAGTAAACACTAATTTCGTAATTATCGATCTCAATTTTCGTTGCATAAAAGCACTGAATAACAGCAGTGATTAGTGTTGAATTTTGAAAGAATCGCTTAAAATCGATCATTCATCAAGATGGATATAAAATAACAAATTTCACTGAAAAAAAACTGCGTTAAGATAAGTGGTTTTATTGGTGTAAACTTAATGATTTTGATGTTCAGTTATTGGTAAAAAAATTTCTCTACATAAAATAGAAACTCTGTAATCGAGATTAACCCCTGGTTACATTAGTTGCTTCTTAGTAACATAAGTTAATCATTTTTTTAATCATAGTACACGGAAAGCACGACTTAGTTGATTCAACCAAACAGTTGAGTGCCAAACGAAAAATTGGTTGGCTTAACTAAAAAATAGCATTACGATAATACCTCAGCTCGTTTAAAGTCGTTTAAAGCGACTTAGTTGTGGTATTATCGCTAACTAAGTTAGCACAACCCTATTTTTTAGTTGACTTAACCAAGAAGTGTGTACTAGTGATGGCACAGCTGAACATCGATCGCTAACGTAATTAGTTGACCCAACCAACTATGTAGTCGTTTTAAACGACTTAGCTGTGGTAACTTAAAAATAGGGTTAGTTAGTTGACCCAACCGGGAAGTGTGTTCTAGTGATGGCACAGCTGAACATCGATCGCTAACGTGGTTAGTTGACCCAACCAACTATGTAGTCGTTCTAAACGACTTAGTTGTGGTAACTAAAAAATAGTGTTGGTTAGTTGACCCAACCGGGAAGTGTGTTCTTGTGATGTCACAGCTGAACATTGATCGCTAACGTAGTTAATTGACCCAACCAACTATGTAGTCGTTCTAAACGACTTAGTTGTGGTAACTAAAAAATAGTGTTGGTTAGTTGACCCAACCGGGAAGTGTGTTCTAGTGATGTCACCGCTGAACATCGACCGCTAACGTAGTTAGTTGACCCAACCAACTATGTGGTCGTTATAAACGACTTAGTTGTGGTAACTCAAAAATAGAGTTGGCTAGTTGACCTAACCGGGAAGTGTGTTCCAATGATGTCACAGGTGAACATCGATCGCTAACGTAGTTAGTTGACCCAACCAACTAAGTAGTCGTTCTAAACGTCTTAGTTGTGGTAACTAAAAAATAGTGTTGGTTAGTTGACCCAACCGGGAAGTGTGTTCTAGTGATGTCACAGCTGAACATCGATCGCTAACGTAGTTAGTAGACCCAACCAACTATATAGTCGTTCTAGACGACTTAGTTGTGGTAACTAAAAAATAGTGTTGGTTAGTTGACCCAACCGGGAAGTGTGTTCTAGTGATGTCACAGCTGAACATCGATCGCTAACGTAGTTAGTAGACCCAACCAACTATATAGTCGTTCTAGACGACTTAGTTGTGGTAACTAAAAAATAGGGTTGGTTAGTTGACCCAACCAATGTATCTAGTTGGTCCAACCAATTTCTCGTCTGGCGCTAAGCGCACTAAGCTATTTGGTTAGGTCAACTGAGTCATTCTTTCCGTGTACTTGACTATATCGCGAGAATTACCTCAACCAAAAATGGGTATTAAAAGAAACTATTTACTGTATTTACAGAAGTTTTAAGATGGAACTCCTACATCTTAAAGTGACCCCTAATGGAAATATATCAACGAGAGAACTCGTTTCACTTTTTTGGTTACGTGGCAAAACTATGTCCCTCAATGCGGGATGGAAATGAGTTAGAAGGTTAGAATTGGAGGCAACTTTGAGCAAAAAATCTGTAACATTGGAAAAATAAGAGAGACGAAAAATATCACAGAACACCGGTGATGGTATTGATTTTTCACGTGAGTTTTCTCTGTCCCTCTCTCTTTCTTCGTAGGTATGGCCTTCTCGCTCTGCACGTAACGTCCATCGCTGACACAGGGTAGCACGGTCTCCAGTCATGGCGTTTGCGTAACAACCCTCCCAAAGCAGGTGTATGCACGTATTCACGTTTTCATAGAGAGGGAGATAAGAACGGGGCATTTTGAGCAATTTTGAAAATATACGTTCCCCGCCCTCGGCGCTACCTCAGAATAGCTAAACATGAAGGTAAATCACCTCAATGTCTCGTAAGAGTTAGTTTAACGCAAGTTGCTGCGATTCGATACTAAGAAACCCCTTAATCCTTCAGGACACAGTGACATAGCCTTGTGCCTCCATTTTTCGTCTCCTGGGAAATCGATCACTGATAAAGAATTCAAATTCTAGTTTTTCACCCCCGGAAGTCATTAATAAAAAAAAAAAGAAACGAACTTTAGCATCGCACCAGTTAAAATGGTGCTAAATTTTAGAAACCATTTATGTAAAAATCTGTATATTAATTGTCAATGAAAAAATATAGTTTTTACTTTAATTTTACATTAATTAGGAAAATCTGTCCAATTACGAAAATTTGTCTGAAAATCTGAAAATGAAGAAAATAATTAGGATTTTCTCTGATTTTTGTATCACCCATTTTTCGAAACGAAATTTTTAAACAGGATTTGAAAAAAAAATGTATTTAAATAATTGGAAAATTTGTAGCTTCTGATTGAGAATCGGTGGATTCACTTAAAGTGTCTTCCATTGCAAATTTGCCTTGAAATAGAGCAATTTTTACAATCAATTACTCAACAGATCGATTAATTTATTGAATACTCAATGATTTATTAATCTCTGTTTACAATCTATTAGCCACTTCTAGAAAAATTGGGATATCGGGGTGAGCCTAGAGTAATTTTCCAAGTCTATTCATGACGTTTGGCCGAAAAAAATAAATCCTAAATCAATGAATCTGAAGTAAAGTAACTCCGATTTGAAATTTCGAGATTTGAGGTTTCTGATCAAATTTCGCCACAAATTGAAAACCATTTTTTTTTCGTCATCATTTCCAACTTTTTGAAGCCAGAAAGGCCAAATTAACAAGTGGAAGCGAAAAACGTAACAATCAAGTTTCGACCCTTGACACAGATAATAACTATCTTTTTGAACCTCCATCAGTGGAAGTTCAAATAAACTCGCTTTCATAAAAAATAGGTAAATCGATATTTACCTATTTTTTAGAGGAAAGGGAGTTTTTTTTAACTTCCACAATTATTAAATATTTACCTTAGATTGATTCAAAAAAGCGACTATTTTTTGTTTTTCGAAATAACCTATAAAATACTTTCGGGGAGATGAAAAAAGATGCCTGTTAGAAGCAGACTTTTTAATATAAATATTTAGATATGTCTCATCGCAAATTTCTACTTCCGATTTAAATAACACAGGAACAAATTTTTTCAAATTTTGAAATTTTAGAACGATACTTATTCTTGTAGCGAATTGAACGCTCTACAAAAAAGGTCTCTTATGATTTTTCGATAAACTCACTCCTTCAAAAGTTATTTAAGGTTAAAGTTGAGTTTAGAGTAAATTTAGAGAGATGGTGATAAACTCGGGCTCGCATCGATTTGAACCTGCTCGTTTAACGACCCTAAGGTCCCTGTTGATGTGTGTACAAGAATCACCTGTGACAATGTATGTAAATACAGAACGTGGGAGAGAGAGAGAGAGAGAGAGAGAGAGAGAGAGAGAGAGAGAGAGAGAGAGGGAGGCTGACCTCACCGTAGTAGTGAAAACTAGGATTATTGATTGACAGTAAATTTCTCGCACCCCTTAAGGTCACGAAAATCAATCAAAGCGTAACTTTGATTTCACGAGCTCAAAAGGCGAACCGCTCAAAATACCACATTTACCATTCATTACCAAGCAATTTTTCAAACAAAATGTCAAATAAATGAGGCCTCCACACTGAGAAAACAATGTACCAGAATTTGTTAACTGTTAACAAATGTAAAGTTGAATATGGTGAAATCAATTATTTTTCAACAGTTAATATATTAAATTAATATTTTTGAATAGTTAATAAATAAAATTAATATTTTTTAACAGTTAATAAAATAACTTAACTTTTTTTAACAGTTGATAAATTAAATTAATATTTTCTAACTGTTAATAAATTAAAGAAATATTTTTTAACAGTTAGCCCTCCGTCTGTATACTTAAATTTTGAGACACGGTCTGTACTCTGGGCCGTTAAAGTCCTGCCAATGTTTTTTTTAAGAAAAAATCGTAAAAAAAAAATCTGAAAAAAATCTAAATTATTTTTATAACATTTGTTTCCATGATCCAATCATTTATTCAACCATTCATAGTAAACAAATTTTGTTTACAATTTTTCTAATACCAAAGATATACGATTTGAATATTTGGCCTGTGCTTTAAAAGACCCAGTGTACAGACGGAGGGTTAATAAATTATTTTGAAAAAAATAAAATATTTCCCAACGACTAACAAATCTTGTAACCAAGTTAAGTAAAGTAATGTGTAATGGGTGCATGTCCCATTACAAGTACAAAAAGTAATGTGTAATGGATGCATGTCCCATTACAAATAAAAAAAGTAATGTGTGATGGATGCATGTCCCATTACAAGTACAAAAAGTAATGTGTAATGGATGCATGCCCCATTACAAATGAAAAAAGTACTGTGTAATGGATGCGTGCTCCATTACAATAAAAAAAAGTAATGTGTAATGGGTGCATGTTCCATTACAAATACAAAAAGTAATGTGTAATGGATGCATGTGTCATTACAAATACAAAAAGTAATGTGTACTGGATACATGTTCCATTACAAATAAAAAAAGTAATGTGTAATGGATGCATGTCCCATTACAAGTACAAAAGTAATGTGTAATGGATGCATGTCCCATTACAAATAAAAAACGTAATGGGTGATAGATGCGTGTTCCATTACAAATAAAAAAGTAATGTGTAATGTATGCACGTTACATTACAAATTACAATTTTTAAAAAAGTTATTTGCAGTGGAGAATATTCCATTACAAATAGAAAAATTGCCGTGCTCATGTTAGAAACTTGCACATTGTTGTCTCATTATTTTATTTCGCTCACTAAAAGTTCATCCACAATTATCACAAATGATCCATAAAGTTAAAAAATAGAAACAAAAAAAACAGACAGTTCATCGTTAAATATGAAGTACGAAAATGTACTCAACTCCAAAAATTATCCATCTTTATATTGACCTTGCTTTTACTTACTGTTACCCATAATTATAAGCAATCTAATAAAAATGACAAGTTACTGATACAAAATTTGTCGATTTATGGAATTTCTAAATAACGTGCATGTTTTTTTTTCACTTTATGGATCATTTGTGATTATTGTGGATGAACTTTTAGTGAGCGAAATAAAATAATGAAACAGCAATGTGCAAGTTTCTAATACAAGCACGGCAATTTGTCCATTTGTAATGGAGCACTCCATCCATTACACATTACTTTTTTTTTAAATTGTAATTTGTAATGGAACGTGCATACATTATACATTACTTTTGAATTTGTAATGGATCACGCATCCATTTACACATTACTTTTTGTATTTGTAATGGCACATGCATCCATTACACATTACTTTTTTATATTGTAATGGAGCACGCATCTATTACACATTACTTTTTTATTTGTAATGGGGCATGCGTCCATTACACATTACTTTTTCATTTGTAATGGGACGTGCATCCATTACACAATACTTTTTTATTTGTAATGGAGCACGCCTCCATTAAACATTACTTTTTTAATTGTAATGGAACACGCATCCATTACACATTACTTTTATAATGTGTAATGGAAAACTTGTCCAATACACATTATTTAAAGTAATGGCGGGTAATGCATTACTTTTACATTACTATTTTCACAACTCTGTATCTAAGTAAAAGTGCCAAGTAAATATATTTCTTTGTTACAAATAAATTGTTTTCTCAGTGCACCTCCAAATATATAAACTTTAAATTTTTTATGCTCGACTGGGAATTTGCAAATCAAAAAAAAATTCAATTCAAGACTGAGAAATGATTTCTATCAAATTTTAGATATTTTCATTTTTACAATTTTCCACCCTATTTGCAAGGAAAAAAGAAAATGCACTCAATGCACTCAATGCAGTCGACGCTGCAGCCCTGAAAATTAAGTAGAAAAAAAAGCCGTGCAATTTT
>OX333080.1:16590290-16828453 GCA_946863875.1 Alloplasta piceator
CCACCAACACTCGTACACACATCGCCATTGCGGGGACACACACTCGACGCAATTGTCTGCAAATGAACTTTCCTCGCGTACAAAACGTGCAAACCCTCCCCAACGTGGTTCGCTCTCGTTTTTTATTTTTTTTTCTCTCTCTCCCATTTCCATCATTCCAAATCCATCAACTCTTTTGTCTACGATGGAACATTTGTTCCAGGATATGTTTTCCTCTTTTTTTTTCACATTCCAACAACCGTATTTAGAGATAACGTCCGAAATGTCCCAGCGAATAACTTTTCCGAATTAATTTAAGGAAATATTTTTATGAATTTTTTTGTTTTTTTTTTTGCAGATTTTAGACTGGAATTTTGGGATCACTTTTGGAACTTTGAATCGTTTTTTAATTAAAAATAGTAAGATTGTAGGGAGAGAAAAAAGTAAACGAATTATCCTGTTAATCCTGTGCCTTATAATTTTTTGAAATACTTTTTTGAAACATTTCAGAGATCATTTTATGAAATGGCCCCAATGAAGATTTACCGTCCAAAAATTTCAAAATTGTATTTCGAATTTTTAATCGTTTTTTAAGTTGAATCTTTGATATCTTGGTAGAAAAAGAGGTAAGCAAATGATCCTCGTAGTATTTGTTTGAAAATCGAAAATATCGGCTTTATTGTGCCATTTCGATAGTTACCTACGACTTTTTTTTCGAGTCGATGGGTGATGTTGAACGTGAGTCGTTTTTCTCGATTATTACTATAAAGAAATGTGTAATTTCTTGGAAATTAGAAGCAATACATTTTTCCCAGAGACTTGAAAGCTTATGGTTCATTTTTTGCCATTTGTGAAACAAGTTTTTAGACACCGAATAGAAATAGTGAAAGAAAATTTGAAAAATCTGAAATTTCGCGATTTTAAGGTTTCTCAGAATGAAGCTAAAATTGAGCAAAAAGGTTTTTGATAAAAATTCATGAAAATTTTTGATTTTTTTAGAAAACTATTGGTAGATTCGTGTCCAGGGAGACAAAATACATCGATATAAGGTTTAAAAAAAAGAAATTTAATTTTTTGTTCTGTATTTTGGCCAAAATTGGATCTGTCCACTAAAATAGGTGTAATTTTTTTTTCTACTCAAAATGTTGGCACTAGACTGCGCTCATTCTCTTCGTAATCGTTGAAGCTTCAAAATGCCGCTTTGTTTATCCGATTCTGATGATTTTTCGATTTTTGGCGGATTTTTAAAATTCGAGCATCGATTTTTGCAAATTTTTTAAGGCATACCCCTTTCCTTTTTTTTCGGCCATTTTCAAACTGCTGTCATTTCTACAAAAATTTATGTATCCCAATGAACCAAACGGCATTCTCTAAGTTTAGTCCCAAGGTTTACGTATGAACAAGAAATTTTCCAATCCGTCAAACTGATCGAAAGTTATGAGCGTTTGAAATTTCACGATTTTGAGGTTTCTCAGAATGAGGCTAAAATTGAGCAAAAATGTCTTTGATGAAAATTAATGAAAATTTTGATTTTTCGCTAAAATATTGGTAGATTCGTGTTCAGGGGGACAAAATACATCAATATAAGGTTTGAAAAAAAAAATTAATTTTTTTTTTTGCATTTTGGCCAAAATTGAATCTGTCATAATCCACTTTCATAATTGTATCTTGAATGGAAATTAATGGTTTCTTTTTTCGTTAAAAATCAAGTTTACCTGTAAAATACTTAGAAACCTATATTGATATATTCTGTAAATAGCTAAATTTTTAAAAATAATTAAAAGTTCATCACAAATGGCCAAAATGAAAAAAAATGAAAACCACATTTTTTCGATCGCTTAGTTTGATCTTCACTTGTACAAAATCAATATTTTAGAAAAGAGGTCCAAAAATGTCGATATAGATTCACAATTTTACAATGAAGTATTTTCTCAACCACCTTCATAGTTAATTGGCTTTTATCTAAAAACTGTCATTTATATTTACAAACACATTTAATTCAACCCGCTTCGTCGAAGACAAATTTTTGAAGGCGTTTTGGGAAATTTAGTTCCCTCGATCGAAGACAAATTTTAAGGTTTTTTGGCAAATTTACTCCCCTCGAGCGAAGACAAATTTTTGAAGGTTTTTTGGTAAATTTAATGCCCTTGATCGAAGACAAATTTTTGAAGGTTTTTTGGGAAATTTAGTGCCCTTGATCGAAGACAAATTTTTGAAGGTTTTTTAGGTAATTTAGTGCCCTTGATCGAGAAGAAATTTTTGAAGGTTTTTTGGGAAATTTAGTGCCCTTGATTGAAGACAAATTTTTGAAGGTTTTTTGGGAAATTTAGTCTCCTTGATCGAAGACAAATTTTTGAAGGTTTTTTGGGTAATTTAGTGCCCTTGACCGAAGACAAATTGTTGAAGGTTTTTTGAAAAATTTAGTCTCTTTTATCGAAGACAAATTTTTGAAGGTTTTTTGGGAAATTTAGTGTCCTCAATCGAAGACAAATTTTTGGAGGTTTTTTGGGTAATTTAGTGCCCTTGATCGAAGACAAATTTTTGAAGGTTTTTTGGGAAATTAAGTCCCCATGACAGGGTGGCCATTAAATCGGACGAAAAAAATTCCCTGACATTTCCCTGACTTTTCCCTGAAATTTTCGAAAATTTCCCTGACAAACCATTCAGATTTGTGAAGAGAGAGTAACACGGTAGGAACATTGCATATGTTTATTGTTATTCATTTTTTGGTATTGTTTAATACATTATATATTTAAAAGGAACAAATCATAATAAATAAATGAATAATCATAATAATAAATTATGAATAGAATAGAGATGACGAGATATAGAAGCAGAAGTTGAAAAGATCCTTCTGAAGACTGATCCTTCTAAAGAAGCTGAAGTTGAAAATGTCCACCCATAACTTTTTTTCAGCGATACGCAGAACACAAAATATTCGCCCATACACTTTTTTTCTCTATTTGATTATTTTCCCTGACTAACTATTTAATTCCCTGACATTTCCCTGATTTCCCTGACCGCGAAAAAATTCCCTGACATTTCCAGGTTTTCCAGGTTTTCCCTGACAGTGACCACCCTGCATGATCGAAGACAAATTTTTGAAGGTTTTTTGGGAAATTTAGTGCCCTTGATCGGAGACAAATTTTTGAAGATTTTTTGGGAAATTTAGTCCCTTTGAACAAAGACAAATTTTTGAAGGTTTTTTGGAAGATTTAGTTCCAAAGAGTTCTCACTTCCGATAGAAGATCGAGAGAGAACGAAAAAAAACAATGGAAAGCCCTTGCTCTAGCTGGGTCTCTAATCTGGAGGGCACTAGATGCAACCCTTACGCCTGCGAACCTTTTCCCTCTCCCTCACTCTCTCTCTCCCTCCCTCTCTCTTTACTCTATATCGATGCACTTGCACGCGAGCTTCTTCATTTTTCTTTTCCTACACACCGCGACAAAAGCCCTTTCCAAACTCCTCGAGATTATCCGTCTGCATCGTCTCTCTATCGCCAGCGTTCGATGACAATGGACCGCGATGACGAAAGAGAGAGAAGCAAAAAGAAATAAAAAAAAAATATCAACGAGAAACAACAAATATCAGCGCGTGCATCGCGTAAATGTGAAAAATCGATAAAAAATTTTCCATCCAGGGAATGCCACGAGCAATGTCCCTTAAATATTTTTCCACAATTCCGGGAAAACGTAGATGCAAAAAAAAAATACGCAGTGAAGAATAATACATAGGAATTTCGGAAATGCACGTTTTATTATACTGTCGCGAATTTTTGCCCGAGTGAAATTCCATCCCTTAAAACGCCTCGAAAGCTTTTCCATCGATCACTCTTTAATACAATCGTACTCGGTGCGCTTTTTTTTCTTTCATTTTCTTTTTTTTTGCCCATTCGAGTCTGGAAAGTCTGAAGTGAAATGCCAGAGCGTTCGAGAAAATAGACATTGGAGAGAAGAGCCGATATACAAAGGGAGAAGAGGGACACAAGAGACGCCCCGGATGGTTGATGGAACCATCCGGAGCATTGTTGGACTTCTGGGGTAGTTTTTTCCCATAAGGTCGATTAGTTAAGAAATGGTTGAAATTTAGCATACAGGTTATTTAATATGTTATCCAAACATCTGTGCAGTTCAAATAAGTTTGCCCGTCCCGAACCTGAGATATTCGCAGTCAAAGTTGGCTTAATTAACACGTAAGGCATTGGACACGCATGATGCATAGGTACTTTTTTAATTCTACCGTCAAAACAAAAATAACGAAGTTGATGAAAAACTGAGGGAAGCTCGAACGGGATGTCACGAATTACGTGAAAAAAAATCAGGATGATTTACCGTCTAGTTTCCAAAAAATAACCATTATACGGTTTTGGTGGTATAACATCAATTCTGTAAGCGAAGGAGCGCGTGGAGGGGGAAACGGAACGGCGATCGGAACCAATCGGAACGTCCTCTGTGTATGTACCTCTGTTGTGATTGGGGCAGAGCCGGGACAGTCCCGGCAAAAAGTTGACTGGCAGAGTTAAGCACTTGTAGGTTAAGGGCAGGCTAAAGACTCGCTCTCACACGACCCCTATCATCCTTTCTCTCTCGCACTCGCATAAAAAATGTCGGTATTTAGCCTCCTCTTAAGGACACTTGATAGAATTAATTTTACGACAGTAAAATACATCTATCGTATTATCTATTGGCACTGAATTGATATTGTGTGCTTTTTAAATGTATTTAGTACAAATCGAAATAATCATCAACCCTGTAAATATGCACATGGTGTGTAACTTTTTGTTGAGGTTGTCGCGGAGAAACTACCTTAACGAAACCATATGTAACGCGTAATCGTGATATACAGAAATCGGATGCTCTCGTTTTTACCTTTTACAATGTTTTCTAGCTCGAATTTGCATTGTGCAGAGCGAAAGACAATAGGGGATGAAGTAGAGAAAAAAAATAGTAACCGGTCGCCGGAACGCTCTTCCCGCGTTTGTTCGCGGCGGTTGGCGGCAAGTAGATAAGGATGGCGGATGTACAACCCAAACTTACATATATACAGATTTCTAGGGGACGTTTCGTGCAAAGTCAACCATCGTCTGACTCTCACCCCCTTCGTTCTTACGTTAAGCCTACAATGAGCCTATAATAATTAGGCGATGATTTTTTCGGACGATTCGATATTCTGCGAAGTACTGAGAATCTTTTGGCAATTTTATGAACTATGATTTAAGGATGCATGTACAGTCCCAGCCAAAATTGTATCTGATTGAAATTTCCGTATTTCGTGATACAATAAAAATCTAAAAAAAAAATCAGCAACATTTGGCATGCTATAAACAACAATGATCAATAATAATATTGCCCAAAAGTTATTAATAAATTGTTTAAACAAATAATTAGTCAACAATTTTTCGGTAAGTTCTTTTTTTTTCTTAAACTGATCGAATGCGTTAATTTTTCTGAAGGCATATGAATTTTTGAACACCGAACATTCTGAAATACAAACAAAAAATTGCCAGTTTTGTGTATGGTTTTGCAGAAAGATTTATCGTCAGCTTTAAAAAGGTTTAAAGACACTGGGCCGAAAAATACATAATTACAGCCATTCTAAAAATTTCATAATGGGAATTACAAAATCGTGAAAAAATTCTGAAAAAATTCATATGCGTTCAGAAAAATTAACGCATTCGATTTGTTTGAGAAAAAAAGGAACTTACCGAAAAATTATTGAATAATTATTTGTTTAAATAATTTATTGATAACTTTTGGGCAATATTATTATTGATAATTGTTGTTCATGGCATGTTAAATGTTGCTGAATTTTTTCAGATTTTTATTGTATCACGAAGAACGGAAATTTCAATTAGATGCAATTTTTGGCTGGGACTGTATAGGCAATTCTTAGTGAGAGCTGTAAAGTTTACATTTAAAAGATTAGATGCAGAGCATTTTCTAAGTCAACTTAAAGATGGAAGTTTGAAGAGGATTTGTTTTGAGGAAAAAATACTAATAATCCTTGGTTTATGTGTTTGTTGGTTTATGTGGTAATTTTTTGGTTATATTTTATCAGGTTTATGATTGCAGCAGGTTTTCTTCAATATGAATTTAATATTATGAATGCTTATTATTTTCGTTACGTTTCTACCTTGGCTAAAAAAAAATTATACCGCTCAATGAATTCTTTCGAATATTTTTAGAGTCAGAAATCATTTTTAATTTATTATTAATTAAGAAATTAATTTATTGAGAAAGATTTGAGAGATATATTATGATTCAGTATTGAATGTAGACATTTTATAATGGTCAACATCATTTCAAATCATTTGCTTTTAATATTTGCCAAAAACATAAGTTTTTAGAAAATCAATGAAAGATCCGAATGATTCGATTTCCATCGAATTATTTCCATACTCTTACTAATAAGGACAGTCAGTTTTTTAAGATATTTTTTTCATTGATATTGATGTTATTATATATATTTTTTTGTAATTACAGAGAAACCTCTAAATTAACAAGTCTACAGATCCAGAAAACCGGCATTTTTATTGAAAATTTTATATCATAACGTATGTAAAAATTGGTTATTTATAAAAAATTTAAAGCAGGCAATTTTATCTTCTCTAAAAATGATGAAACATACGCTACTCATAACTTTAGAACTGTCAATAGAATTTTGAATAGCTTCACAAACAAAATGACGACGCTTTTTATTGTTATCTCAGAAGCAGGACTAATTTTTTCCACGTGACTTTACCAAAAGAGAGCGACCCTTCAATTTGACAAATCTATCCGCTCATAGCTTACAAATTTTTATTGCTTCATAAAAATAAAAATATTCGATTATAAATTACAAAAAATATATCCATTAAAGAATCCCTTTCGATAACACGAATTGCCAAAAAATCACAATCTCAGAAACAAATCTAATGAGTCTCGGAGAATTTTTCACGTACCAAATTGCGGCTATTCATAAAAAAAAAAATAATTCCAAACACAAACCAACAATCGAGTAACTAAAAAAAAAAAAGGGAGTGCTTATCCGTTACAAGGGTGATAAAAAATTTTCAACAGAATGCGATGGGTGTTGAGGTTCGGACTTTGGTTGAGTCGACATGGTAATATCCTTATACACAAGGAGAGTCCTATCCCTTGCGGAAGAGCCAAAAGAGCGGGGAAGCGCAAAAGTGGAGGTAGAACGAAGGGAAAAACGAGGCAGGGAGCGAGAGAAAGAGGGATGACGAATGGAGGTGGTTGAGGTTAGGCGGCATGACGATGGCGTCCGTCGAGGTCGCGCATGCGCGAAACGTTCAACACCGCGTGACCAACAATTCCGATCAATACTATACGTTTGTCAGCTCGTTGTCTTCCCGCTCTTGTTATCCTCCTTCATGGTACACCTCCACCAATGTAACCTCGGCCAAACTATACGTGCACGAACCAAACCCAACAAGGTCTCATGTGTGGCCCTCCGTCGATTCTCCTCCGCCCTATCTTTCGCTCCTTTCTCTCTATCTCTCTCGCAGCCACCCGCGGCGCAATCCCGCGAAGGATGTTGAATTCGAAAAGTGTTATTTCCCCGCGTCTATCTCCGCTGAATGATATGAAACGGGGGAACGCCTCTCCACGTGGTTAACCACGTGTGCGCGCTCCAGCAGCAGAAGCACAACACCAACAGTTTGCGTTTTCTCCTTCTCCGCGACCATATCATCATCCTCCACCCTCGCTTCCGCGACGCATCCCTCTCTGGCGCTTCATCTCGCCAAAATTCACCAACCCCTCCTCTCTCTCTTCCTACGCTCTCCATGAGAGAGGATCGTCCAGCGCCAATCCTCCCCCGAATCACCAGATTTGAAAAATCTGGCGGCACACGCACAATCACAGATTCACGAGACTCAAACCACAACACGAATATTCCGCCGCGCATAAACCTACTTCTGTTGTCACAAGGGACTTGTGTTTGTAGAACCTCCAAGATTTGAAAACATTCCGCGTGACGAATAATCAGTGCGAAGCGAACAGTGTTTGTCTGTATTGACGAGGGTTTATGTCGTTTTGATTGATCTCAGGAATTGCGGACGAGGAAAAATGGTGAACAAGTGCGTGAAAACGTGACTCGTGATGTCAGAACCAATTTCCAGAAAAAAAGAGAAAGGTATGAAACTTCATGTTCCTCTATGAAGAGATTCACGGATTGTTCACCCAAATTTCGAAGAGGTTCTCGATAGAGAAAATTGATAATGACATTGTGGAATAATGAGAAAAGTGGCGATGATTGAGGAATGGTGGTAGAGAAGAAGAAAAGCCTCGTGGGATTAATGAGAAAACTAACCTGCTATTCTCAACGCCGACATTCTCTGAAATTCCGGCTCCTGCAGCCACTTCCACATCCTGCGAAACGTTTCGCGTCCGCTCTTCAGTTTCGACCAGGGTTTTGGATTTCGCAGCAAATCGCTCAACGTACCCTGACTCCGGCACAATACTCTCTGTGCGAAGATAGCCTGAGGTATGCTGTATCTTTTGAGCTCGGCGCTGATTCTCTGGGCGAGCTCTTTCGTGTTGATTTCCTCGACCTCACCCGCACCGTTACCCTGAGCCGAAGACACTGTTTTCATAACTACCGATGTGTGCTGAACGTGCTGTTGCGTGTGCGATATAGTTTGTTGCTGAATCTGCGATTGTTGTTGTTGCTGCTGCTGCTGTTGTTGTTGCTGTTGCTGCTGTTGTTGTTGTTGTTGCTGCTGTTGCAATTGGCTCTGTATCGGGGGTGGCGATGAAGCCGGTACCGACAATGTCGGTGGTGAATGATGCGATGGCGCGAAACTCGTTGCCGCGGATACCGGTGGCGACGGTGGACTGAG
Source organism: Alloplasta piceator (assembly GCA_946863875.1). Lineage (NCBI taxonomy): Eukaryota > Metazoa > Arthropoda > Insecta > Hymenoptera > Ichneumonidae > Alloplasta > Alloplasta piceator. The sequence goes on from OX333080.1 coordinate 16,599,115, forward strand.
AGCCGCCGGACTTTGCTGCAATCTCGGCAAGAAAGCCGGCTCGTAGTGCGGACTCGCCGATTTGTGGGGTGAATTCAAGCCGCTCTGGCTGTAAGCACTTTGGGGTGACAATGGGCTCGGTTGCAAACCGGCACCGGGCGACGGATAATTGTGCGGCGGTGACATTCCCATTGACGGTAATTTGTCGTAAGCGTAGGGCGAACCGCCCATACCGAGACCGATATTGGCGAGACCGTTGTTCTGCATAACGGCGAAACTTCCGGAAACACCACCACCGGCGTGTCCGCCGTAAGCAAATTTGTCACTCATCGTTGAGATCGGCGGTAGTGGCTGGAGTGGTGTCAGTGTCGCGTAGGACGAGCCAGGACTGAAGCCAGGCGGTGACATTCTCTCGGCAACCGATGTCAATGTCTGATAGGTAGGCTCGGGCTGCATTGCCCTAAAGTCCGTGGCGTCTATCATACTCGCCACCGAGACGCTTATTCCCGATGTTGGTGAGAGCTTACCGGGACTCAGTAGCTCGGAATCAGCGTCGTCGCGTGAATCACAATCAACGTCTTGGGGTGGCACGATAACTGACAATGTTTCACGGGGATTGTTGGTTCTGCAAGGAGCGGTAGCCGATGTTGCTTCCTGCGACGACGATAAATCCTCAGCAGCGACGAGATGATGCTGCTGTTGCTGCTGATGATGATGATGGGGATGATGATGGTGGTGATGATGATGATGATGCTGTTCACCCGCACCGCCTCGTTGATGATGCTGCTGTTGATGATGATGTTGTTGGTGGTGCTGTTGCGGCTGCTGCTGATGGTGGTGTTGATCCACCTCCTGCTTGACGCCGAGCGCGCCAGCCCCGAGTAGTTCAAGCGGGAGGCTCGCGCACGCGATGTCGGGACTCTGCGATGCCGACGATGACATACCCTCGGCGACGCTGCAAGCACCCTCAACTTCTCCACCCCCTCTTCTGATTTTTCCTCCACTGCCGACAACACCGGCGCAGCGGCTTCCTCCACTTCCTCCTCCTCCTCCTCCTCCTCGTCCTCCTCCTCTTTCTCCTTCTTCTTCTTCGTCGTCCTCTCCCTCCTCCTCTCCTCCTTCTCCTTCGCTCGCTTCTGCCTCGGTCTCGTCGACGTCGAGCTCGTCGATTCTACTATCCCCACCTGGATTACCGCGCACCTCGTGGCGATGCCGATGCACCCTGCTATTTCCACCTCCACCACCTCCGATTCCCCCTCCTCCTCCTCCTCCTGTGATCGTACGTAAACTATTGCCGCCGCAAACACCGGCGCTGCTGATGCCACCAGCGACGGAGTTACCGATAACCGAACTACCAATTCTACTACCCCTACTGCCGCAGCCGTTGCCGCTTCCAGCAGCAACGCCACCACCGCCACCTCCGCCTCCGCCTCCGCCGCAGCCTCTGCTCGGACTAACGTCACCGATATTGCTCGAACTGCTACCGTTGCTGCTGCTATTGCCGCTACCGGCACCCCCGATACCGCAACGATATTTTCCATTCGAGCCACCCCCACTTCCGCCCCGGCCATGCGTACTCAGCGCAGCCGGGGAATCGACCGAGTCCAACAATTGCTCGCTATGCGACCGATGATCGGTTATGTCCCCTATACCTTCCATTTACGCACATCTAGTTCGATCTTAACGTCGACTCTGGCCGTATGTGCAATCGATGCTTCTCCCGCGCTCTCTCCCGTAATTTCGCGGTCTTTCGTACCACCTCCGGACCCGGTAGTCGCTGTTCTGTCGGTCGATGAGGAAGGTCGTAGCGTAAAACGCGCCGGGGGATAGGTAGGTCACAGTCGGTTCGTGGATAACGTCCTCTCTGACCCACCAATGTTTACCTCTCGTTTTTTTTTACGATTTTTCTTCAACGTTGAAAATACAAACACTCACGTTTGTGAAACACGATTCGAACATTCGTGAATTCACATTTCCAACTGTTTTGAAATTTTTTCGTTACTTTTCTCCCTCTTCTCAACACTTTCACTGCTTTTTAACCGCTTTATCCCTTGACACTGAACCCGAAAATTGTTACACGCACGCGCACTTCTTTATTCCTTTGACTATTTCACAAATGACAACAATAAAAACACAATCCGGGATTATATTATTTTTTCGTCATCACACGTCGACACTTGGAAATTTCCAAGCCAATAAAAACACCGGTTATGTATTCTGCGATACTTTGTTGATCGACGGGGCAAGAATAAAAAGTGTACTTTTACGTACTGACGAAAGTGTGCGATTATACTTTGACGCCAGAATCTGTTCTCATCGTTGAAATAAGTGAATTCAATTCTGACGAATTTCCAATCACAATAATCACTCTTGGAGCGTTGAAAAAATTCACAAAATGGATCACGAGAGCGCACAATATCTTTCGGATGAAATTTTGGCGGATCAATTACCTCGTCACGTTTGTTTATCTCACGGAATAACTCCGACACGGGCGAAGAGTGTGTCTCGAAGGACAATGACGAACGGAGACCCGGCGTCTCTTGTTCTCTCGTTTATCTCGAGCCACCGAGTTGTCCCTTTATTCCTCTTTGACCCGCAAAACGTTTACAATCGTGGTTAGGACGGACGTGTGGCTTTTTCGACGCAACTTCTCGACGAGCAGCACCGTTCGCCCATGACATACGCGGAGCGAGTGAGCACACTGCGCCCCGGGATTGTGTATTGCCGGGGTCTCTCTGTGTGAACGAGGGGAAGCGAACGGGCGCGCGCGACAGAGGGAACGAAAGAAACGAGAGTCAGAAAGAGAGGAGGGAGAGGGAGACTTTAAGGGAACCGCGCGTCAACGTTATGGGTTCAGACAGTGTCTTCGCACACAGTGGCGCGAAAAAACGTACGGAATAACCTTGCGGAAGGGGGGGGGGGAAGATTGGCAGCAACGTGAAAGGTATTAGGGGTGAAGCTGTGGGGGCGCTGCAGAGCCTTTAGGCTGAATCTTCAAAGCTGTTAAACGTCTCTCTCTCTCTCGCTCTCTTCGTCTCGCGGACAAGAAGGAAGGAACCCTTCGCCCCTCCGAGAACCGCGAACAACACTTACGCCCTTTTTCAATTCAGAATACGCCGTTCTACTGAGAAGTTTCGTTTTCCGACGAGAAATTCTTCCCTCAGAGTCCTCTTTCCTCCTGGAGATGGTCGAATGAATCCCCGATACGATTTTGACGTCTCAGTCGGGATTTTCAGCGCTGGATTCGAGCACGAGGATCGCGGATGAACGAGGGTCGATTTAATTCCCGTATCGTACAGTCTCCCCTCCCTTTCCTGCACGCATATGGCGCGGCCAGGAGTAACGGGGCGAAGAGAATGAATTTGAAAAGTGTGCGGAGCCGCGAGAGGACGCCACGGTTTTTCCCCCTCTCCGCTTCACCGACGAATCTGCGAGACCGATATATAGGTATAGCTCCGTGTATGTATGATTTCACCCCTAAGGCTCTGGCGTCAGTCAGGTTTCTATCGATTTTCCGATACCTCGTGACCGTACTCGCTCGATGCTTCGATACGGATACACGTAACGCATCTATGTGCGCGCATTTATGTGAGCCTTTACGTGGGAAAGAATTACACGCGACAAACGAAGATGGCGAATATAAACACAAGAGCTTCTCGACACCTCCCACGCGACACCTGAGCCACCACTGAGAAAACAGTTTATTAAGGAAATATATTTAGTCGGGACTTTTAATTAAATATTCCTTAAGTGGTTGCAAAATTTGTTGGCCGTTAAGAAATGTTCCGTTAGTGTCAAAATAATTTATTAACTGTTAAAAAATATGATTTTAATTGATTAACTGTTGAAAAATAATAATTTAATTTATGAAATGTTAAAAAACATTGATTTCATTTATTAATTGTTAAAAAATGTGATTTTAAATTTTCAACTGTTAAAAAATATTTAAAAAATGTTAAAAAATATGAATTTAGTTGATTAACTGTTTAAAAAAATTAATTTAATTTAGTGACTGTTAAGAAATAATTCATTTCGCGATATTGAAATCTACATTTGTTGACATTTAACAAATCCTGTTACATTGTTTTCTCAGTGCACCCAAACAAGTCCCTGGAGCACCTTTCTGGTCTTATTCGTTCCTTCTCGCGCTCAATATGCGTTCAATCGTCTCCGCACTTCCGAAACACCAAAACAACGTTACAATCGCTGATGAGCGATTAATCCATCATCGGGACGGAAGTATCGTCAATTATCGATTTTATCGATGAGCCGATTCGATCATCGCGTCTCACATTTTCACTGTAAATTCAGTTTTAACACGATTCCCATCGACGCAATTAAGGGGGTCGATACTATTTTTTTCGATTCGATATTTTGCCGCTCCGTTTATCAATTTATCGGTTCTCGACCGAATCGTCGATCGAGTTCGCACGCTGTCCGCGATTATTGCGGCCCGCTGCCAATATAAGACCAACGCGGATCGAAAATTCGATGACGAATCTCTGCGACGATTTTTCCCGTCTCTGTGTGTGCGTGTCTCTTCTCCCTCCCGCGCTTCTCTACCCTTATCGATTGTAAAGCGAAATACAGAGGAGTTTCGACGCGCTACCCTCGGACACTCGATGCACGCGATGCATTTGCAAAAAAAAAAAATCCGCGGTGGGGTTTATATGTATATGTATGTATGTGTATGTGGAACGAACGGAACAGAAATCTCCCGTCGGAGCTCAGCGACTTAAATCGAACGTCAATCGTCGAATCAATGAAGAACTCCGCGGCGAGAGAGACGGAAGGGACGTTCGCGACGCCGCCATTTTCCTCTGTCCTTCGCGAGATGCAGTACGCTGGCGCGACTCTCCTCGCGGATACGCTCTTCTCCCCCCTCCCCCCCCCCCCCACGTAAATGCACACACATTGCCACGAAAGCTCAAACACGGAGAAACGTGAAAGCGTGGGTGTGAAGGGGTGCAAAAGGAGGGTGGTTTTGGCGTCGCAGAAGCGGCGTCGCGACGCCAATCTCAGTGAGCGCCCGGTCAATAGGGAAATCAATGACGAAAAAAAAAGTAACTTTGTTCTTCACGCGGTCATCGAGTCGAAACCGCGAGAGTTTATAATTTGTTGTAGCTTTTTGATCTTAGGTTTAACTTTGTAACGAGATTTTTAAGTTTTGAATGAGAATGGGGTTTATTGATTAAAGATTGAGACTGGTTGTCTGCTAAAATTCAATCTCAATTTTAACTTCATAGCTCGATTTTTAAATTTTGGATGAGAATGGGGTTTATTGGTTAAAGATTGAACCTGTATGATAAAATTGTTTAATATTTATTTTATTGCCTAATTTTCTTGAATTATTGATGTTATTATAAAATTGGTTAATAAATTTGCGTCATACAATTCAATCTTAGTTTTAAATTCATGGTTCGATTTTTAAATTTTTTATAAGAATGTCATTTATTGATCGAAGATTGAACTTAGTTGCCTGATAAAGCTGCCTAATGTTAATTCTGCGTATTGCCTAATTTTATTGAATTATTATTATTATAAAATTGCCTAATAAAATTCGATCTTAATTTTAACTACATAGCTCGATTTTTAAATTTCGGATGAGAATGGAATTTATTGGTTGAAGATTGAACCTAATTGCCTGATAAAATTGTCTAATGTTTATTTTATTGCCTAATTTTCTTGAATTATTAATATTATTATAAAATTCCTTAATAAAATTGCGTCATAAAATTCAATCTTAATTTTAAATTCATAGCTCGACTTTTTAATTTTTGATAAGAATGTCATTTATTGATCAAAGATTGAGCCTAATTTTATTGAATTATTATTATTATTATTATTATTATTATTATTATAAAATTGCTTAGTAAAATTTGATCTTAATTTTGACTTCACAGCTCGATTTTTAAATTTTGGATGAAAATATGGTTTATTGATTACTGCGGTTTATTGCCTGATAAAATTACCTAATATTAATTTTATTGCCTAACTTTATTGAATCATTAATATTATTATAAAATTGCCTAATAAAATAATAAGATTAAGCCTAATTCCCTGGACGTTAAATAAAATTAATTTATCCGCGAAAAAAATTATTCCAATGTAACGAATTAATAAATCAATAATCGATCATTTTTGCTCGATCAATAAATCGATCGCCTGATCGATACTTTGTATTCATTGCCAGGATGAATTGCGAATCCTCTGTGGATGAAAAAAAAAAGAATCGATTTCCCGAATCCACAAAATCTTTGTCGATATCGACAAACTGCGACATTTTGTATACAATGTAACGACTCGTTACGAGCGAAATCTGCCGGAAGAAGAGAGAAGGAGTATCCTTCTCTTTTGGATTCTTTGGTCGAAAACGCAAAGACGCCACGAAGGCTAGCAAAAAAAAATTAAAAATAAGAGAGATAGAGAGAGAGAGAGGGAGAGAGAGAGAGAGAGAGAGAGAGGGAGAGAGAGAGAGAGAGAGAGAGAGAGGCTCCTTTTTTCTCGTTTCTTCGTCATTGTCGTCGACGTTTGGACGACGGAGTTGCGCAAAACGTGACGATATGTTACCATGGGTTGTGCTTGTCCACTCTCCGTCTGGCTTCTGGCGCGAGAACAAGAGAGAGAGAGAGAGAGAGAGAGAGAGAGAGAGAGAGAGAGAGAGAGAGAGAGAGAGAGAGAGAGGAAGAATAAAAACGATGTAGAAAAGTGCGGCGAGGGGAGGTCGAGCGTCGAGAAGAGGGTGAAGGAGAAAAGGGGAGGATATAGCACGAGCGCGATCTCGCGCTACCGGGATCTGTAACGAACTCGATATACACAGGGGTTGCGAGGGTAAAGTCGACCGAATGGTGGGGGATCGAGAAGCTCGGCGAAAAAAAAAAAATAAAACCTCCGAGGAGGCCGAGGAGGTCGTCGATCAGTCACGGAGGCAAAGACCTGAGAGCCCCGATGCCAAAGAATCTTCGACGAAAAATCATGGATCCTTTATAATCTAATTGTATTTCAATGTTAAATGATCCAACTACGTTATAGATCAATTTAAAAAATATTCAAGATTTTTATTAGACATTGAAAAAGACCTGGAAAATAAAAATTGGAGGATACAATAAAATAATAAAGGAGCAAAAATTAATTAATTATTATTATTAATAATAATTTATTGATAATAATAAATTATTATTATTATTATTATTGATATTAATATATCAATTAATATACGATATATAATATATTAATTAATAATTTATTACAATAATATTAATATTAATAATACTATATAATTATTATATTATTTAATTAATTATTAAAATTGTTAATAATAATTATCATGGCTGGAACAAAGTGCTCCAGAATTTTGGAAACACTACTAAAACTCCCAATTGTTGAATCACGTTGTGCAAAACAAATATTTGCTTGTAAAATAATTTTTTCATTGAATTATTTTTGAAAAAATTATTAATAATAATTATCATGGCTGAATCAAAGTGCTTCAGAATTTTGGAAACACTACTAAAGCTCCCAATTATCAAATCTAGTTGTGTAAAACAAATATTTGCTTATAAAATAATTTTTCCATTGAATTATTTTTGAAAAAATTATTAATAATAATTATCATGGCTGGATCAAAGTGCTCCAGAATTTTGGAAACACTACTAAAGCTACGAACTGTTAAATCAAGTTGTGCAAAACAAATATTTTCTTGTAAAATAATTTTTCCGTTGAATTATTTTTGAAAAAATTATTAATAATAATTATCATGGCTGGATCAAAGTGAAAAATTAGTGCGCCGACCTAGAAAAAAAAGGTGTCTAGTCGATTTAACTAAATGGTACTTGATACAAATAAATTTTTTAAAATACTTTTCGATGGTTTTTTTTTATTTGAATGTACCTGGGAGGAAATACATTGCGATTTAATAGTACAGTCCCAGCCAAAAATTTTGTCTGATTGAAATTTCCGTACTTCGTGATACAATAAAAATCCGATAAAATTTAGCAACTTTTGCCATGCCATAAAAAACAATTATCAACAATAATATTGCCCGAAAGTTATTAATAAATTGTTTTTCGGTAAGTTCTTTTTTTTCTCGAACAAATCGAATGCGTTAACTTTTCTGAACGCATATGAATTTTTTCAAAATTTTCCCTCTGTTTTGAAAATCTTGTTTTGAAATTTTTAGAATGGCTATATTCATGTATTTTTTGGCCTAGTGTCTTCGAAACTTTTTAAGCTGACGATAAACCTGTGTGCAAAAAGATATACAAAATTGGCCATTTTTTGTTTGTATTTCAGAATGTTTTTATAACATTTAAAAATAAAGAGAAAATTCTGAAAAAATTCATATGCATTCAGAAAAATTAACGCATTCGATTTGTTGAGAAAAAAAAGAACTTACCGAAAAATGGTTAAATAATTGTTTGATTAAACAATTTATCAATAACTTTTGCGGAATATTATTATCGATAATTGTTGTTAATAGCATGCCAAATGTTGCTGAGTTTTTTAATATTTTTTTGTATCACGAATTGTTTTATTTGGAGCGAAATTTCAAAAAGAAAATTCCAACGTTTTAAAAGTTATTCCATTTTAAAAATTATTCCCAAAGCAGGGTTCTAAAAAATAATACTACCTCGAGGAGTCGTTTCATATCAAATTTTATATTACTTGTGGGTCATTCCATGTCAAATCGACCAATAGTTGGAATCGACCCCTTTCAATTTCGATGAAATTTGTTCAGAAATTTTCTTTTATCATAAAACAAAGGTCTACCGAAGGAAAAAAATTAATAAAATTTTTTTGATAATTCATAATTTTACAATTTTTTAAATTTTACGAGTTAATTTTTTAAATATCTCAAAAACCTCATCTTAGTTACGAAAAAATCGTTCTGGGTTGGTCTTGAAGAGTGTACTTGGGGCTACGAAAAAAAAAACGCTGAAATTGGAGGATTTTGAATTTTTTTAAATCGTTAAAATCCACAATCAACATTAATTTTTTGGCTCAATTTTTTAAATATAATACCTTGTACTGATCTTGAAATATCCTGAAATTTTCAGAGAGCCCAGTGGACACAGTAATGTTGCAGCAATGTAACGGCAATGTTACCATTTGTAACATGTAACATTACATGGACGTTACATGTAAGTTACAATTTCCTACTCAGCAATATAACAGTTATGTAACAGTTATGTAACAGTTATGTAACAGTTATGTAACAGTTATGTAACAGTTATGTAACAGTTATGTAACAGTTATGTAACAGTTATGTAACAGTTATGTAACAGTTATGTAACAGTTATGTAACAGTTATATAACAGTTATGTAACAGTTATATAACAGTCATATAACAGTTACATGACTGTTATGTAACTGTATTACGTTACCGTAACTAGAATTAATTGTTGTTAAACATGTTATAAAAAATATATAGCTCTTGCAAAATAATTTAATATGCATAGTTTACCGGCCCCAAAAAGAGATTTATAGGAAAAAAAAATTGACCGATCTAAGTTTTCTCAGAGACCAAGAATCGAACCCTTGACCCTACCTACTATCCTACCTATATATACCTAACACGCTACCTATTACGCTATCGACTACTTGTGAATTCCCTCTACTTGTATAATATATGAATGCTGGAGTGCCGAAAAAATAATAGCAGTACAATAATGATAGTAAAATAATAATAATAATAATAATAATAATAATAATAATAATAATAATAATAATAATAATAATAATAATAATAATAATAACAGTATATGCTTTTGAATAAGCAATAAACCATGAAAGTTGGTTTTTTTATTTGCGAATTCGAATCCTCTGAACCCTCATAAGTTATGTAAACTTTATTCCAGAATACCTGAATCCTCATAACTTAAGTAACCCCTCATAACTTAATTTCAGAGCTTCTAACCCCTCATAAGTTATGCAAATCCTCAAAACTGGTTTGAATAAAACCGTGACCTTTCATAAATTTACCGACTTCTCATAACTTAATTTCGGGGCCCCTGACCCCTCATAAGTTATGTGGGCTCTAAACACTTTTTCCAGAATACCTGACCTCTCACAAATAAAGTGACCCCTCATAACTTAATTTTAGAGCCCCTAACCCCTCATAAGTTACGTGACCCCTTAAAACATGTTTGAAAAAACCGTGACTTCTCATAAGTTAAGTGACCTCTTATAACTTAATTTCAGGGCCCCTGACCCCTCATAAGTTATGTAAACTCTCTCAAAACTTTATTCCAAAATACCTGACTCCTCATAACTCAAGTGACCCCTCATAACTTAATTTCGTGACCCCTAACCCCTTGTAGGTTTTGTAAAGCCGCGAAACTCAATTCCGGATTCCTGACCCCTCATAAGTTAAGTGTCCCTCATAACTTAATTCCAGAGCCCCTGACTCCTCATAAGTTATGTGAACTCTCAAAACTGTATTCCAGAATACCTGACCCCTCATAACTTAAGTTATCCCTCATAACTTAATTTCACGACCCCTGACCTCTTATAGTAAAAATGTTTCAAAATTCATATATTTTTTTACAGTGTGTAACTTCCATGTTATATTGCTGCAATATAACATATGTTACATTACTGCAATGTAACAAAGTTATATAGCAGTTATGTAACCTATGTAACAAATGTTACATAACATGTTACTTGCACGTTATATAACAGCAACGTTACATAGGAATAACATTGTAACATTACATGTAACTTCCATGTTATATTGCCGCAATATAACATATGTTACATCGCTGTAATGTAACAAAGTTATATTGCAGTTATGTAACCTGCATGTAACAAATGTTACATAACATTGTTACTTGCACGTTATATAACAGCAACGTTACATAGGGATAACATTGTAACATTACATGTAACTTCCATGTTACATTGCGGCAACGTAACGCGTTCACTGGCAGGTGTTGTTTTTTTTTAAATGTGAATTTTTGAATTTTGGTAAAAAAAAAAAAATTCTGGGTGTCCGCCTCTGCCTGTCGTCCCTTTTTGTAGTTTGCCTTTTCACGATTCATTCCCGAGGAAAATTGTTAAAAGCTCGGCGATAGTCGGAGAACGAGCCAAAGTGGGTTTTATACCGTGAAGAATCTCATCCCCGTGTTTTACGCTCGGATAGATATACGGTTAATTGTTTAGTGAAAAACTATAAATGTATACACGGATACGGTGCAGAACGTGAGTTTTCTTCAGTTCGATGATTTTCACGAGTCGTTACGAATTTTACGACGAACCGTTTAGCCGAAGAGTCCCTTTTTCCGTCATCGGCCCTGAGATACGCGTTTTCTTGGAGCCACTTTCTTTGCTCTCATTAGAATTAAACGGAAGAGGGGCCATTCTTTATTCGCTCGTTACTTTCGTTTAATTAATGTTGCGATCAATGCATTTTTAGGACCCACCGATGGTTCTATTTTGTCGATCGTAAAGGGAAGAGTATAAAAAAGTACACTGTAAAAAAATTTTGTATTAAATTTAATTTAAAAAAAATGAAGTTTTTATGCATATACAATATATTAATTTTAATGTACGTTCGTATATTAAAATTCCAATATAAGTATATGAAAAATCAAATAACATCTTTTAATTTTAATGTACGTTCGTATATTGAAATTCCAATACATAGTATGATTTTTAAAACAGAATCATGAGAAAAGATATGAAAATTAATATTTTTTTGTAAATTAAAATTAAAAGAAGTTATTTGATTTTTCATATACTTATATTGGAATATTACTGTACACATTATATATGAAATTTAGTATCCTGTATATGCTTAAAAACTTCATATTTTTTAAATTAAATTTAATACAAAAATTTCTTACAGTGCAACTAAAGTTGGGGCGGGGTCGAAGAGTCGACTAACCAATATTCCAAATGGCCGAAGTCCCGAATTTTACGATTACGAGCGTTAGAATAACGAAGCGCCGAAATCCCGATCGCCAGAAAAGAGAAAGTCGAGAGAGCCGCCCCATGCGTAAGAGAGAGAGGAGGCGCATCTCTCTCTCTCTTACGCATGGGGCGGCTCTCTCCGCTGTCGCTTTTCTAGCGTTCGGGATTTCGGCGCTTCGTTATTCGAACGCTCGTAATCGTGAAATTCGGGATTTCGGCCGTTCGAAATATTGGTTAGTCGACTCTTCGACCCCGCCCCCTAAAGTTGTACGCCCGAGATATCCACATTAGGGATATTCGCAAGGGTCAGCTCGACCGAAAAGCAGTGTTGTTCCACGAGTGAAGAGAGGGGCACTAGAAACGCCAGACGGTTAGTACTAGAATAGTGCTAGCGGGAAAAAGTGGTACTAAATCGTATTGACTGAAGATACGGCGGGAAAATTTAAATATTCCATGTCACAAACCCCCTTCTCCACCTTTCCGCTCTCTTGAGTGCGAGAGAGATAGAGCTAAAACTTTTAACACATCTTTCTCAGAGATGACTGGATGGAATAAAAAAATAATAGTCGGACCACATTAATTACGCAGGTGTGCCCACTCTTTTATATTATTCCATTAAGCCATCTCCGAGAAAAATGTGTTGAACAAGTTTTGAGGTTATGTTGACCTTTAAACGACTCTTAAATTGAATAAAATGTCGTGCGGTAATTGCATCTCGTATTGAAAAACATGCTCATATTTTTTTATCGTTATTATGATTAGGGCAAACCGTAAGTGAAACAAAAGAAGATGATTTAGTACAGTCAACTCTCATCTATTTTACCACCAGCTATTTTACAAAATCACGACCGGCTATTTTACCGAGGTATCCTTCCCCTATCTCCCACTCTATTCTCCTCTCTGTGTTAACCGTCGTGATGTCGCGCCTTGCCGTGAGATGTAGCCACCATTTCTATCAGTGGTGAGGAACCCCTCACGCCGTAAAATAAGTGGCGAGCGCCAGTCTCAAGCTCAACCATGTAAAATAGGTGACAGTTCACTGTACTAGAAGACAAAATAGTAGCGTTATTCTATACCATCAGTCGATAAAAATATTAACTAAAATCTGCTCGAAAACTTCCGAAGTCCAAAAAGTGTGCTAAATCGTACTGGTGGTACAAGGTACTAAGCGAGTGGTACTAGATTCGTCATGGTGGTACTATAGTACTAAAAAAATCAAAAAAGTACTAGATTCATACTTTAGTGCCGATAGGAACAACACTGCCGAAAAGTGCAATGGAAGAGCTTCGCCCTGGAGGTAGTGATGGGCGATACAGTATCGATATTTGAAATATCGATACTCTTCGACCCAAATATCGATATTTTGTATCGATTCTTGGCGTTACGATATTTTCAAGTATCGATACGCAATACATGAATATCGAAATATCGATACAACCGATTTTTATTGAGTTTATGTTACCGACTGTGGCAAAAAATTACCGGTTTTGTTACGGACTGAGGTACAAACGACAGTTTTTTGTTACCAACTGAGGTGAGAAACTACAGTTTTTTGTTACCGACTGAGGTATAAAACTACTGTTTTTATTTCGAACTGAGGTTTGTTTGCATTTTTATTTGAGTATCGATATCGGTGATATCGATATCGTATTCCCGATATTACACCTGTATCGATACTCAGACCACCAATACGTATCGATACCAAATATCGATACATTCATCGAATATCGCCATCACTACCTGGAGGAACCGCCGTAATCATCACGGTATAACCTCTGCGCCAGGCAAGTATGTTGGGGATTGGGCACGCTGGCCGTCCGGTATATAACACCGTCATACGCCTATTTCGCTTGGGCACAGAGATCCGAGCGCATGCGACGCATAGTGGTGGATGCGTCAACTAGCACGGCCGCTGACATTCATTGTAATTTTGGAAAGTAAGTGTATTAATTTCCAATAACGCATCTTAAAAATGCGGAAAAGCATATAGAAACCATTTTAATATACGGGGATTTGAATTTTCAACGTTCATCTTTTAATTTTAATATCCAAATATTAAATTTAAGATGAAATTGTTAATTTTCGAATACCATGTATATTAATTTCAAATTCGTATACTTGTTATTGAAATTCCCTATATTGTATATTAAATTTCATTACAATAAAAAAAAAAATTTCAATGGTTGATTGCAATTTTAAGAAATAAGTGTTTTAATTTTCAATAATGTATTTGAAAATTGCGAAAAAGTATACAAAAACTATTTTCATATTCGGGTATATTAATTTGCAATGCTCACTCTTTTAATTTTAATATACAAATATTAAATTTAAGATGAAATTGTTAATTTTCCGATACCTTGTATATTAATTTCGATTTCATATACTTGTTTTTGAAATTTAATATACTTTTGTATATTAAATTTAATAACATTTTTTACAGTGTATCTAAAAAAATGTGGTTGTTTTTATTTTTTCATTAAAAGGTGGAAATCCTATTAGTGATGATGCTAAAGTTTGCATCGTTGCAATGCAACTAAAATAAGTTTTTTAAATTCATTTTTAGTCATATTTGTGATTTGCCGGTGCATTCAACGACCCAAGTCCTCAATAGAGGTCCTTAATTAATTTTCACTTCGCAAACTTCTTAGGAAAAATAAATTAAAATTAAAAAAAAAACTTTTTCCATTGCATCGAAGCGATGCAAACTTCAACTTTGTCTATTACTGATTAAATCTGATATCATTAAGGTCTTACGCCTAATCAAAATTTTTAAAGAATCCGATTTAAGAATGTTAATTGATTCTGAAAATTTTTGAAAACATTCTCTTAAAATTTCAGATACATCCGATAAAAATCGACGAAAATTGTGAACGAGATTTTTTTCAGGACAATTTTCTTCGAAATCGGTGACCACGATTTTTCGAAAACCGCCGCATCGATTCACTTTGATTTCTACATACTTCATTGAAGCATAAAAATGCGGTCTCTGAACGAAGGATTTTTTGTTTCGATGCATAGTTTCGTTTTAATCCACGAGAAAGAGCGTTGGTTGTACTATTGATCTATGATCTCATTCTGGAGGGCGATAGTTTTTTTCTGAATCAAGATTTTTGAAAGTCCTTCGTCCAAGGATTAGATAATTTCATACAAAAACGAAATTCCACAGAATTTTTCATTTCAGATTATCGGTTTACAAGCAGTCGTGGTCACCGCAAAGTGACCCGAATAAAAAAGACCCTAAAAAACGATTATAACAACGAGACTTTTTTAATGCTCTTTTAATTTAAAAAAAAATGCAATATATTCATAAACATGCTCTTTACAGTGCATAACATAATTTTCTAATTAATTTGAATTATTAAGGTACTAGTCTATACTTTAGGAAGTGAAAAAAAAAATTTTTTCTTAGCTCCTTTATCAAGCCAACAGTAGAATTAACAATTATAAGTTGAAAATAACACAGTTTATGAGAAAAAAATGTTTTTCGACAATAAAATGCATTCATATCAATACATGATGTATTGCCTATATTACCTACCGAACTTAAGCATTTAATATTACATCAATAAAATCTAATATTTTTTTCCTCAAAGGTGCATGATTCAGCTTCAATTTGCCGTAAAGTACATTAAGGCATCTCAATTTTTCGAAAAGTTATGATTTTTCAAGCAAACTACTGATTTTTTACGGAGTTGCTCCATTTTTTTGATAAAAAAATATATGTAAAAATAAACTTTTCACCAATTTTATGGTTGGTATATCAAGTTGAAGGTTTCGAACAGCAGCTCAAATTTTATTAAATTTTTCCGAGTTCATTAACCCCACAGAAAAACGGCCGGACGCGAACGACCCAGGTTTACAGACGGCGGGTGTCAAAAAAACGTTTACGGACGAAGGGTTAAAAATTTGCTTTTTTTTGCCTTCTAATGTAGACCAGTACCTTAATTAATTAATCAATTGGGTTTAAAAAAAAAAATTATCGATTTTTTTAATGCATTTTAAAACTTTATTACAAATAATTTTTATAGACAACGCAAAAAATTTGAAAAAATTTGTTTTTCATTTAATTATAAACAATTTCAAAGTGATAAAATTTTAAAAATAATCACGTGACTCCAAACGCGCCATGATTGGTCGTCTTGTTTGTGACGTCATAATGTTAAGGTCCGGCTAAACTCCGTTCTCGCGAGTGCGAGAGAGACAGAGCTAGAACTTGAAACACATTTTTCTCGGAGATAGCTCGATAAAATAAAAAAAGAACAGTTGGGCCACCTGTACACGTTAATTACACAGGCGCCCCTACTCTTCTTTTTTTATTCCATTAAGCCATCTCT
Source organism: Alloplasta piceator (assembly GCA_946863875.1). Taxonomy (NCBI): domain Eukaryota; kingdom Metazoa; phylum Arthropoda; class Insecta; order Hymenoptera; family Ichneumonidae; genus Alloplasta; species Alloplasta piceator. The sequence continues at coordinate 16,615,338 of OX333080.1, forward strand.
GAGAAAAATGGGTTAAACAAATTTTGAGGTTACGTTGACCTTTACACTCCCCGTAAAATAATTCCACGATAGTACACGGTCTTTTAGTGCCAAAAATTGTTTGTGATAACTAATTTTATCAAGTAAATAGATTTGATGGCGTTTCGGGATTTATTCGGCGCACTACTTGAAACCATTGGTTTCGACGTTTCTCATGTTGTGCTCCCCTCCGCCTTTCCGCTCTTGTGAGTGCGGGAGAGAGCGCCTATAGGGGTCCTGTGAGAGCGAGAGAGAGGGTCCTTAGCCTGGCCTTGAAAACATTTCTTGGGAAGTTGTTTTTCTATTATTCGTACACAATGATACGACACAAGTACGATAACTTTTAACATTTTACATTTCTAATAAATTTATATATATATGGACGATAATAACAAGATTCAATTGATGAAACGTTGAAACGCCGTATCAACTGCATGTAATGATGGAGTAGACATGAACACTATGACGTCACTCGCGCTCGGGTCGGCTCGGGAATTGTCGGCACGTTTTCGGTACCGAGTTCAAAAATTTATTTTCAACTTGTTATAACTTTTTAATTACAACGATAGAAAAAAAAATAGTTTTATTATAAAACTTATATATAATCTTTCGATTTATGGCAAAAAAAAATTTGTTCAAAAACCCAATTTGAAATTAATTTATTATCATTGATTATTCAATAATAATTAATTGATTATTCAAATCATATTTCGATTGATTACTCATACACTGAGAGAAAAAATTATTGAATTTGAGAACATGAATTTATTTATTAAATGAAAGTATTGATTCGATTATTTATTTGTTGAGCAAGAGAATCACTCTTCATTTAAAAAAATATTTTCACGGATCTATTACTCCATTATATTAAACTCTTATTTAATAGTAACAATTAAATCCATGATAGATTTGATTTAATTTGTATTCATTAGATTAATTACATTTATCGCATCATAAACATTAGATTATTTGTATCTAAAAAACGACTTCAATAAGAAATTGTTTTTTTTCAAGAAAATTATTCATGGCATCATAAACATGCGATTATTTGGATCTAAAAAATGACTTCAATACGAAATTATTTTTTCCGAATAAAATTATTTCTTTGCAATAAATTCATCATTATTTTACTTCTAAAAATATTTCTGTGGTATTTTCAATATTTATTAGATATAAAATTGATTGTGATTATTTTAAAAGCAGCTGTAGTAAAATAAATAACACATTATTTTATTCCAATAGAATATTTGTTTGGAATGATTAAATTTTTATTTCCTTCGAGCAAAGAACTATCATTTCTATAGTATACTTTAATAGTATACATAAATTGTTAAAAATTAAAAAACTGGTTTTTTAATGTTTTCTTATATTCGAATCTTCATAACTCCTAACTTTTTTCAAGTTCATAGTAGTAGTCGATAGCGTAGTAGGTAGCGTGTTAGGTAGTTAGGTAGGATAGGTATGATGGTAGGTAGGGTCGAGGGTTCGAATTTCGGTCGGACAGAGAAATTAGATTGGAGAATTGGCGCAGATTTGTCTTTTTTTTTTTTATTTATCTCTTTTTGAGGTCACTAAACTATGCATATTAAATTATTTGGCAAGGGCTATATATTTTTTATAAAATGTTTAGCAACAATTAATAAACACGCATTTGATTGAATCAATCATTTTTCCTGTTGATTGGACTAATTAATTTGTTGATTCAACAAATTTTTTTTCTCAGTGCTTCCTGTATTAAAAGACATGTATGTTTTGAATGATAAAATATGTTCTTGATTCAAACAACATATTACATACAATTAATAACATGTTGTTAGATTCAAGTAAATTCGTTTATTGAAACAGAAATTTATGGAATTGACTGAAAAAAATGAATCAAGTAAATATATAAGGGAACCAATCTAATGTGTTTTGGCAAATGATGAAAAATAGTACATTACATCACGAGGTGCAATATGGACGTTTTCACGTCCGCTTGCGGACGTAAACGCGTCCATTATTCCACTGAGTGATATAAAATGATTTTTTGCCTTTAAAACTTTATTTCATTGGTTCTAGTAATTTTTTCTCTCAGTGTAATTTCTCCAATTTACATTCAATTCAAGTATGAATGAATTTTCTATCTATTCATTTTTTTTTTTGAAATTATCGTTAAGAAATTTATCAATATTTTTTACTGTGCACATTGCGACCTGTTTGAAAAAAAATCGTACGAGATTGCGTCGCGACTCCCCACATTCGAACACCTTCGATCCCAGAGTTGAATGAAACCTCCCTCCTCCCTTTTTTGCGTAAGAATTCGCGAGCGCGTGCACATTGAAGAGCAAACGACAGCGACACGTGGTTACTATGTCCTCGCGAATAAATCAATATCTATAATAAAGTTGTTTGCACGCGGGTAAATATATAATCGTGGATCGAACACGAGAAATCCGTGGACATGGGAACGGACAAATGGATCGACTCGTAAAAGCCGCTGCCTCAAAACGACACCTTGAATCCTCATGAACAGCGCGTGGCTAACAATGGAACAGGCATCGATCGATATTGATTATTTCATCGCGCTTTACTGACCTTCATACGGGACTTTGTCGAGACAATCTTTTATTTAACGATCCGAGTTCATTGAACGATAAAAGGACTCGGGAAATTTTCAATTCCAATGAATTAAGGGGCAATTATTTTTTTTTTAACACGATTAATGGCAAAAAAAATCGAGGATCTCATATTACCTTCATTAATAAATTAAAAAGCCATATTGTCTAAAAATTGAAGAATTTTAATTTTTTTTAACTTTTTTTTTGTTTTCCTATAGAAAACGTAGATTTTTTAAATAATATTTTGGATCACAACATTTTATTTTCATTTAGTTGCAACAAAATCATTCGAAGAAATTTCTCGGAAATACATTTTCATAAAAATTTATTATTTTATATGTCATTTTATTTATTTATAGAAATTTTAAGGTGCACCGAGAAATTGCATTCCAACATAGAATTTAAAAAAAATTGATCACAAAAAGTTGTTTTTATTCAATTAGAGCCGAATCATATTATTTGATAAAAATTTCAGAAAATACATTTCCATTAAAAATTTTCAATGTTTTTTCATTTTGCTTCCAACCTTTAAAATTTTTCAATGCAAATTTTTAGAATATATTTAACAATTTGTCAAAACTTTATTTTCAACTGCAAAGTTCAATTTCAGTATCAGTTTCGAAAAAATTGCCAATTTAATTTTTTTTCCAACACGAATATCCAAATTAGTATCTAATTATTATAATGCTCATAGATTATTGTTTATCAAAATTTATAAATTTATAAAGTTAATAAAAATGAATGAAAATTTTCAATGTTTTTTCATTTCGCTTCCGGTCCTCAAAATTTTTCAATACAAATTTTTAAAATGTATTCAACAATTTGTCAAAACTTCAGTTTCAACTGCAAAATTCAATTTCAGTATCAGTTTCAAAAAAATTGCAAATTTAATTTTTTTTCGAACCCGAATATCCAAATTAGTATCGCATTTTAATAATGCTCATTGATTATAAAAATTTATAAAAATTTATGAGAATTTTCAATGTTCTTTCATTTTGTTTCCGGTCTTCAACATTTTTTAATGCAAAGTTTTAGAATATATTTAACAATTTTTCAATACTTCATTTTCAACGGTAAAGATCAATTTCAGTATCAGTTTCAATTAAAAAAACTACAAATTTAATTGTTGTTCAAAACGAATATCCAAATTAATATATCTCATTTTAATAATGCTCAAAAATTATCGTTTATCAAAATTTATAAATTAACAAAAATTCATGAAAATTTTCAATATTTTTTCATTTCGCTTCTGGGCTTCAAAATTCGTTGATGCAAATTTTTAGAATTTAACAATTAATTTAATAATTTCTCAAAACTTCATTTTCAACTGCAAACTTCAATTTCAGTGTCAGTTTCAAAAGAATTACGAATTTAATTTTTTTTTTCACCACAAACATCCAAATTAGTATCTCACTTCAATAACGTTCATGGACTATCAATTACCAAAATTTATCACCCAAACGACGATTTTTTTTTAAATCGGCCATGGGATAAAAAATACTTGATAAATTTGTGGGTTTATTTAGCCTAATTTTTCATAGGGCTCAATTGTACGATCATATGGTCGCGGATGAGAAAAACATATGGAAAGGAGAGGCCGAGCAGGGAGTCCCCTCCATCCATGAGCAAAGGCGGGAGGAGGGGGGGGGGGGTATGAACGAATATTTTTATTCGACGACGACGACGACGACGACGAAGACGAGAGGAAGCCTCGTGTGTGTTACCAAAACCCTTAATGGTATAAAAGGGGGCCCCCTAGAGAAGCGAGTGGCTCTCACCTGCCGCCAGGTGCGAGAACCAGCAAAGCGAGCCATCTGCGTTAACCTTTATAGATATAGGTTCTATCCTGGCACACGTTCGTCTGCTCGGAGGGGGCGACCCGTGCCACGCGGAACCGTTCCCTACTATATATATTTTTTTTTTGTTTTTTTCACGTATTCCGAGCGGATTCGCCGCCCATATGTGTGCCCTCTAAACCGAGGATCATTGTTTGCATGTGGACGAGAGAGAAGGAGCAAAAGAGAGAGAGAGAGAGAGAGAGAGAGATTGAACCTCCAACAAGAGGGAAACCCTGCCAGGGTGTTTGAGGGCACGTGGCATAATTATGTAATGGTCGAAATATCACGAATTTTGCGAAAAAGGCCCAAAGTGGTCGCTGGGAGCGACAAAATTGATGCAACGTTGGATGAAACTTAATTTTGAAGAAATAAGGATTTTTCAAAATTGTTAATTTTGGAATAACTATTTTGTTGTGTTGGGAATTTTGGCTATGTTTGTGGGATCATCGACCTCACTTCTTGTGCTTTTTTCTGGTAGTTTATGAATTTTTTCGTTTCGTTGACAATTTTGGAAAATTGAATGTTTGTTGATGATTATTATTGATCAATTACTTTTTTGGGATGTCGGATAATTTTTACTAAATATCAGAAATTTTTCTAAGAATTTTTGGTAACACTTGAGAGTTAAGATCTAAAATTTAAATTGATGCAAAAGTGGATGAAACTTAATACCGAAGAAATAAGGATTTTTCAAAATTGTTAATTTTGGAATAACTATTTTGCTGTGTTGGAAATTTTGGCTATGTTTGTGGGATCATTAACCTCACTTCTTATGCTTTTTTTATTGTTTATGAATTTTTTGTTTCGTTGACAATTTTGGAAAATTGAATGTTTGTTGATGATTATTATTGATCAATTACTTTTTTGGGATGTCGGATAACTTTTACTAAATATCCGAAATTTTGTTAAGAATTTTTGGTAACATTTGAGAGTTAAGATCTATAATTTAAATTGATGCAAAAGTGGATGAAACTTAATACCGAAAAAATAGAGATTTTTCAAAATTGTTAATTTTGGAATAACTATTTTGCTCTGTTGGAAATTTTGGCTACATTTGTGAGATCATTGACCTCACTTCTTGTGCTTTTTTTGGTAGTTTATGAATTTTTTGTTTCGTTGACAATTTTGGAAAATTGAATGATTGATCAATAATTATTATTGATCAATGACTTTTATGGAATGTCGGATAACTTTTACTAAATATCCGAAATTTGGTAAAGAATTTTTGACAACATTTGGGAGTTAAGATCTATAATTTTTTTTTTGTTAATCGGTTATCTATGTTTACACAAAATTTTTCAACATTTTTTTAAATTTACATATATTTTTTATTTTTTTTAAATCGATTTATGCAATGAATGAAATGATTTATTTGGTTCAAATAAATTTATTTTGGTTTAAACAAATATAAATAAATCAAAAAAATGTATTGAATCAAATAAATCTTTTTTTTTTGTGTGGGCTTCCTCATGAATCAAGCTTTATTTTCGTAAAAATTATTTTGATTTCGTTTTTTGTTGTAAAAATATTCTTAAACAATGAGAAATCGCTAATTGTCCTTGATTACAGGAAAATTTGATTTTAAATCTAACGGACGTTCAGATTTTATGAACTTTTGTTCTATTTGCAAAAATAGTGCAAAGTTGTGTAATTTCCAAAATATTGCCCTGAATTTTGGTATACAGTAAATGTAGTAATTAAGATTGTTCGCTATGAAAATTGGCAAAAATTGATGGAAGGATTGAAATTTCATGAAATTTTGATTTTTTTTGAAAAATAGCGTAAACGTAAATTCGTTGAATTTTCAAAATTTTCCGTTGAATTTTTATATGCAGTTAATTTACTGATCAATATCGATCGTCCTTTATTTTGCAAAACCGTAAAAATCGACAGAATGGTTGAATATCGAAAAATAGCAAAATTTCAAATTTCCAGGATTTTCAAAATTTTATCTGAAGTATTTGAATGCGTTTTTGTACAAGTTCTTGGTTTTTGTAAAAATATATTTATAAAATAGGAATTTCCTGTGAAGAAATAGTAAAATGAATTTTTGGGGAATTCAGAAAATCCAAAATATTGTAAAAAATTATTTTTCTATCTGCAAATCGACTTCACTTGACGGATTGAATAATTTTGACGAAAAAAAAACATTCGACTATTTTACACATGCGGGTAATTGGAAATACCGGTTTGATCGCCTCGACCAACGATATTTGAAAAAAAAAAAAAATTCTCCCATTCAAATTGGGACGAAAAAAGACGAAGGATGAAAAAAATACAACAGAAGTACACGTACAATTTTATTTTATAATTTCAAAGAATGATTTTCTTCGGACAATTTTTTCATTGATTAAGCATTTTTTAATTACAGAAGTGTTTTCAATCGTACTCGGCACCTATCGTGATGCTCATTTCGTCGGATATAATGATCGTTTGATGGTACCATCGGTTCGTGTCCAAAATTACTGAAAATATAATTTATTTAAATTTGTTTAAATTTTATTTAAATACGATAACACAATTCGAAGAGAAAAATCATTTTTTCATAATTCAGAACGAATTTTCAAAAATTAACTATCAAAGCAGTTAAAATATCAAATAAATTGACGACTATTTTTTCAAAAAAATTATTTTTAATATTTTATTATTAATATAATTTTTCAATTTCGAATTATGTCAATCTTTGGTGAGAAAAATTCTGTAACCAACTTATTTCACCAGGTTTTACGGTTACTTCCAGCCGATTGCACGTGTAATGACATTCTCTTGGGGGTTCGAGTATCCACAGTTTTGTACCCCTTATCTGTGCCTGCCACGAAGGATAGGCCACGTCATCCACCTTTTTTTTTTATAAAAATCGTTATTAAGATGTAAACGAAGATTAAAAAAAAACATTTTTAACGAATTTCATTCGATAATAATAATAATAATAATAATAATAATAATAATAATAATAATAATAATAATAATAATTGTTATTATATATGGGGCGTTCCATCCCAAATCGGACAGTTTAAAAAACTTTTTTTTTATTTCCTCAATTTTTTTATATTTTGTAGTACCCATCAAAAGACCCTTCCTGTTAAATTTTGAGATTTTTTTGATTACACGTTCAAAAGATATTGAATTAACAAAAATACCGCTCTTTTTTTTGTATTTTGGTCATAACTTCTTTAATAATGGTCAAAATTAAAAGTTTTTTTTCAAAATTTTTGTTTTTTTTATGGCTTTCCGAGAAAAAAATACAACAAAAATATTCGACGTGTTTTTGAATGAGTTTTTTGAGTTTTAAACTTTAAATCGCGTTTTTTAAAGTGCGTGTCTTTTTTTTTTAATTTTTTTTTTTAACATCTATATATTCAACAATTTTTAAGACCAGTCCGATCATGGAATTTCCATAACTTCTATTTTTTTCGATTTTTGCAAATAATTTTTTTTTTTTAAATAAATTATTATGAATACCAATTTTTCTTACTGTGTAGTATTTTTTTCAATATTTAGAATTTATTTTGACACCTTTTTATTGTTAACAGATTCTTAAAATTAATAACTAATCGTTAAGTCTGTTGAATCTGTTAACAATGAAAAAGTGTCCAAATTAATTCAAAATGATTTAAAAAATACTACACAGTAACAAAAATTGGCATTCATAATAATTTATTTTAAAAAAAATTTAATTTTCAAAAATAAAAAAAATAGTAGTTATTGAGATTCCACGATCGGACTAGTCTTAAAAATTGTTGAATAGATAGATGTTTAAAACCGAAAAATTGAAAAAAATAAAAAATCACACTCACTTTTAAAAACGCGATTCAAAGTTTAAAACTCAAAAAACTCAAAAAACCATAAAAAACAGAAAATTTGAAAAAAAAAAAACTTTTCATTTGGATCGTTATCAAAGAAGTTATGACCAAAATACAAAAAAAAGAGCGGTTTTTTTTGTTAATATAATATATCTTTTGAACGGGTAATAAAAAAAATCTCAAAATTTAACAGGGGGGGCCTTTTGATGGGTACTCAAAAATATAAAAAAATTGAGGAAATAAAAAAAAAAGTTTTTCAAACTGTCCGATTTGGGATGGAATGCCCCATATATAATATATAACGACACATTTTATGATAATATGCAATATAATAACACATTTAAATATCAATATATAATATAGTAAATATGTTGGGACGGTTAACAAAAGAAAAACAGTTTTTCCAGACGTTAAAGAAAAGCTTCTCTTCATTTTAGGGGTTACAACACTTTAATTTTGGTTAAATTGATTTTTTTTTGCTCGAACAATATTTTAGATTCATAAAAACATTATCCAGCTAGTCCTACAGTAAAAAAAATTAAACATTGTTGATGTTTTAAATTTTCAAAGCGTTTTTTTCGAAACCTCTTTTTTCAAACTGGGAACACAGTTTACTTGAACACTTTTACATGGATTTATTTGAAATTATGACAGTAGCTTCCAAATCACATTTTCTATGAAAGTTCGTGACAGTTTATTGATTTCATGTTAACTTTTTTTATAAACAATTTACTATTTATTTATTGGCCAAAAAATAATTCTTTTTTTTTAAGTGCGCCATTTCTACAAAATTTTATTTATAAAAAAAACCCTCAGTCACATTCATAACCAATTGTATATGGGGCATTCATACCAAGTCAACCTGAGTGTGACCCTCCACCACGCTGATTTCGTTCACGATTTTTTTATATGATTTTTCCAACTCAAAATAGCATTCAGATTTTTTTCAGATTTTTAAAACCAAATTTGAGTAAGTTATGATTTTTTGAACATTTTTTTCGAAAACCTCGAGGGCCGTAATTTAAAAATCTGAAAAAATTCTCAAAAATCCGGTGTCAAAAATGAAAATGTTTGACCCAAAATTCATGATGTCCAGGATTTCCCTTCCACCTCGATTTTAGGTTTCAATGAAGAAAACGTAAACAAAATAGATGCAGAAATCGATCTACCGTGAAAAGTGGCTTGAACATTTTTATCGTTGACCAACAATTTCCAAAAATAGTTGGTTAATTTCTGCATCTATTTTTTTTACGTTTTCTTCATAAAAGCCTAAAATCGAGGTGGAAGCGAAAGCCTGAACATAATGAATTTCGGGTCGAAAATTTTCATTTTTACACCGGATTTTTGAGAATTTTTTCAGATTTTTAAATTACGGCCCTCGAGGTTTTCGAAAAAAATGTTCAAAAAATCATAACGTACTCAAATTTCGTTTTAAAAATCTGAAAAAAATTCTGAATGCTATTTTGAGTTGAAAGAATCATATAAAAAATCGTAAACGAAATCAGCGAGATCGAGGGTTACACTCTGGTCGACTTGGTATGAAATGCCCCATATATTATAGATTATAAAAAACTTTGACTTTCTATTACAAGGAATTTTGAAAAAAAGCAACTTCAAAGATTCGCTCTGTCGACGCAATTTGGTATAAAAAATGATATTGAATTTTTTTTAAATAATAAATAAACAATGTACACGCCGAAGGATTTTGCGATGTCTAAATTTTGAAATTCCAAAAAATGATGGTTATGCCAACTTTCAATAATGCCAGTGAAAAAAAATCGTACAGATCTGCGATTTAACAAGATCTATTCTCTAGGAAAAAGGTAGAAAAGTCTAGATGAGAAGCTCAATCGGAAGAAACTTGTTTTTCAAACCATCCTAATATATATTTGCTTATTATTGATATTAAATTTTGCAACATTTTTAATAAATTTTTAAAAATTATTAACAAATTATCAAAAATTATTAATAAATTATCAAAAATTATTAACAAATTATCAAAAATTATTAAAAATTTTAATAAATTAGGAAAAATTATTAATAAATAAAACTGACATGCATCGGGGCACCATATCCCGCGCTACCCATGAATATCCAATCGGTTTTTTCCGTTTCGGCCGTCGCAGGAAGAAAATACGGTTTTCGATAGTGTTCGCGCAATATTGAGCCGATTTTTTCATCGCAGTTGCTCCTTTCGACGAATAAATAAAAACAAATATTTTATCGATTGGTAAAACAGAATTATTGCACCTAGAGATAGTTACCAATAATTGTAATTTACATCCAGAAAAAAGATCTAGTCGTAGGTACTATAATCGTTTATTTGATTATTTTTTAGTTACTTTAAAGAAAATTTTCTTTCCATCCAATTTTGGGCGATATTTACTTCCACTATATTTATTCATTTGAATTCCCTGTCATCGAGAAACAGGCGTTGAAGAAAAATTCTATTCGTTGTTACTGAATACCTATTCACCCATAATCTCATCCGATCATATCTGCAGATTTGTCAGTACGCCAAAAATCCGCCAGGTGGCTACCTCTCGCACAAGCGAACCTGCCTCTCGACGCCTACACTGTTAAAAAAATTTATTTGAAACAAATAAAATTTATTTGATGCAAGTAAATTAATTATTTGTATATTATCCCGTAATTCGTTATTGGGATGAAGTAAATATATTTTTGATAGAAATATCATTCTTCAATGAGAACAAATATGAAATAAAATTCGAATAAAATCGCAAATATTTTCCCAGATAGACAAATGTAGCTCATATTGGCATCATATTGCATACATCTATGACGCATAGGAACACTCACAGCTGTGTGTCGCTTATGAGTGCTCACCTGGAAGTCATATTTGCATCATATGATGATTGACAATAACACATCATATGGGGCTCATATGGCAGTCACGGCGTGACGAAATTGTGGTGCTCATATGAAGATCATATTGACGTCATACCGTGGTGAAATTGGTTGCGCTCATATGAAGCTCATATGACCGTCGGGATGTGAGGTATTATTTTAATTTTCTTACGGTTTTTTTTAAATTTCTATTGCTTGCAAAAATTTTTATTCTGTATATTTTTTCATTTACATAGTTTCTGAACCGATTACACAAAAAAAAAATTAAAAAACACTCAATTTCATTATATTTCAATTTCTTCTGTCTCCAGTGGGATTCGAACCTGCGACCTGCCTATCTATCCTACCTAACAACCTAACACGCTACCTATTACGCTACCGAGTACTTATGAATTTTCTTCACTTATATGATATATCAGTGGTGACATGCCAGGGAAAACGAGTCACATTTGAATGTTATATATATACAGTTAAAAATGAAAGTAATTAATAAATTAAGAATTAAAAAAATAGACGATTCAATATGGCATCCAAAATTTCAAATAAATGGGATATTCGTGAAAGTGAATTTCTTAGTTTTTTTACAGTTTCGCGAATTCGAATATCTCAATCGAATCTATAGGGAAATTTGTAGAATTCAAAATATGGGTTTTATTTGATAAAAAAAATGACGAAAAATAGTGCAACTTTTGTAAAAGTTTGTTTGCTTATATGAAAGAAATATAAAACAAAAAAATTAAAACATTCAAAAAAAATTAGTTAAAATAATTTTTTTTCTAAGTAAATGAAAACAATTTTTAAAAATTCAATATGGCGGCCGTGATTTGCAAAAATTCTCGGATGTTGGTGAACATTATTAATAACTTTATAATGAATTTTTTGGACTTGCAAAAGATGCGAAGCTTGTCACAACATGCTGTCATTTTGCAGTGATTTTGCAGCCGTCATATTGCGCTCATCGAATGTATCACTAAGAAACATGCATATCGCCATCATATTGCGCTCATCGAATTCTTACACTTCAGAAATAATAAATTTCCGTAAAATGTGCTATACAGATATAAAGTGGGGGAATGAGGGGAAAATCAAATTATGGGAGCGTTTCCGGTCCCGACGTATCAAATTATGGGAGTGTCCACTGTATGACTATAAAACTGTTATTGCAACATTGTTTCATCCTTCGAAAGTACAAAACAAAAACTTATTTTTCACTTCGATTGTTTGAATAATTTATAGAAGGCGCCAAAGTTCACAGGCCGACAGTTAATCTCATCGTCAGGATTGGAAAGTCCAAAAAAAAAAAAAAAAAAAGGGTTTTAAAGAGGAAGGTTTCTTACACAACAATTAACTACCGTTAATGAAAAATCGATTTTTAAAAACAATGGCGGAAAAGTCTGTAATAAATTTTGGGAAAAATTCAACTTTTCATTTCAAAAATCCGCAATTTTTTTTTTAAATCGATCTTTTATTAATGGTGGTAGATTGTTGTGTAAGAAATTTCCTTTTAAAATGCTTTTTTATTTTTTTGTTTCAGACTTGCCAATCCTGAGATTAACTGTTGGCTGGGCCATGGGACAAGACATTGTCACCTTTGGCGCCTTTTATAAATTATTCAAACAATCGAAATAAAAAATAAATTTTTGTTTTGTACTTTTGAAGGATCAAACGATGTTGTAATAACAGTTTTATCAGCTCTTTTATTTTTTCTCAGCACCTTTATCAGTCATATCTGATAAAGGATCTGAGTAAAAAAAAATTTAATTTGCTTTTTTGCAAATGCAAACTCATTTTTTCTTGGCTACGTAGGATAATTTTCTGGTGATTTTTGGCTACTTCGGGAAACCGTCAGGTTGGCTACATTTGGCTACGTTTGCGACCGCTTCTGGCGACTCGAGGTACTAAATACCTGGCAACCCTGAAAACAATGCACAGTTACTATACGGGAATGTACGGGCTACTAAAATATCAAACCCATTTACTTCAGTCAAGTAAATTAAAATTTGAATCAAGCTTCCGACTACGTGGTTCCGAAAATTGAACTATTTCATCCAACTCAATGATTGTACTTATACAGGTCATACTCATCAATTAAATACTTTTCTTGAAATGAGGGAGAGCAGTGGCCAAGTGGCTAGAGCGCGGGTCTCGTAATCCGCGGGACCCGGGTTCGAACCCCGGCGACACCGCTGAAAAATATTCCAATTTTTCAAGTGCTTATCAGCTGCAATCCCGGTGGGTTGGGACCCTACCTTAAAAACAATGGAATCCCAAAGACCTCATTGCGATGAGTGGGCGGTTAATTGTACGGTTTCGGTGAGGCCTGCCGACGCGGTTCTTATCGCTCGGATGGTGGTTCACCTAACTGTGCAAGCGACTGGCTCAGTGGATCGCAATGGAGGAGGTAACTACCTAACCGACCGACGATAGTCGTGCTAGAGCGTGCTCGCATTGCTACCGACGGGCGCTTAAGTAGAGTTTACCGTCTGTATCAATGAAGGTTTTTCTGCAGTTTTCCCTTCACTCTCGGCAGAATTGCGATACAGAATGGAAAAGGTGTAGGGTGCAGGCTGCAGCCCCGGCCTTACTAGGAAGGGGGGGGGAGTATAAAGCAATGCCGTACACTGGTAATAAAAAAATTTTTTTAATTTACTTTTCTTGAAATGACTACGAATTTTTGGTGCCGTGTATGTTTCCATAGAAGTTAGAAAATGCTTTCTCTGGATCTAGGAAATGCTCATTTAAATGGAACATCCCATCAGTTTCTTCCAAACCCAAATCTATTGGTCCAATTAAATATTGTTTTCGACTGCCTGTGCAGAATTATTTATTTTTTCCATATATTTATCAGTTTTTACGATGAAAATCAGTTCCATATTCACAATTGATAGTTTCTAAGGGTCAAGTGACAAAAAAAAAAAATGTTAAGAAAAAAAAAATTGGGTACGCATATCCTCAAATTCAACATGAATTAAATTTAAAAAAAATAGATATTCTGAAAGTTCATCGACTTTTCCGACTGATTTAGTTTTCTTGCATATTCGCGGATCCTAGAATATGTACGAGACCAGACTGAGATTTGAAACATTCCTACCTATCGAGCCTAACTAACGAACTAAGACTGGGACGCTAACTGCACTACACCACCGACTACTTTTGATATACTGATGTAAATATCATATTTATAGAACACAGGCCGAGAAATAAATACGTACCAAAATAGTATTAAGAATTTATTTTCATTACCCGAAGGCCATTTTTTGGTTCAACTTGTCTTTTAACTTAATTTAAAAAAATCAAATATTGAATCAGACGAATAATAATAACAATAATAATAATGCCAAAATAAGAATACCGTGTCATAATATTGCATAATTTTTTCTTGTACCGGAAAAATACACGGTACGGTGAAAAACTTAAATTACTTGCGTCAAAAAATTTTGGTTAATTCAATCACAAATTTTTCATATACACAGCTAATAACTCGAATTTGTGTTAAATGAATTAAATATTGCGCTCATATACAATAATCAATTTAGATAAATAATATTGATTTTTAAAATGAAAAAATCCTATTTTAATATTAAATAATTTTTATTTAGCTTGATAAAACAGAATGTTCCGATGGATCATTTGAAGTAGTTGAATCAAGTGATTTTTTTTTGTTATCCCAGGATACCAAATCTTTGCATCAGGATGTATTTTCTTGTACCAAAGAAAAACACAATTGATGTAAAAAATGTAAATTACTTGGTTACAGTATTTTTGGTTTATCCAATCAAAAATATTACATATTCGCAACTAATAACTCCGGTTGGTGTTGAACAAATAAAGTATTACGATAAAAAATATTAATTATTTCCAATTAATATTTGTGCCTTGCTGTTCGTAGAAATCCTGTATTCGAATGAAATAACTGTAACTAGTATAAATGAATTAGATTATTTTGACCAAACAACTGCTACCAAGAAAATGACTTACTGAGCGCAATTTCTGTTTTTATTCAATGCAAAGAAAAATCGATTTGTCTCAAATAAAGGTCACTCAAGTAATTTCGTTTATTTGGATCAAATAAATTTTTTTAACAGTGTATATCCTTTTCAAGCTCGTCTATGTTTGATATTCTTATTTTTCAGTATGGATATTTAATACATTGAACATTGCGGCAAAACGCAAGATGGTCGAATCTCCGAAAAGGATTCCCATAAATAAGGGTCTTTTCTCTTTTCCCTTCTGTTAAAGAAAAGACGAAGCTTTACGAAATTGTAGACTTTATATGTGTAGCTATACATTCAAAGATTGAAATGTTTAAAAATATGTATAGTGTAATTATTAAAAAAAAATTATTTCATTTAAATACATACTTGTCGAGTTTGAAATAATATTTATTAATATTAAACAAAAATTTATTAGATCGCAATATATTTTCCTAGTAGGTCATTAAAAAAAAAAAAAATTTCGTTGACATGAATAGAGTTGTATCACAACCAAAAAAATTTATTTGGCTTGACTACGATTTAGTTAAATGTACTAGATCTTTTTTCTGGGTGTATCAATAAACATATTTATAAATGAATAATTGTTAATTAATTATTTTTATAAAGATAATTATTTATCGAATAATTTTATTTATCATTACAATCTTTTTTGCTATAATTAATTTTTTTGTTATAATATTATTGGTTTTTTGGCAACTATTAATTTTTCTCTTGTAATTTTTTCACATTTTTTTTCAAACTCAAAAAAAAATTGGAACTCACCATCCGACGTACCACGGGCTCGTTCCAGGCATTTGGAGAGCTCTCTCGTTGCTCATATTGAAAACCTCTCGGAGACTCGTGAATCCACTTTTGTACGGGAAAAATTGACAATTTGCGTCATGTCCCTCGTACAATTTTTTGAAAAACGAATAGGAGAATACTTTTGTTGCGCTCCAGTCTATCATCGCATCCTTGATAACGACCGGTCGTCCCGAATAAGCGTAGCTTGAAAAAAAAAAAAAAAAAAACCATTTACAAAAAACCAACAATTATCGGGGAAAATCGTTGGGGAATTCGTTCTTCTCGATTTTCTCATACCGTTCCTCAAACAGACCCGGATCAACGTTCTCAAGTTTATCAACCTGTTGGACGTCCAAACATATCGAACAGTCCTCGGGGGGACGAAAAACTTTTTGAACAATCGCCGGTGTCTCGGCCAAGCACTGCAAAAATTATTGTTATTATTATTATAAATATAATAACAATAATAATAAATTACCATTTTAATAATAAAGTCATAAAATATATAGAAAAGTCACTATCACTAATCACTAATTTTAGGTCAATTCATTATTATTGATGAACAAAATTTCTCTGATTTTTTCGAATTTGTGTTTTTATAATGGAAAATTTGTTTTCACGTATAAACTATTTATGAAATTGAATATACAGTTTTTGGAATTTCATTCAATTTACAAATATATAATTCAAGCTTTTCGTCGAGTTCTAAGATTTTATAAATTGTCCGTATAATAATAATAATAATAATAATAATAATAATAATAATAATAATAATAATGATAACAATAATAATAATTTATCATTTTAATAATAAAGTAATAAAATATATAGAAAAGTCATTATCACTTATCACTAATTAGCCAATTCATTGTCATTATTATCATTAATGAACAAAATTTCTCTGATATTCTCGAATTTGCATCTTTATAAAGGAAAATTTGTTTTCATGTATAAACCATTTTTGAAATTGAATAAAATTTGAAATTTTTTAAATTGAATATGGGGCATTCCATACCAAGTCGACCTGAGTGTGACCCTTAACGTCGCTGATTTCGTTTACGATTTTTTAGATGATTGTTCCAACTCAAAATAGCATTTAGAATTTTATTCCGATTTTTAAAACCAAATTTGAGCACGTCAGGATTTTTTGAACATTTTTTTCGAAAACCTCGAGGGCCGTAATGTAAAAATCTGAAAAAATTCTCAAAAATCTGGTGTCAAAAATTAAAATTTTTAACCCAAAATTCATGATGCCCAGCATTTCCCTTCCACCTCGATTTTAGGTTTTTATGAAGAAAACGTAAAGCGGCTTGAATATTTTTATCGTTAACCAACAATTTCCAAATATAGTTAGTTCATTTCTGCATCTATATTTTTTTACGTTTTCTTCATAAAAACCTAAAATTGAGGTGGAAGCGAAAGCCTGGACATCATGAATGTTGAGTCAAACATTTTCATTTTTGACACCGGATATTTGAGAATTTTTTCAGATTTTTAAATTACGGCCCTCGAGGTTTTCGAAAAAAATGTTCAAAAAATCATAACGTACTCAAATTTGGTTTTAAAAATCTGAAAAAAAATCTAAATGCTATTTTGAGTTGGAAGAATCATATAAAAAATCGTAAACGAAATCAGCGAGGTCGAGGGTCACACTCAGGTCGACTTGGTATGGAATGCCCCCTATACAGTATTTGGAGTTTCATTCAATTTACAAATATAAAGTTTTAGCTATTCATCAAGTTCTAAGATTTGACAAATTGCCCGTATCCATTCGTAAACCAGGGCAATTCATTTTCAAAATTTCCGTAAGTAATTGAAATATTTGAAAATTTTGAAAATTTTCAAACATTCGAAAAATGCTTTAAAACGCTCCGACTGACTGACTTTGCAACTACGAAGCCTCATTGTTTTTTGGAAAGTGAAATTGCAAGGTCGAATTAGATTGAATTTAAAAAAAATAAACAGCAAAAAAGTTTACCAAAAAATTGCGATTTTTTTTGCGAAAAAATAAACAGCATAAAAGTTTACTAAAAAATTGCGATTTTCAAAAACGGTTTTGTGTGCGGTAACTTTTGTAGTCGAGCAGCTCCGGAACTCAAACTTTTTCCCCAGATACAGCAATTGTCAAAAACCGTTATTATTTCATGTGAAAAAAACAGCTCATTTAAAAATTGAAAAAAAAAATCAAAATATTTCGAAATGCCTGCAAACGCTTGGACTTTCAATGGCGAAGATATTTGGTATTAAATTTACCGATACATTTTTAAGAGTTCCAGATTTTTTCGTATTTTTGAACTTCTTTCGATTTAATTAAAAAATAATTTTTACTAAAATGATTAATTAATTTAATTTAATTGGATAAGTTAAATGTTGCAATTGCACGAAAACTTGACTTACCTTATTGTGAATGTTCGAATCGATGTAATTTTTCGCACAAGTGTAAACAATCGTGGTTACTAAAGTAACAAGCCAGAAGTAACGTTTCATCGATTGGTTTTTTTTTTTAGCACCGAGATGAGATTTAACGCGGGAAAATTTGAGTGCGCGAGGAAAAACGCCGAGTTCGTTGATTTTTTCGAGAATCGTTTGCAGATCGCGTTTTGCCGTCGCGAGAGATTTCTTCCCTCGAATTTCCGTATTTTCGCACTTTGAGGAGTCCGTCATGACGATTTTATATATATTTATCTTTCTATTTACGCTCTTATGCAGAGTTTTCTTTTCGCATATGGCGAAAGCGTTTGTCGCGCGAGAGTCGAACGAATGTTTGCCGCTCGCTTCGCAATCGACGAGAATCTAAGCGTCGCGCAAAGTCGTGAAAAGCTGCGCGCGGAAACGTGAATTTTCCACCACTTTCCCGATGAGAAAGGAGAGGAAGAGAAAGGTGCAGCGAGAGAGAGTACGAGATTATTGGGAGGGATTCATGGAGGTGTGAAACAAGAAAGCCACGATTTAACGCTCGGCGATTGGTCAAACGCTGCAGGGACGATGAAAAATGAAGAAAACGATTTTTTTCGATCCCGATAGATCGTGTGTGACAAAAGGGTACGATGAAAGAGAAAAAAAAAGATAAGTTTTTTACAAGCGAAGGGTTCATGTCAATGGTGATAAATGTAGGTCACCCTTTTTTCCCAAAAGAAACGTTGATACTTACAAGAGCCTCGTTTTTGGCAACGCTATACAAAAAAACTTCCCTCATGGCAATTATAATCGTAAAGACCATGATTTTGTAAATTTCAATACCCGAGAAATTTGTAATGTTAATGTTGTAATGTTGTAATGCTGTAATGTTGTAATGTTTATGTTGTAATCTTGTAATGTTGATGTTGTAATCTTGTAATGTTGTAATGTTAATGTTGTAATCTTGTAATCTTGTAATGTTAATGTTGTAATGTTGTAATGTTGTAATGTTGTAATGTTGGATTGTTGTAATGTTGTAATGTTGTAATGTTGTGATGTTGTAATGTTGTAATGTTGTAATGTTGTAATGTTGTAATGTTGTAATGTTGTAATGTTGTAATGTTGTAATGTTGTAATGTTGTAATGTTGTAATGTTGTAATGTTGTAATGTTGTAATGTTGTAATGTTGTAATGTTGTAATGTTGTAATGTTGTAATGTTGTAATGTTGTAATGTTGTAATGTTGTAATGTTGTAATGTTGTAATGTTGTAATGTTGTAATGTTGTAATGTCGTAATGTTGTAATGTTGTAATGTTGTAATGTTGTAATGTCGTAATGTCGTAATGTCGTAATGTTGTAATGTTGTAATGTCGTAATGTTGTAATGTTGTAATGTCGTAATGTTGTAATGTTGTAATGTTGTAATGTTGTAGCAATTCTATATTATATTCGAAATTACATGTTACAAAATGTGTCTAAGAAACCTTCATTTTTGATAATGATGAGGCAATACTCCAAGTTGCCCTAATGGGGGTTCTACGTAAAAATAATGGTTGCGCGTTCCACGATTTTGTGTTTGGTTTGGGAAAGGAACATTTTTTTGCTCAAAATTGAATTTTGATGTACTGAATTTTCAAAGCGATATTCTAAGTCGCCATAATCGGAGTCCTGTAAAAAAAAATTGTCACGTGATCAAGAAATTTCCTTCTGGGTTGAATAAAAAATAATTGCACCATAGAAACTTGGATTTTTTATAAAAATGATTTTTCCAAGCAAATTGCCATAATAGTGATTCCATCGGGGAGAAAAATTGTTACGAGGGGTTTCGAAAGAAAAAAAATGGCACGAGAGCTTACTCGCTCGTGGGTGACTTTTCTTATCTTGTGGCGCAGCTGCCCTTGCTCACTGAACCGATTTAACGCGTTGAAGTACAATCATCGACTAACCCATATCGTTCTATACCCCGTACAATATATCTTAAACATGGAAAATGAACTTTTTCTTCCACTCATCTTCCCTTCGTATATTCTTATCGTTGTTAGCAAAACCACCCGTCGAAGCAACGGACTGTAGTCAAAAATCTGTATTTTACATTCACATTAAAATATTCAGAAAAGATCAATCATTTTTTTAGACGTAGTAAGTATAAAACTGTTTGTTTTATTGATTTCAGACCTCAAAAATACAAATTTCCATTTTTAAAAAACTTTGACCTTGAAATAACCTTGAAGGTCATCGTCAAGATCATGATCAAGGTCACTAGTAGTGCGCCGTGTTAAAATTAATAGCTTTGTTTGCTACGAAATCATTTTAAAAGCTTCTATTCCCAAAGGTATCCACACCTTGTTTAAAAATGACCTCAGAGTGACCTTCAGCAACAAAATGTATGACCTATAGGTACATATTACAACGCAAAATTTTGCGATCTATCGACTGTCGATATCGAAAAAGAGGGTTTCCATTTTTAAAAAAATTTGAACTTGAAATAACCTTGAAGGTCATGATCAAGGTCACTACTAAGTACGCCTTGTTAAGATTAATAACTTTGCTTGTTAAATAATTTTGAAACCTTCTATTCCCAAAGGTATCCACACCTTGTTTAAAATTGAACTTAGAGTGACCTTCAACGTCAAAATGTGTGACCCAGGTACACATTTGAAGGTAAAATTTTGCCATCTAACGATTGTCGATGTCAATAGAGGGGTTTTTGGTTTAAACAAAAATTTGACCTTGAAATAACCTTGGTCATCGTTAAGGTTGAAACCAAGGTCAATATTGAATTCCTCGTTAAAAGTTACTACAAGACTGACCTTGGACTTTTTGAAAAATATCTTACCCTCAGGAGATATTCAGCTGTCCCGTGACTTTTGTAACACCCTGTATGTTTATATCTATATATTTTTCCCCAAGCACATTATATATGGGGCGTTCCATCCCAAATCAGACAGTTTGAAAAACTTTTTTTTTTTATTTCCTCAATTTTTTAATATTTTTTAGCACCCATTAAAAGACCTTCCCTGTTAAATTTTGAGATTTTTTTGATTACCCGTTCAAAAGATATTAAATTAACAAAAAACCGCTTTTTTTGTATTTTGGTCATAACTTCTTTAATAATAGTCCAAATTAAGTTTTTTTTTCAAAATTTTTGTTTTTTTATGGCCTTTTCAGAAAAAAATACAACAAAAATATTCGACGATTTTTTGAATGAGTTTTTTGAGTTTTGAACTTCAAATGGCGTTTTTAAAAGTGAGTGTCATTTTTAATTTGTTTAGAAATTTTTTGTTTTAGATATCTATCTATTCAACAATTTTTAAGACTAGTCCGATCGTGGGATTTCAATAACTACTATTTTTTCCGATTTTTGGAAATTAAAATTTTTTTTTTCATAAATTGTTATGAATGCCAATTTTTGTTACTGTATAGTATTTTTCAAATCATTTTGAATTAATTTTGACACTTTTTCATTGTTAACAGATTTTTAAAATTAATAATTAATAGATGAGCAAATATAACAACAGTTCAAAAATTGTATGAGTGGGCTTTGCGATACAATACTGCGAACTGCGAAATCAATCATAGAAGGACACAAAAATTTCATTCAATTATTCCAATGAGCAACGGAAACGTATTGGCAAAGGAATATTCTAATTCAGGAAATAATCGTATATGTAAGGTTATAAAAAAAATACGTGAATAAATAAAAACCGTTGTTATTATTGTTCATAAACAGACTTAACAATTATTTATTAATTTTAAGAACCTATTAACAATAAAAAAAGTGTCAAAATAACTTCGAAATATTGAAAAAAATACTGTACAGTAGCAAAAATTGGTATTCATATTAATTTGTAAGAAAAAAAAAATTTAATTTCAAAAATCGAAAAAAATAGTAGTTATGGAAATCCCACGATCGGATTAGTCTTAAAAATTGTTGAATAGATAGATGTTTAAAGCAAAAAAAAATTGTTTAAATAAAAAGTGACACTCACTTTTACGGGATTTACAGTTTAAAACTCAAAAAACTCATTCAAAAATTCGTCGAATATTTTTGTTGTATTTTTTTTCTGAAAAGGCCACAAGAAACAAAAATTTTGAAAAGAAACTTTTAATTTGGATCATTATCAAAGAAGTTATGACCAAAAGACCAAAAAAGAGCGTTTTTTTGTTAATTTAATATTTTTTGAACGGGTAATAAAAACAATCTTAAAATTTATCAGGGAGGGGCCTTTTGATGGGTAATAAAAAATATAAAATAATTGAGGATGTAAAAAAAAAAGTTTTTCAAACCGTCCGATTTGGGATGGAACGCCCCATGTATAGTGTCGACGAATCTCCCACGCGTATCTTTGTCCCATAGTATGTGCGATCTACCACGAAATTGTCGAGAGAACGAGCAGAATTGATTGACTTTGTCAAACTACATGGTTACGATCGCACAATGCCTTTTACGAACGCAGATTGCCAATTCAAAAGACAATTTGTTCTCTAATTCGCAATCTCAAATAGTACATTCGTGCTTCACCGGTTTTACTTCACGCTTCGAGTTTCCATTTCAATCCCCATTTATGATTATTCTAATCTCGTGAAAACGACGCGAACAGTGGATATAAAAAAACAAGCGGCGAGCATCGATATAAATAACGGGAGAGCTATAAAAATGCATTTCTCATTTTCGTTGTGAAAATAAGAATTTTCTCTGGATTATTACGAATCTTTGGATTCTCAACAAAGATGGCGGATATTTAGTTGCGAAAATCAGAATTTTATCTAGATTATTACAAATCTATAGATTCTCAACAAAGATGGCGGATATTGCATCTATCTTCAACGTATAACAATTAAAAGAATAGACATTTCATAATACATCGATTAAATATGGGTCAACGTTTGTTTACCTACTTGATGGCAATCAGCTGACGCTCCCGGCTGTTTTCCCCGGTCCCGAACGGCGAATGTCGCGAATGAAAAGAAAAGACACCGGCAAAAGAACGACATCGGCGTCAAGTGAAAGTCGTTCTCGTTGCACGCACATGCACTTTTTATTTTTCTGCTAGAGGATTGCAAAGATTACGGGTGAGTGAAAATTACGGCGATACTATTTAGATTTTCGTAGAGAATAAATGAGAATAAACACCACTTGTTGCGAAAAGCGCGCGACGACTAAAAGCTGCGTCGCGCGACTGCAGCGCCACTCCACTCCAACTACGCGATGCATATTCAGTCGGTAAGGTAGAACAGTTTCAACGGCGTCACGCCAGATGGCCCGTCGATCGCCGTCGGCAACGCGAGACAAAGATTCAAATGCGTTGTTGACAGTCAACAACTTGTTATTTGTGACAGATTATAATCGTCTCTGTGCATTGTCATCCGGTCGTAAATAAGCTATTGTTTATTTTTCACAAAAACATTTGATTGCAGCATCAGGTCCGTTTCTTACGGAAAAACCAGCGTCTCCCGCATAATCGGAGAATCAACGCTATATTAGGTAAGAATGACTATATTAGGTAATGTCCATCGTGTGTTTCTATTTTTGTCAGGCAGGAAAATAACGAAGAAGAAAGAAAATCGGCAATTATGTCGAGAAGAACGACAAAATGGACTTTGAACGATGAAATTAAATCCTCGAAAACTCTGGATCAGTCAAAACGGACAAAAAAATCAATGGAGAGATCTTTTTCCATTCTTGCGGATAATGACAAAGAAAACGAGTCTTGTCTCTTGGTTCGCCCTGAAAAAATTGTACGTCTGACGTGCGATGACAAAGAAAATTTGGCGAAAATTTCACTGTGCGTTAAATCATGCGCACAGAATAAGATCAGCGGAGAAAATGCCTTTCGCTGCGACTTCATCGATCTCATGGCTCTCTTTGTCGAGAGAAACGCAAATGATCTGGTGGATTTGAGGGCTGCGAGTATGCTGCTTCAAGTCGCTGTTAAAGTTTACGAATGCAGAATCGACCACCTTCACAACAATGTCGTCAGACTTGGAAATAGCGAAGAAAATGGGAGTTCTACGCAGCGAAGTCAAAAAACCTGCAAAGATCTCTCCAGCGACAAAAGTGGGAAGAGCAAGTCGAAGATCCTGGCCAGCGTCGAATCTCTGATGGGAAAAATAAGTACCGTGAGTCCGGATTCGCTGCTTTTCCAGAGCCAGGATTCGCATTCCAGCGATGTGCTTTTTCAATCTACTTTGCCGCTTCACGCCAGATCCATTTATCTTCATCCTCACAATGATGTCATTCTCGACACCATCAAAAATTACTCCGCAAAACTTTCTTGCCACGAGACCAGGATTGCTCATTCCAAAATCGATTTTTTCGCGGATTTGCACGTGTGCGAGTCTTTCGCGACTTTCGAGTTTCTGCGAGACAACGAAGAATCTGATGGGACTGAAAGTTTGGCAATGAACGACACGTTTTCGTTTGATTTGAGCGACATCAGTTTGCCGGTGGAGAATGATCCAACGAATAATTTCGAAACGAGTCACGAAATTTTGATTTCTCATGGTCAAGCTCCAGGACAAAACAGAGGCGAGGAAAAAAGCGTTGATGCTCATCAAGTACGACGAGACAAAAATTATTATAAATGGAATCTTCGCTCTACTCCGAAACGGCTCGCTGCTGATAATACAAAGATGATTTCCGAACCACAGGCAGAAATAAATAATAACGAATTTCCGGTTTCTCACGTGGATGAAGCAGAAATGGCTTCTCATGAGGAATTAAACGTCGACGTCGATGATATTGTCAATTCTGGACAAGACTCACTGGATTGTTGGGTCGTTATGGAAAGACTGGAACAACCGGTGAGAAATATTCCAAAAATGGAAGAAATCGATGTTGATTTTGAGAATATCGTCGACTCTTCGCGAGGCTTGTCAGATTGTTGGGTCATTATGGAACGACTTGATCAACCGATAAAAAATCTTCCAAAAATTGACGAATTCGACGTCGATTTCGACAATTTCGGCGATTCTTCGCGAGGCGTTTCAGATTGTTGGGTCGTCTTAAAACGATTGGAAAACCTCGGAAAATATACTCGAGAAAGGAAAGAAAGCGCTTTTGGGATTGTGGAAATAGGGGAAATTCATCCACGAGCCTTTATAGGCGATAATCTGGTTCCGGCACCGAAAATTGTAAAAAAAATCGTCTTATCTTTCTCTCGATGTGCCAAAAAGATTGATATGGGAGAATTGAAAGACCATATCTGGCGAAATCTTGGTATCATCGACGATAACGACGATGAGGACTTCAAGAAGAATCAAAAATTTGGAAAAACGAGAATAATAAAAAAATCCATGTCCATGAAGGACACGAGATTCAGCGAGATTTATCAGATTTTGCCAAAAAATCTTGGCACAAAAAACGTTGAAGCACTCAGCGTTCCAATTGCTTTTCTGTCGTTGCTTCATCTTGCCAACGAAACAAATCTGCGAATTGATTCGACCGATGATCATTCTGATCTTATTATTGTTCAGGACTAAAATTGTGTCCTCTTCTATTTTTGGTAAATATTCGGAAGTGTAACTTTTGTCAGAATCGAGCTGATTTTTATTGTGTGGTTTTTTACGGTTAAAAATCATCAAATTTAATATTATTATGGCGGCGCATAATGTTTTTACCCAACTTTTTTTTTTTTTCTTTTTTTTTTTTTTTCAAATAAACCTAGCTATTTGAATGAATATCCCCGTTGCAGAGTTTCTGTTGTTTTTTTGGGTTTAATAAGAAACCAAGTTTGTATAATTACATTTTTTTTTATCAAACCCAAAAAAACAACAGAAACTCTGCAACGGGGATATCACTTCTAGTAGTTGATTCCTCCATTTTATTTTATTAGTGTTATTTAAACAAAGAAAATAATTAATTTAAAAATAAAATTAAAAAGATGGGTAAAAACATTATGCGCCGTTAAAATATTACTTAATATAAGGTTATATCATCATGAAAAATTGATAAAAAAATTTACAGCCTCTTTTTAGCGGGAGTTACACTTCCGAATATTTACCCTATTTTTTAAATTATTCGAAAAATATCGACAGTTTTATTGTTCTTATAGAACACGCAATAATTGTAATCGGCTGAGGAAGTAATTAATATAATTAGCAGCCAATTTGTTTTGTAAAAACAAATTTTAAAAACTTCGAAGTTCGAATTACTCGAAATTCATCGATAGACTCTACCCATAGCACATTAAATGTAAAATATTGACGGAATAACGTTATTTTTGTACATTTTTTTAGACTGAACAAAAAGTAGTTTTGTATTATTTTTTAATTGACATTTTTCCGATCGTAAAATGTGTACTCAACAGATTGTATCGATACATGTATGTCAATAGTCCATCGAAGAAATTTATTTATTTATAATTAAATATTTATTTTACTATTATTTTATTAATTTATGCGTTAGCTCATAACAATTTCAGTTAATATCAATAGATTGGTACCTATATTTTTTAATAAACGTAATAATCAGACTGGACTTTTTGTGTTAAAGCTTGCGGAATTACAAGTTCTGGCAGATCAACATCGATTGACGTTTAAAAATTCGCGCGACAATTTCAAAAGATTTAAAGTCACGTGACTTAAAAACGGAGCTGCCATAAATAGACTGAAGAGATAATTTTTCGGATAACGTGTAAAAAAACATAACAATGACTAATTATAAATCATTTTGTTTCCGAAAGTTTAATTTTCTTTCAGAAATAATTATAAACATACTTTCAATACAAAGTCGTTTTATTGGAAATGTCATTGTAACCATCAGTCAGTAAAGTAGTTTTTTCGATATACCGCGCTAGGTGGCGCTAGTCGACAATTCCTTGGCGTCGCTCTTTCTTCCTGGATTTGCGCATTCGTTTAAAATTCGAATATTGGAGTGTGTATCAACGTTGTACGTCTCTCCGATTTCCGTTATATTTCTCGACGTTTTTATCGAGCAGCAATTACAAAACAGAAGTGTCGCCTCCGATGGAAAATCCGGTTCGTCATAGTCTAATTCAAAAATCCAAACGATCGAAAGAGCCAAGAAACAGCAACGATAATTTTGTTTTCTCGATGATTTATAGGTTAGCCGGAACATATCAGAATCACCGCCGTGCGAATCCTCATCGAGGACAGAATTGGCGGTACTCCGCAGGACTCACGAAGAGCTCAAAAATTATTACGCCCTGCTCAAACTCTTGAGAATCGATTTGGAGAAGATGGCCGATAATTTTTCATCTCTCAGCGACGTCTAAAGGTAAACTGAGATAACTACGCAGTCTCTTTCTGCTTTTTGTCTTCTCTTCTTTCTCTTTTCTTCCCTTCTCTTCTTTTCTCTCTTTTCTCTTTTTGCTTCCTCATAAAGGAAGCTTTGTTTTCGTGCAAACATGTTTTTTCGAGATTTTGTGTGTGTGTGTGTGTGTGTGTGTGTGTGTGTGTGTGTGTGTATTAGACTTTCAAAAAAAAAATTTTTTTGTTTCTTCCAAACAGGCTCAAAAGTTTCATTTAGGTATAACCAAAGGTCTGTGAAAATATGAGCTCTTAATATTAATATTAACATCGTCCTCATCGCTCTTTTCAATTTTCCATAAGAATAACATGGGGAAAATTATTTTTACGTCTTCTGATTTGTATAACTAGCAAACGATCCATCATACGGGAAATCTAGATACATCTTTATACAGAATTCAACGCCCTTCAAAAAAGGTCCTGAGTAACTTTTCGATAAGTCCACTCGTTCAAAAGTTATTGAATGTTTAATTTCAATTTTTCGTAAAATTTGCCGATTTTTGGATATTACACCGGAACTAGTTAGTTTTATCGACAAAATGTGGATGGGATTGCATGTTAAACATATATTAAATTTTCAACAAAGGTTAATCAATAGTTCTCACTAGAATAATAAAAAAAATGGAACGCTTTAAGAAAATTGTGCAGCAGAAATTCGCTTCAAAATTTACTTTTTTTTATTTTTTTTTGAATTTAAAAATAAAATCGAATAAAAATGTACTGATGTACTACAATGAATTTCTTAATAGAAAAATAAATTTTCAAGCAAACTTCTGCAGACGTAAGACGTAAGATGTAAAAATAATTTTCCCTATGTTATTCTTATGGAAAATCGAAAAGAGCGATGAGGACGATGTTAATATTAATATTAAGAGCTCATATTTTCACAGACCTTTTCTTATACCTAAATGAAACTTTTAAGCCTGTTTGCGAGAAGAAACAAAAAAAAAATTTTTTTTGAATCGATCCAGTGTGTATGTATCCTGAGTTTCCGATGTAAATAATTGATAACTCGAGGACACTTTGAGATATCGAGCTAGAATTTGGCGCACTTGTCGAGCATGAATTGCTCTTCATTATGAAAAAATGTTGTTTTTATTCTAACGGGTGTTCAGATTTTATCGATTTTTTTGGTTTTTACAAAAATGGTGTAAACGTTCTAACTTCTGCAATTTTCAAGATATTGCACTCAAACTTTGCACAGAATTAGAGTATTAGCTATTAAGGTTGTTTGGTATTGAATTTGCCTAAAATCCCTCGAGGGATACAAATTTTATGAAATTTTTATTTTCTTGAAAGACAGCGTAAACGCTCTGACTTGTGAAATTTTTGAGATATTATACATACATTGAAGATTATATATACCCTACGGTGAATAGAAGATTCTGAAAACCGTTGGCAACCCTTAAAAATCAAACGTACCGTTGAAATAAAGGTCTCAGTGCAATGATTCGATTTTTTGACAATATATAGAGGGCGTGTGGGATCTTTAAAAACGCCATTTTTAGCGTTAAATTCACTTTATCTCTGAAAAACGGAAACAGATCATTCAACAAATTCTGAATTTTTCATATAAGGTGCCCAGATATGTACTTTTTCAAACCCATATTTACTGAACATTAACAAATGGTTTATATCTTCGAAAAAAAATCTCTGAAAATCAATATTCTCACTATTTTTCAATTAATTATATCATTAAATATTGATTTTTGTCTTGTCAGAAGTTTTTGTATTTCTTCCATCTATTTTTCTTGTAAAAGTTGGTATCAGTATTCCTTACAATGCGAAAATTGTTAAAAAATGAATCTTTATTTTAAAATAAAATATGAAAATTTCCAAAATAAAGATTTATTTTTTAGCAACGTTTGCAATATAAGCAATATTGATACCGAGTTTTACAAGAAAAAATATGGAAGAAATACAAAAACGTTTTAGAAGACAAAAATCAATACATAATGATATAATTAATTGAAAAATCGTGAAAATATTGATTTTCACAGATTTTTTTCTTACAAATGTCCCGCGCGCCCTCTATATATTGTAAAAAAATCGAATGGTTGCACTGAAACATTTATTTCAACGATATCTTTGATTTTTGAGGGTAGCCAACAGTTTTCAAAATTTTCGATTCACCCTAATATACACTTGAGATATTATTTATACACTGAAACTTTGCACAGAGCTGATATAGCTATTGAGGATGTTCGTTATTAAATTTGGCGAAAATCGATCGAATGATTGAAATTTTATCAATTTTTTTATTTATTTATAAATAGTGTACTCTAACTTCGGCTATTTGCGAAATATTTTACTGAAATTTTGTACACATTCAAAATAGTAATCAAAGTTGTTCGCTATTGAATTTGAAAAAAATTAATTCTAGCGAGAAGTAAATTAGAAAGAATTTGGCAAATTTGCACGTTGATTACTCATGTTTTTCGATAGTTAACAAAGCTTCCTTTACGAGGAAGCCAAATTTGACCGCCATACTTCGTGATGAAGGAAGATATGTGATTAAGATGAGGAAGCTACGTGCAAACGTCTAATTTGCAGTGTTTTTCTTTTTTCTTCTCTTCTTACTTTTCAAGCGACAATTATCAAGATTGAAGAAAAAAAACCAATATTTCTCTAAAGGTAAACTACGCAGAGTCTTTCCTCTCTTTCGTTTTTCTTTCTTCTCTTTTCTTCTCTTCTCTTCTGTCTTTCCTCTTCTTCCTCTTTTGTGTTTTTTTCTTCTGTTTTCTTCTTTTCTCCCTTTTCTCCTTTTCTCTTTTCTTCCCTTCTCGCTTTTCACGCAACAATTATAAAGATTGAAGAAAAAAAACCAATATTTCTCTGCGATAGGTAAAAAACGACCAAAATGGCGTCTCGGAAGAGTCTGCACAACGCAGCCATGGAGAATCTGAGAACCGAATCTCCCTCCGTGTCGTCGCCTCTGCGCAGAAGATCAAGCATAGCGCAGCAAACGGCAGTTACGAATCTAGGGGTAAACGACGACGAGGCCGAGCGACGGGTTCGTCGCTTGGAGAAGAATCATGGAACATTGAGAAACGAGAGAAGATCTCTGGGTCTGGGTTTCGTAGCTCAGATTCCAACTCTGCAAATCACCGAGAGAGTTTCTAAGTGTATAAAGATGAGCGCCGAAAACAAGATAAACATGAAAAACGCCTTCAGCCTCGAGATGATAGATTTCATGGCTTACATGGTTAAGAAGCACGACCCCAACATATCGAATCTGCAAGTGGTGAGCACGTCGCTGGACGTTGGCGCGAAAATTTATGGTTTTCGAGTCGACGGCGTTCACACGGATATTCTGAAGATGATCGGCGGAATGGACAAGCAGGACGACGCGAGACGCGACAATTCCGAGAGCAACGTCGAAGGAGAGGTTCCGGCGGACGCGAGGAAGAAGAAAAAGCCCAAGAGCAAGAAGAAGATACTCGCTACCGTAGATTCTCTCGGAGGAAACATAGAAACGATAAATCCGGATTCACTGATGACCGCGGACATAGATTCACAAACGACGGACACGTTGTATCAAGCTATGCTCCCGTTTCACGCTAATTGCGGATACTATTTGAATCCTTATAACGACGTGATCCTCGACACCGTCGATCCAAGCATTGAGCTCAATAGCAACGAAACGAGGATCAATGCTCGGGTCGAACGGTTCGCGGATCTTCATATGTGCCAGTCCCTCGCAGATTTCGAATTTCTCGGTTGGTCCGCCGATGACGAGATCCTTCAGCGCACAGAATTCCTTTCACTTCGACTTCATCGATCTCATGGCTCTCTTTATTGAGAGATTTGCAAATGATTTGGTTGATTTGAGAGCGGCAAACATGCTGCTTCAAGTCGCTGTCAAAGTGTATGAATGCAGAATCGACCATCGCCACAACAATGTCGTCAGACTTCGAAGTAGCGAAGAAAATCGGAATTCTGTGCAGCGAAGTCAAAAAACCTGCAAAGATCTTTCTAGCGGCCGAAATGTGAAGACCAAGTCAAAGATCCTGGCCAGCATCGAATCTTTGAGGGGAAAAATAAAAACTGTGAGTCCGGATTCGCTGCTTTTCCAGAGTCAAGATTCGCAGTCCAGTGATATGCTTATTAATTTCAGTTAAATTCAATTATAGTAGATTGGTTCCTATCAATGTTATTTTTTAATAAACGTTATAATCAAACTGGACTTTTTGTGTTAAAACTTGCGGAATTACAAGTTCTAGCAAATCAACATCGAATGACGTTTAAAAATTCGCGCGACAATTTCGAAAGATTTAAAGTCGCGTGACTTGAAAAAACGGAGCAGCCGGACTGAAGAGATAATTTTTCAGCTAATGTGTAAAAAAAAGTGAACAATGACTAATTATAAATCATTTTGTCTCCGAAAGTTTCGTTTTCTTTCAGAAATAATTATAAATATACTTTCAACACCGACAAAGTTGTTTTATTGGAAATTTCATTGTGACTATCAGTCGGTAAAGTAGTTTTTCAATATACCACGCTAGTCGACGATTCCTTGGCGTCACTCTTTCTCGACGGTTTTGCGCATGCGTCTAAAATTCGAATATTGGAGTGGTGTGTGTATGATGCGAGCATCCGTTTTCGTTTACGTTATCTGTCTCTCCAATTGTTCCGTTATATTTCTCGACGCTTTTTTGAGCAACAATTGCAAGATTCACAATAAAGAAGTGTCGCGCCTTCGATGGAAAATCCGGTTCGCCATAGTTCAAGTTAAAAATCCAAACGATCGAAAGAGCCAAGAAACAGCAACGATAATTTTGTTTCTTCCATGATTTATAGGTTAGCCCGAACATATCAGAATCATCGCCGTGCGAATCGTCATCGACGACAGAATTGGCGGTTGTCCGCAGGACTCACGAAGAGCTTAAAAATTATCACGCCCTGCTCAAACTCTTGAGAGTCGATTTGGAGAAGATAGCCGATAATTTTTCATCCCTCAGCGACGTCTAAAGGTAAACTACGCAGAGTCTCTTCGCTTTTCTTTTCGTCTTTTCTCTTCTTTCTCTTTTCTCCTCTTCTCTCTTTTTGCTTTCTTATATAGGAAGCTTTGTTATCGAAAAAAAAAAAAATTTCGAGATTTTTGTGCCAATCTGTTAAAAATGTACCAAAACATCGAGAAATCATATTTGTGCAAAAATGGTGTAAACGCTCTAACTTCCGCAATTATCAAGATATTGCACTCAAACTTTGTACAGAATTAGTATAGCTATTAATTATATACTATATAATATACTATAGAATTAGTATATTAAGGTTGTCTGGTATTGAATTTGGCAAAAATCCATAGAGGGATTAAAATTTTATACAGTTTTGAATTTTTTGAAAAAAAGCGTAAACGCTCTAACTTGTGCAATTTTTAAGATATTGTAATGAAACTTTGCACAGAGCTGATACAGCTATCGAGGTTGTTCGCCGTTGAATTTGAGAAAAATCCATCAAGGGATCGAAAATTTTATGAAATTTTGAATTTTTTACAAAATAGCTCTGACTCGTGCAGTTTTTAAGATACTGCACTAAAACTTTACACAGAGCTGATGTAGCTATCGTGGATGTTCGTTATTAAATTTGGCGAATATCGATCAAATGATTAAAATTTTATCAAATTTTTTTTTTTTCAACAGCGTCCTCTAACTTTGGCTATTTACGAGATATTGTACTGAAATTTTGTACAAATTCAAAATAGTGATCAAGGTTGTTAGTTATTGAATTTGGCAAAAATCACATTTAGCAAGAAGTAAATTTGAAAGAATTTGGCAAACTTGTACGTTGATTACTCATGTTTTTCGATAGTTAACAAAGCTTCCGTTACGGGGAAGCCAAATTTGATAGCCATACTTTGTGATAAAGGAAGCTATGTGATGAAGATGAGGAAGCAATGTGATTAAGATGAGGAAGCAATGTGCAAATGTCCAATTTGCACTGTTTCGTTAAAATAGCGTACTCTAATTTCGGCTATTTGTGACATATTCTAATGAAATTTCGTACACATTCAAAATAGTGATCAAGGTTGTTTGCTATAGAATTTGGCAAAAATTAAATTTAGCAAGAAGTAAATTTGAAAGAATTCGGCAAATTTGCACGTTGATTACTCATGTTTTCGATAGTTAACAAAGCTTCCTTTATGAGGAAGCCAAATTTGATCGCCATACTTTGTGATGAAGAAAGCTATGTGATTGAGATGAGGAAGCTATGTGCAAACGTCTAATTTGCAGTGTTTTTCTTTTATCTTCTCTTCTTGCTATTCACGCGACAGTTATCAAGATTCAAGAAAAAAATCAATATTTCTCTGCGATAGGTAAAAAACGACCAAAATGGCGTCTCGGAAGAGTCTGCACAACACTGCCGTGGAGAATCTGAGAACGGAATCTCCCTCCGTATCGTCGCCTCTGCGCAGAAGATCAAGCATAGCGCAGCAAACGGCAGTTACGACTCTAGGGGTAAACGACGACGAGGCCGAGCGACGGGTTCGTCGCTTGGAGAAGAATCATGGAACATCGAGAAACGAGAGAAGATCTTTGGGTCTGGGTTTCGTAGCTCAGATTCCAACTCTGCAAATCACCGAGAGAGTTTCTCAGTGTATAAAGATGAGCGCCGAAAACAAGATAAACATGAAAAACGCCTTCAGCCTCGAGATGATAGATTTCATGGCTTACATGGTGAAGAAGCACGACCCCAACATGTCCAATCTGCAAGTGGCGAGCACGTCGTTGGACGTTAGCGCGAAAATTTATGGTTTTCGAGTCGACGGCGTTCACACGGATATTCTGAAGATGATCGGCGGAATGGACAAGCAGGACGACGCGAGACGCGACAATTCCGAGAGCAACGTCGAAGGAGAGGTTCCGGCGGACGCGAGAAAGAAGAAAAAGCCCAAGAGCAAGAAGCAGATACTCGCAACCGTAGATTCTCTCAGAGGAAACATAGACACGATAAATCCGGATTCACTGATGATCGCGGACATAGATTCACAAACGACGGACATGTTGTATCAAGCTATGCTCCCGTTTCACGCTAATCGCGGAGTCTATTTGAATCCTTATAACGACGTGATCCTCGACACCGTCGATCCAAGCATTGAGCTCAATACCAACGAAACGAGGATCAATGCTCGGGTCGAACGGTTCGCGGATCTTCACATGTGCCAGTCCTTCGCAAATTTCGAATTTCTCGGTTGGTCCGCCGAAGACGAGATCGATTGTTCGCCCGATAAGTCGCAAAATAGTATCGTCGATGACAATGGCTTCAGATTCGACCTCGATGCGAGTCTCCCAATCGACGACGAGCCGATCAACGGCACCAATTACTTCGACATTGAGAACGACGCCGAGAACGTCAATGGAGAAGCTTTTCGTCGCGTCAATGATCAGCGTCTCGGTGCTAACATCGTTGATCTCTCCAATATCGTTCAAGCCCCGACGCACAATGGAAAAGTCTCAGAATATTCCTATTTTCAGGATAATTTTTATATTCAATGGGACGGTCCGTCCCATTGGAAGATTCGTCACGCGTCGAGGAGTCTTGGACAAAGTGGAATCGTCGCCAATTGCCGTCAGGAAGGAGTCAGACGGAGAAAGGAAGTTGTGCTGACTTACAACGACGAGACACTGAACGATGCGGAAGCAAAGTTCGAGGTTGTTCAGAGGAACCAATCTAAGATACGCATAAAAACGGCAAAGAATTTATGGTCCGAGGAAAATTTGACCCAACCTCAGTACGTTCATCACGATGAATCGAAATTTTGTCGAAGCTATCGCAGGCCCGGTGTCATCAAGAAATTGTCGCACCAAATCGATGCTAATGCGACACATTTGTCCGACGAGGTCGGCGATTATGATTATAACAATGCAAACGACACCATCGATTATTGTCCGAACGTCGAGTGCGACGATCAAGGACCGAACGCTGATAATCCGCCTCCGGATTTCAATGAAATCGCCGGTTCAATCGGAACTCAAGCTTTCACCGGAGATAATCTCGTCGAGGCACCCGCGATGGTCAATAAAATTTCAATAGCTTATTCCCAACGAGCGAAAAAAATCGACATGCGCCAATTGAAGAAAACTATATGGAAGGAATTGACCAGCGATTCCGTCAACAAGGAAAACGACGAAAACGAGAATACGCCGAGAATAGAAAACACCAAACTATTTAGCAATGTTTACAAGAATATACCGAAAAATCTCAACAGGGCAAATACCGAAGTGCTCAGCGTTCCGATCGCTTTTATCTCGTTGCTCCATCTCGCCAATGAGAAAAATTTGGCCATCAATTGCACGGAGCGACTTGATGATCTGTGTGTGCAACAGGACTGAAAAACCAAAGATTCGAGACATTTTGACGATACAACTGATTTTTTATGCAAGGTATTCCGAAATGTTTTAGTCGTTACAGAATCATCTTTCATCCAATCTGAACAAATGTTGGAATGTGATCAATTTATCATATGGGTCATTCCGTGCCAGATCGACCCCCCTAAATTTCGATGAAATTTGGGCAAAAGTTTTCTTTTATCATAAAACTGAGTTCTGCTAAAGGAATTTTTTTTTTCGAAAATTGTGTAAAATTCAAAATTTCGCCATTTTTTCAATTTTTCAAGTTTATTTTTTAAATATCTCGAAAACTACTATAGTTACGATAAAATCCACCTGGTTTCGTCTTATCGAGAATACTTGGGGCTACGAAAAAAAAAAATTCCGATTTTTTTTTTGAAAAATAATGAATTTGGAGAATTTTGAATTTTAAAAAATCGCGAAAATCAACGATCAACATTCAATTTTAGATTCATTTCTTTTTATATAATACCTTATCCTGATCTTAAAAGATCCTGAAATTTTCAGAATTGCGTCTTTTTTTTCAAATGTATGAATTTTGGTAAAAGAAATTTTGTTTCTACCTCCAAGTTAAATAAAGTTTAACAATCATGTAATTTTGTTATTTTTAGCAGTAAAAATTACATAATTGCTCAACTTTACTTAACTTAGAGGTAAAAAAAAGTTTTTTTTAATAAAATTTATACTTTTGAAAAAAAAACGCACTTTAAAAAATTTGAGGATCTTTTAAGATTAGTACAAGGTATTATATATAAAAAATGGAACCAAAAATTTAATGTTGATCGTGGATTTTCACGATTTTTAAAAATTCCATATTCTCCAAATTAAATCAAATATACATAATCACGATCAATCAATTCGGAGAATTTTGTATTTTCAAAAATAGTGAAAATCCACGATCAACGTTGAATTTCTGATTCCATTTTTTTAATATAATACCTTGTACTGATTTCAAAAGATCCTCAAATTTTCAGGATTACGTTTTTTTTTTTTAAATATGAATTTTTGAATGTAGGAAAAAAAATTCTTTTACCGCTAAGCTAAGTAAAGTTGAGCAATCATGTAATTTTGTAATTTTGAGCAGTAAAAATGATTTGGTTGCTCAACTTTGTTTAACTTGGAGGTAAAAAAAAATGTTTTTTTAACCAAATAAACAAATTAATATTTTTGACAAAAAAACGCTATTCTGAAAATTTCAGGATCTTTTAAGATCAGTACAAGGAATTATATTGAAAAAATGGAACCAAAAACTTAATGTTGAACGTGGATTTTCACGATTTTTTTTCGTAGCCCCAAATATACTCTTCAAGACGAACCCAAAACAATTTTTTCGTAACTATAATAGTTTTCGAGATATTTGAAAAATGAACTTGAAATCTTGAAAAATTTGTAAAGTTTTGAATCTTGGGAAAATTTTTTTTATAATTTTTCTCCCTTGTTAGAACTTCGTTTTATGACAAAAGAAAACTTCTGACCAAATTTCATCGAAATTGAACCCAACTATTGGTCAATTTCACATTTGCGAAGACTTCCTTTTTTACTTTTATACGATCTAGAAATAAGTCATACAGGATGATAAGCAATTAGATAACCTGACTAGGTTTCTCGTGTAGAGCGCGCCATGACAAAATATTACCTTTTTTTAAAAAATGTTGTACGATAAAAATTGGCTTAGTTATTAATGTTTTCAAAGGTGACCAATGACGGCTAGAATCTAGGAGAAATGCTGCTGGTGGGGGTTCCTTCCGCCACGCCCACCGTTACCCCCACCACACGGCTCACGCATTGCTCCTAGATTCGGGCCGTCATTGGTCAGCTTTAAACATTAATAACTAAGCCAATTTTTGTCGTGTAACATTTTGAAAAAAAGGTAATTTTTCGTCTTGGCGCGCTCTACACGGTGAACCTAGTCAAGTTATTTAGTTACTCAACACCCGGTATACATTATTTTTCCGTACGATTCAGTCAATTGTTTTTGGCAAAAAAAAATATTGCGTAACCTTCAAAATTTTCGTGAGAGATTGAAGTGGCAAAAAATGTTTTCCCTACGAAGTTCTGTTTGCAGAAGTATAGTGAAGAGATCGTGCAATCGTCATCGAAGCAGTCCAGGAAAAATAATTGAGATTAAGAACGTCGATGAAAATTCAAAAGTCTCCGGGACCGAAAAATCGCGGCTCGTTGACGAGTGCGCGAACGATTTGAAGGAAATTCGAGGCCACATAAAAGTTGGGATAATCGGCGGGGGTATGGCGCCAATGTACGCCGCTCTGCTTCTCAAGCAATCGAGATTAATAAAAAGGATCAACATTGCCGATCCAAATGATACACTCGCCGGTGCGATTCATGACGCTAATCACATCGACACTTTAACGAGAATTAAGTATTACAGCAAAAATTGTATAAGTGACGCTCTTAACGATGTAAGTTGAATGTTTTTTTTTTTTAACCTTTAATCGGTGAGGACATTTTTTATTTTTTTTATGATGTTGATGAAATTCTCTATTCATACTTTGTCGTAATTATCTCTAAGTAGAATAAATAAAATCGATAAGTCTTTGTATAAAGTTTCTGGTTAAGAGAGTTTTTTTGTACACTTTCAATCGAGAGTTTTTTGTTAAAATATCTAGTATTTCAATGGATGAGATTGTAAAAATAAAGTGTATTAAAATT
Source organism: Alloplasta piceator (assembly GCA_946863875.1). Taxonomy (NCBI): domain Eukaryota; kingdom Metazoa; phylum Arthropoda; class Insecta; order Hymenoptera; family Ichneumonidae; genus Alloplasta; species Alloplasta piceator. The sequence goes on from OX333080.1 coordinate 16,653,927, forward strand.
GCTTAGAATTGTTCACAAATGAAAAAAAAAATTTTTTTGCCATTTTCTTTGAATATATTTTTTTTTTTCATTTTTGTAAATCGATTTTCTAGTCAGGTGCAGTTACAATTACAATATCGCAAATTAACGATTGCTGTACAATGAATCAATGACAATTGTGAAAGTAATGGTAATTCGAAGCCGGACGTATTTAATTTTCAAGAAGTAATTAAAATTGAAACAATTTCATTTACAAAAAGTAATGATAAAGTAATTCGAGTCAATGACAATTAGAAAAAGTAATGCCAATGAGAATCACATCGTTTACTAGTGCAAAATTGGAGTATAGTCGATTACAATTACAAAAAATAATGGTGATTGATATTCAAATAATTGAAATTTCCAAAGTTATTATTTTTATTCCAATAATAGTAATTATGGGGTCTATTACTGATCGTGATTATATTTGATTCAACTTTCGATTACCATTACTTTTTGTAATCGCACTTGAATCGTATTCGATTACTACGTTTTCAAAAATTTGTAGATTATTCAGTTTGTAACTACTTTTTGTAATTGTCAGTAATTTGAGTCTCGACTATCATTAATACCTCCAATTGTACGGAGAGCACTGGTAGAGGGGCTAGAGCGCGGGTCTCGTAACTCGCGGACCCGGGTTCGATCCCCGAGGCGACACCGCTGAAAAGGTTTTTTCAAGTGTTTCTGGTGCTCTTCCGGTGGATTTGGACCTCACCTTAAATAAAAATCGGTCCCAACACCCCATTGCGAGGGGTGGGTGGCTGCTGCATGGTTCTGGTGGGGCGTCCCGAGGCGGTTCTCATCGCTCGGTTGATGAAACCACTTAACCGTGCAGTGGCTGACTCACTCGGTCGCAAGTGGGGAGGTAACTGCCTAACCGACCCACGATAGTCGTGCTTGAGCGTGTTCGCACTGCAATCGGGGGAAATTAGGTATAAGTTACCGGCTTTTTCGACGAGAGGTTTTCTGCAGTTTCCCTCCGTCCTCGGCAAATGCGATACAGCGGGGATAAGTCGGCTGCAGCCGCACAACGGGAGGGGTTGAGAGAGAAGTGGCTATAGGGGAAGGACCCCAGGTCGGTGGAAGAACCAATAAAAAAATACCTCTAATTGTAGTTGTAATAACTTTGACTTCCGATTACAATTACTTTCAACAATTGTTATTAATGTGACTATTGATTATTACGAATTTTGGTAATTTGAATTTCAGCCGTTAGATGACCGTTATTTTTTGAAATAGCTAATTTGTAATTTAATGATATGAGTAATCATTACTTTTCAACGTCGCCAAGGTGGATATCGTTGCTTTGATGGACGAAGACGATTTTAACATGGGGAAGGCCGGACCATTATCGCAATTCACAGCAACATCGACTTATGTGCGGAAAATGGCCGATTGCATGGTTCAACAGTGCCCTTCTGCCATGGTCGCTGTTTTTGCGAGACCGGTAACCGCGACGTTGCCGATGGTGTCCGAAATTTACAAATTTTCCGGATGGCTCGATCCAAATAGAATTGTTGGATCAACGGCCATCGATGCAATGAGAATCGAGTCAATGGCCGCTTGTCTCTTCGATCTCAATCCCTCTTGTCTTTCCGTACCGATTGTCGGGGGTGCTGATCCATGCACAGTTGTGCCATTATTGACCAGAGCCAAACCCATAAGTCATTTCAGTTCGGTAAGATCGTTCGTACACGTTTCCACCTTTTTTCATAACACAACTTCATAAAAGTATCCCTCCTACTTCGAAAAACGTTAAACTTGAAACAGGGTGCGAAATTTTTAATGAAAAAGTAATGCATTAACCATTACTTTTTTAATGGCTAATGGAAATTATTTTCATTAACCATTAACCATTAAAATTTAATGGTTAATGGATATTATTTTCATTAACCATTAACATTATTTCCATTAACCATTAAATGTTAATGGTTAATGAAAAGGCAATTGCATCAAAAAAAGTAATGCATTATTTGCAACCTTGCTCATTACAATGTAGTGTGTAATATAAAAAATTCCCATTACCCATTGCAATGCAATGTGTAATGGACAAAACTTAGATTGCAATTTTGGGTATGGAAAAATATAGATGAATAAATTATTGCAATTTTGCATTACATTTTATTGACTTAGAACTTAGATTTTCACCTTAAATACTAAAAAGCATCTATATTATAATTCTAAAAATCTAAGTCCTAAGTCAATAAAATTTAATGCAAAACTGCAATAATTTATTCATCTATATTTTTCCATTCCCAAAATTGCAATAAAAGTTTTGTCCATTACACATTACATTGCAATGGGTAATGGAAATTTTTTCTATTACACATTGTAATGGGCAGGGTTGCAAATAATGCATTACTTTTTTTAATGCAATTGCATTTTCATTAACCATTAACATATAATGGTTAATGAAAATCATTTCCATTCACCATTAACCATTAAATTTTAATGGTTAATAAAAATAATTACCATTAACCATTAAATTTTAATAATTAAAGAAAATAATTTGAATTAACCATTAAATCTTACTGGTTAATGAAAATTATTTCCAATAACCATTAAGTGTTAATGGTTAATGAAAATGCAAATGCATTGAAAAAAGTAATGCATTATTTGCAACCCTGATTTGAAAGTTCTTTCATTTTGATTATTCAAATAACGACGCCATATTGGAAATCGGTAACTTGGTCATAACGTTAAATTTGAAAGTTCTTCCATTTTGAATATTCAAATATCGACGCCATATTGGAAATCGGTAACGTGGTCGTTAAATTTGAAAGTTCTTCCATTTTGAATATTCAAATATGGACGCCATATTGGAAGTCGGTTATTCCAGTATCAGAGCCATTTTTAAACTCTTAACTGCTCACAGGGAAACAAGAAACTCATTTCATACGAATTTTATCTCTCTTTTTTGAATGCAGATTTTCCTTTGGTATTTTTTATCAAATCGTTTTTCTCATTATAGTCGGTTTTTTGTATTTTTCTGGAAATTTCGTTATTTTACGAAATTCTTATAATAATTTTTTCATTATTATTCTATTATATATGGGTCATTCCGTGTCAAATTTCGATGAAATTTGGTCCGGAGTTTTATTTTATCATAAAACGAAGTTCTACTAAAGGAAAAAAATTCAAAAATTTTTAACGAAAGTTATGCATAATTCAAAATTTCACCATCTTTTTCAATTTTTCATGTTTATTTTTTAAATATCTCGAAAACTATTATAGTTACGAAAAAATCGTTCTGGGTTCTTCGTAAAGAGTACACTTGGGACTACGAAAAAAAAATATTCCGAAACAAAATTTTGAAAAATGATGAATTTGGAGAATTTTGAATTTTTACAAATCGTTAAAATTCCCGATCAACATTAAATTTCTGGTTACATTTTTTTATATAATACTTTGTACAAACTAAAATTTTTAGAATGGTTTTTTTTTTAAATATGAATTGTTGAATTTAAGTAAAAAAAAAATTGGTTGACCTCTAAGTTAAGTAAAGTTAAGCAATCATATCATTTTGTAATTTTGAGCAGTAAAAATTACATGATTGCTGACTTACTTAACTTACTTATTTACCTTACTTAACTTCGAGGTATAAAAAAAAATTACATAATTTAAAAATTCATATTTTTGAAGAAAAAAAAACGCAATTCCGAAAATTTCAGGATCTTTCAAGATCAGTACAAGGTATTATATAAAAAAAATTGAACAAAAAATTTCACGTCGATCGTGGATTTTCACGATTTTTAAAAATTCAAAATTCTCCAAATTAATCATTTTTCAAAATATTTGCTCGGAATATATTTTTTTTATTGCCCTAAGTATGCTCTGTAAGACGACCCCAGAACGATTTTTTCATAACTATAATAGTTTTCGAGATTTTTAAAGAATAAACTTGAAACGTTGAACAAATGGCGAAATTTTGAATTTTCGAAAAAAAATTTTTTTTTCCTTCAGTAGAACTTTGTTCTAGAATAAAACAAAACTTCTGACAAAATTTAATAGAAATTAAAAGGGGTCGATTCCAACTACTGATCGGTTTGACACCGCGCATAAATTGACCCATATTTATCATTTATCAAAGTATTTATTATTTATCAAAGTAATTTACCACAATTGATTATCGTGATACTAAAGAATAATTAAGTATGGTCGCGTCACGCAGGAGCACGAAGAAAAATTGATTCATCAGCTCAGATCGGCGGACAGAGTATTGGTAAATTCTGCAAGTCGTTTCAAGGGCCCTTCATTATCGACAGGGGCAGCTGCCGCAAAATTTATCATTTCCCTCGCCGCTGCATCGAGCGGCCGTCCCAATGTAACGTGCAGTGCTTACGTACGTTCCGATGTTTTACCGGTATGTCGTTATTTCGGTACCGAGCTTCTATTCGGTCGTAATGGCATCGAGAAGAATTACGGTTTGCCCAAAGTGTCGCCGCTAGCGGTCGATCACATCGAACGAATTATACCTTACATCAATGAATTATCCGATATGGCTATCGAGCTTGTACGCAAAGAACATAACAAATAATAAAAAAAAAAAAACGTCGTGCAATCTAACGGTTATTTAAAAAAAAAAACGTATTTTGATCGCTAACCCGAGCTTCCCCGAAGCGACGCGCGGTGGCGCCACTGACGGCACGCGCGGGAAAAGCTGCGTGTTTCGCTGAACGTATCTCGATGACATATTTATACGATAACCGATATACTTTCGAATTATCAAGACATTGACGCGCGGCTTGGGAATTAAGAATTCCCCCCCTCGCTAATTATCATTCATTCGTCGTCCATCGTCATTGTCGGGGCGCGATCGACCGGAAAAAGGTTACGTTGCTAAAGAAAAAAAAACCGTTATAATTTAAAAATAATTTCGTGGATTCCGCGGATATTCGAATTCTCGAAAAATCATGATCAAAGCGGTTTCATGTAGGAAGAATTTGGTCGCGTATTCGTGATTATCGGAGAGTTTACAGGTAAATAATAATAATAATTATTATTATAATAACAATAGTGCTTGATCATAACTAGGACAGAGAGTATCATCGATATAATCGCATAACGCCAGCGCCACAATATTGCTATAAATAATATTGGCGGCCTGAATAATCGCGTCGGGTTTAAATTTGGAACGTGCAACGGCGAGCGCCGGTTTTGCGCGGGGCGGAAAGCGAGGTGGGAGAGAAAAGAGCGTCGGGGAGAGAGCGAGAGATAGAGCATCGGAAGCGCACGCCCCAGTCTATTTTAAAATCGCGAGCGAGTTTTATTTACCGTGAAAGGCTTTTTGGTTGTGTGTGAGAGAAACGGCGGCGGACGAATCGGTGGATCGGAGCGCAAAGAAAATATCGAAAATCGACGAGAAAATTTTCGAAACATAGCAAAAAAAAAAGCGAAGGAATCATGGGGATACTGCTGTCAAGATTTAGGGTGAGTAAAGTGAGATTTTTGCATAAATCTCGTGAAAAAAATATATTTCTGCCACGCTTTGACATACGTCATCCCATTTTTCTGCCTTTCGTTGTGTGTGTTTGCGAAGAAAAGCTTTTTCCTTTTTTTTTTGAGGTTATACACGCATTTCGCGTTTTGTGCGCAAAATAGTCGTTCCTCGCGTTTGTCAAACAGCTGGCACGCAAAATTTTCGATTAATCATCATCGCTCCGAGCTCAAAGTGATTGTAAAATTGTTTTTAAATTGAAAATGCCTTTTTTCTTTGTAATTTTCCACGGTGGTACCTTTTGAAGGTTAGGGGAGCCATTTTGAAAATATCGCTAAAGGGCGCGCGCGATTTCAAAAAATTCTTTGTTCCACTTTATTTTTTCACAGTATTTTTATTGAAATAACCGGAATTATCATTCACTGGTGTGTGTATGTGTTTTTTTTACATTCGCGGGCAATGATTTAACACATTTGATCATTTTAATCTATGCATTCGAATTTTTAATACCAATCGTACATTTAACAATTTACATGTCTCGCTCGTTCTGCTCGTCGATATAAATATTTAATACTAAAATATGTCCCATTTCCTGTTGAGGTTTTTCTCTTTGTTTTTTCGTATTGTACGTTCGTTGATCCCTGTAAAAAAAAAAACTGATGACTCACTTTACGCCGGATGCTCCGACGAGCGTTCGATAAAACTCGATGCTTCTCCGATGGTGGAAATTTCTTTGGTGTTGCGAAAGAAAAAAAATGATAAATATTCCGATGCTGAAAAGTTTTTCATTGTCATGCAAATACGACGAGAGCTTGAGCTTGTTCGACGCGGCGCTCGATACATCATGTTCTAAGTTATAGCCGGATGTTTATTGTTTTTGCAGAAAAAGAAAACTACCCTCGAAGTTCTGGAAGATCTTGAAACGGTAAGGAAAAAGTAAGAAATAACGTTGAGTCTCTGGACTGAATTTTCGTCGTATCGAGATTAATTTATTTTTCTCTGGAAATTTTGAATGAGCAGAAGATAAAGGAAATTCAACGATACGGTCAGAGCACCGAAAGGAGACACAAGAAGATCGTGGGAACTCTGATAATATGGAGCGTCGTTCTCTACATCATAGCGGCTGTGGTTTTCTACTTTTACTTTTTTCCAGCATCTCTGAGAGATCGCTTTTTCTACATAACTCCATTGCTCATCTTTCCTCTGCTGTAAGCGAAATCCCTGTTTCTTCTTTGAAATTATGTTTTTCAATGAAGTTCCTTTTAAATGATTAGCGATTCAAGAATCTACATTTGAACATGTTTTGTTACCTTCTATCAAGATTCAAATTTTCACTCATTAACGTAAATGTTCGTTACAAAATTGATATGGAAACTGAAGATTTTTTACCTGGACAAGCTGAAAATGTACTTTGAATTTTTCAAAGACCATTTTTCTCTTGCTTTTTCAGAACATGCATTTTACTGTCGTTTTTTAACTAAGAATGATGATTTTTAACGACTTGTCGATTAAAGTACGATTTTATTAAAAATATAAATGTGTCATTCCATGTCAAATCGACCAAGAGTTGGAATCGACCTCTTTCAATTTTGATGAAATTTGGCCAGAAGTTTTCGTTTTGAACAAAACAAAGTTCTACCAGAGAAAAAAAATTAACAAAATTTTTTTCGAAAGTTATACGAACTCAATTGAAATTTCACAATTTTTCAAATCTTTCAAGTTTATTTTTTAAATATCTCGAAAACTATTATAGTTACGAAAAATTGTTCTAAATTCGTCTTGGAGAGTATACTTTGGGCTACGAAAAAAAAAATATTCCGAATTTTTTTTTTGTAAACTAATGAATTTGGAGAATTTTGTATTTTCAAAAATCGTAAAAACCCAAATTCGACATTCAATTTTTGGTTCAATTTTTTAAATATAATACCTTGTACTAATCTTGAAAGATCCTGAAATTTTCAGAAAGGTGTTTTTTATTTTTCAAAAATATGAATTTTTAAAAATCGTGTAAATCCACGATCAACATTAACTTTTTGGTTAAATTTTTTTTAATATAATACTTTGAACTGATCTTAAAAGATCCTGAAATTTTCAGGATGATGTCTTTCGTTTCAAAAATATACATTTTTGAATTTTGGTACAAAAAAAAAAATTTTTTTACCTCATATTGTCAGTTAAGTAAAGTTGAGCAATAATGTATTTTTGTAATTTTGAGCAGTAAAAAAAGTAACAGTATTTTGGTAAAAAAAATTTTTTTTTTTACCAAATTTATTTTGGTGAAAAAAAATTTTTTTTTAGCAAAATTCCAAAATTCATATTTAAAAAAAAACAAAAAACATCTTTCTGAAAATTTCAGGATCTTTTGAGATCAGTACAAGGTATTATATAAAAAAAATTAAACCAAAAATTTAATGTTGAACTTGGATTTTCACGATTTTTGAAAATTCAAAATTCTCAAAATTCATCATTTTTCAAAAAAAATTTTGGGAATATTTTTTTTTTAAAGACAAATTCAGAACAATTTTTGGTAACTATAATAGTTTTCGAGATATTAAAAAAATAAACTTGAAAGATTTGAAAAATTGAGAAATTTTGAATGTTGCATAACTTTTGAAAAAAAAAGTTTTCAATCTTTTTCCTTCGGTAGAACTTCGTTTTATTAAAAACGAAAACTTCTGACCAGATTTGATCGAAATTGAAAGGGGTCGATTCCAAGTCTTGGTCGGTTTGACATGGAATGACCCAAATACAGTTTTCAATAACTTAGTATTCCGGAAGACTGTTGAAATCCGAAAATCAAAATTTTAAAAACTTTCAATTATACGTAACTTTATTATAATAAACCACTGATGAATTTTTTCTTGTTCTAAGAATCATCTTGACAAAGAAAATGGTAACGTGGTACTACAATCGAAAAATATCGAGAAATCGTGACAAACTGAGTACAATGCAGAAGGAAAAAAGGAAAATTCTCGACGACGTGACGGAGACTGAAACGTACAAAAAGGCGAAAGAAATTCTATTGAAATATGCGCCTGATCAGCTGAGAATGACGCCCGTGAGTATACTCCTTATCTCAATTATCGCTAGAATTTGTGAATTTCTATTGATATTTATGTATTTCTCTTCTATTACAGCTTTCGCCCCAGGTTTGTATTTCAAAAAAGATGCGCAGCATTTGTTTATGAAAAGTCATTTCAAATCAGTAAAACGTTTGTCAAATGAAAAAAAGAAGATTGTTATAATATTTTTTAATAATCAATAACAAATTGTCTGGCAAAAGCGGTGATTCCACTTCCATAATTTTGAATGAAATCTTTCCTTTTCAAAAAACTCATTGAATTCCAATCTTCGCAATACAATGTTCAATAGAAGGAATTTCACTTCAAGAACCGATCGAACAAAGGCACAAAAATAAATAAACCGCTTTACTAATGAAGCGGTTGTTATAGAAAGTTAACTTGTGATATTTGAAATATTTTTTAACTCATTGACTCACTGCGAGTGCCAAAAAAATTCATAATGTTGAAATGATTTTTCGTTCGAATGTTTTTTCGCCATTATATAAATTATTTTTCAACGTCAGACGATTAAATCGTTTTCAATGCTTAAGCCAACAGCGACGGAGAGTCCGCGTCGTCCGAGCACACCGCAAGCGGTCGTCGCGCCACTTCCTGGCGCAAGTGAATTGCGTCGACGCGCTCTAACGATCTCGAATAGTTCGGCAAACACGATAACCGGTAGGCCAGCGACTTCCAGTCTGGCACCGATTGGTTTTGCTCCCTCGATAACGCCTATACGACAAACACCCCTTCAGGCGGGTCCAAGATCGTTAAATTCCTCGTCCATGAGTGCTCGTTAGTATAATCGCATAACGCTCTTCTTCCCTGCATACAAATTATATTACAATTTGCATAGTTGAAACCAGGGTTGAGAAATTTTTAATAAAAAAGTAATGCATTAATCATTACTTTTTAATGGCGAATGGAAATAATTTTCAGTAACCATTAACCATTAAATGTTAGTGGTCAATGTAAATTATTTCCATTAACCATTAAATGTTAATGGTTAATGTAAATTATTTCCATTAACCATTAATTGTTAATGGTTAATGTAAATTATCGTCATTAACCATTAAATGTTAATGGTTAATGTAAATTATTTCCATTAACCATTAAATGTTAATGGTTAATGGTTAATGTAAATTATTTCCATTAACCATTAAATATTAATGGTTAATATAAATTATTTCCATTAACCATTAACATTTTCATTGGCCATTAAAAAAGTAATGATTAATTAAGGGAAATAATTTCCATTAACCATTAAAATTTAATGGTTAGTGCAAATAATTTCCATTAATAATTAATCATTAACACTTAATGGTTAATGGTTAGTGGAAATAATTTACATTAACCATTAACATTTAATGATTAATGGAAATAATTTCCATTAACCATTAACATTAAATGGTTAATGAAAATAATTTCCATTAACCGTTAACATTTAATGATTTAGGGAAATAATTTCCATTAATCATTAACACTTAATGGTGAATGGAAATAATTTACATTAACCATTAACATTAAATGATGAATGGAAATTCTTTCAACTAATCAACAAGAGTTAATGGTTATTGAAAGTGAAAATGCATTAAAAAAAGTAATGTATTAGTTGCAACCCCGGTTGAAACACAACAAGGCCTAATTTTTTTTTGAAAATTAACTTCATCAACCTTAAGGGGGAATATACCCCTGGAAACGGGGGAAAAAGGGTAATTTTCGAGAATTTTTTCCAGGGAAACTATTGGAATGATCAGAATGGGGTTTTTCCTAGTTAAAAATATACACTTTCACGAATTCTTTCAATTTTTTTCCATTTAAAAGTATTGCAAATTCACGGAGTACTTGAGTAGTCTACGGAGAACCGTAAAAAAATCTGCCACAACGGTAACCAGTGGCATTTCGTCAAAAATCGTGCGAAAGAAAAAACCAAAAGAAGATACTAAAATAGATACTATTATCTTGTCTTTGTCATAGCCGATTTAAAAAATATCGATATTTGACAAAATGGCGGACGCTTGAACTTAACGTAGCTATTTTCAAGAAAAAATTCGCTCGTATTTTGACCTAAAAAAAACTAAATAATTATTAGACTGATTCGAAAAAAGCGACTATTTTTTGTTTTTCGAAGTAACATATTAAATACTTTCGGGGAGGTGAAAAAAGATGCCTGTTAAAAGTAGAGCTCTTAACATTAATAATTAGATATGTCTCATCACAAATTTCTATTTCCCATTTAAATAACACGGGAAAAAAAGTGTTCGAACCTTGTAATTTTATACCTCGGCTTCAAGTCAATGTACCGAATCGAACGATACGTATTCTTGTAGGGAATTAACCGCTCTACAAAAAAGTTCCTTATGATGTTTCGATAAACTCACTCCTTCAAAAGTTATTCATGGTCTAATATATATGGGGCATTCCATCCCAAATCGGACTGTTTGAAAAACTTTTTTTTTTTCCTCAATTTTTCATATTAGTACCGATCAAAAGACCCATCCTATTAGATTTTAAGATTTTTTTTTATTACCCGTTTAAAAGATATTAAATTAACAAAAAAACCGCTCTTTTTTTGATATTTTGGTCACAACTTCTTTAATAATGGTCCAAATTAAAAGTTTTTTTTTCGAATTTTTTGTTTCTTTATGGCCTTTTCAGAAAAAAAAACAACAAAAATATTCGAAGAGTTTTTAAATGAGTTGATATTTTTGGTACCCCTGTGATATTTTTGGTACCATTCAGAAAAACGCACTGTTTGGGCTATAACTTAGTTATTTTTTGAAATTTTTACTTGAAATTTTAAGAACCCAAACTTTAAGAAAATGTCAAAATGAAAAAATCGATTTTTTGGACCTTGCCAGGTCGATATTCCCCGTTAAAACGAGTTCTTGAAGTCCCAATTTGTTCAAATGTTTTATGGGCTCTCATTCAACGAACTGGGCTCCAAAGGCCCAACGAAAGTGAATGACGAAAAAGAAAAACGTATTTTTATTGCGTTTCAACGATTCAACATGATTAAAACAGCTACTAACTGCAAAAATTAGCTTAATAATCTGAACTATTTATCATGAAGCGATAGAAAAAAGATATTAAAAAACATTTCAGAGATTTTTCTCGGTTTCACTGCTTGTGCGAAATGTATTTTTTTTTCAAGGAAAAGATATGAAAATCTGAGGGAGAATGCTGTCAGAAAATAATGTTTTTTTTTACAGACTTTGATGTTTTTTTAAAATCTTGTTTATACACTCAGTCAAAAAATTAAGGGAGCAGCAAAATTTTCGAGATTTTTCAGCGAGTTTCCAAAGATTGTAACTTTGTTAATTTTTGTCGTAAATTTTTTTTTTAAACAAGCATTTTGAAGCTTGAATCTTCTTGTTTTGGAATCTTGAGTCAAACAACATTTGTGGGCATCGCCCTCGACGCAGTCGAAAGAAATATAACGGTAAAATTTTTCTCGAAATTTTTACTTTTTTCAAAACAGTCGATGGGCTCCAAAAAATTTTTCGCGCTTAACCATTCTATGCATCGTTTAGCTGGGTTCTTTGGCTTTAATTTGTTTTTTTTTTTATTTTTGTTTTACGACCATTTTTCGCTGAGATATCGACGACTGAACAAAAATTCGTCTTTTTTTTTAAGCCCATCGACTGTTTTGAAAAATGCAAAAATTTCGAGAAAAATTTTACCGTTATATTTCTTTCGACTGCGTCGAGAGTGATGCCCACAAAAAATTTTTGACTCAAGATTGGAGAACTAGAAGATTCAAGCTTCAAAATGCTTTTTTTTTTTTTTATTTTTTACGACAAAAATTAACAAAGTTACAGCCTTTGGAAAATCGCTGAAAAATCTCGAAAATTTTGCTGTTCCTTTAATTTTTTGACTGAGTGTAGAGTAGAAGTCAATATTCCGATACTTATAATTTTTTTTCTTTTTGTGGTGTAGTGTGAAATTCAATATAATGTATTTCCTGTCGCAGGATCTCCATTACCACGTCCGATACTTCCCCAACAGAGAAGTTATCTGGATCGTCTTGTGGAGTATCTCGTCGGCGATGGACCGTCAAATCGTTATGCTCTGATTTGTCAGGTCTGCGATTCGCACAATGGCATGGCACTCAAAGAGGAATTTGAATATTTTGGTTTTCGTTGTTGTTACTGCAATTTTTGGAACGCAGCGAGAAAGCAAAAACCATCAGCGCCGAGATTAGACCAGGATATTAATTCGCCGCAATCGAGTCTCTTATCGCCGAAATCGTCGGAGCTCGACGCGTCATCGGCATCGTCAGGTTCAGGTACATTTTGCTCCAGGACAGACATTCGGAAAATCTGGAGAACGTCTTGAGCGATCGAGTTGAAATTTTGTACACAAATAGACCATCCAGCTTCAAAAAATTTCAAGATAATTGGTAATTTGGTGGGATTTTTTTCCCAAAGTGACAAAGAGCATTTAGATTGAATTGGGAAAGAATTACTTCGGAAGATTGCTTTGGAAAAAAAATGTCGATCTGATTTTCTTAATTTTGCAAATTTTGATTTTTTTGCACAAACGCTAACAAGAATCATGTGAATTAAATTTGGGAAGAATCGCACGAGGGCTTCAGTTCGAAAAAAAAACATTTTAATTTGAAGAAAACGTTGCCAAGGCTCTAAATTTATAATTTCGCAGCTATGAGCTCAAATTTTTTACACAATTGATGACTAGGAAAGTTGAACTTGAAGTGAAAAAAACAACTTTTGAAGTTCTGAGTTTGTAGAATTTCGAAAATTTGAAGAGAACGATAAATTGTGCAAATTGAAAATTTGCTCATAGCATTGTTGGACAAAAAATCACCGGACAGAAATGCGAAAACCATGTACAAATTTCTAATCTGCACGTTTTTCTTTTTCATTTATTCGGATCGAATCATTTGTACGAGGTCAAAAGTAGCTTTTGCATTCTTCATTTTTTATCATGATGTATCGTCATCATTTTTTTATATAAAAAACTAGCTGACCCGGCAAACGTTGTTTTGCCATATAAACTACCACCCATGTAACAACAGTACCTAAACCGACCCCCACAATAATTCGCACTCACCACCACCCACACCTACCCACGCTAAGCAACAGTGGTAATGGTAACCGTTGTTATGGTAACCTTTGCTATGGTAACCTTTGCTATGGTACCGTTGCTATGGTAACCGTTGCTATGGCAACCGTTGCCATGGTAACCGTTATGGTAACAGTTACTATGGTAACCGTTGCTATGGTAACCGTTGCTATGGTAACAGTTACTATGGTAACAGTTACTATGGAAGTAGTTACTATGGTAACCGTTGCTATGGTAACCGTTGCTATGGTTGCGTTGCTATGGTAACCGTTGCTATAATAACCGTTGCTATGGTAACCGTTGCTATGGTAACCCGGCAAACGTTGTTCTGCCATAATAGAAAAAAATGTTGTGGATAGGGACACCCTAATCACTTAGCGGTATGAAATATACTTTACGACCTATTCTCATACCTACGAAATATACATAAAAAATTTCATAAAAACCGGTCGAGCCGTTTCGGAGGGGTGCGACCACAAACACCGTGACACGAGATTTTTATATATTAGATTTTGATTTTTTCCCCAAGTTTTCTAAAGATTTGGGTGGGAATTAAGCGAAACTTTTTGTTTTTTAGTAAAGAGAAAATCCGAAATTTCGAATCCTTCACCGAGTCCGCACTTCAAACCACCAATGAATCCCCATTCGCCCGTTTCATTGCACGTTCAAAATACCAACTTCAAGATTATTCAAGATCCTCGAAAAAGACGCAGGACGATATACCAAATGAGAGTTTGCGAATCGATCGATAATTATCAAGATTGCACTTCCGATATTAATTCATGCGAATCTCGTGAAATAGTCGAGAGTAATTTTTTCACAGAAGAAAATCGTGAAATTCTCCAAGGTTTGTCGTTAGGTTTTCTGAGAAATTTTTCCATTCAGAGAGAATCTTAAGGGGTGAATTCAAGTGGAAAAGTTGGCAAAGGAAAAAGATTAAAAAAGTTTATCGACGAAAAGTCACTATTGTCATCATTGGGTACTAAATAAAAATCATGTCACTTTTCTCACTATTTTCGAAATTTGGTCACATTTTAGGGAATTGGCCAATTTGAAATAGAGTTGTGAGCACTTGAAATTGCGCGATTTTGAGGTTTTTGGAAAATGGCGCAAAAATTGAATGAAAAAGCTTTTTAATTAAATTTTTTTGGAAATTTTGATTTTTTGGGAAACCTATTGGTAAATTCGGGTTCAGGGAAAAAAGTACATCGATATAAGGTTTAAAAAGAAAAAAAAATGTCTTTTCGCATTTTGGCCAAAACTGGATCTGTTCACTAAAATGGCTGTAGCTTTTTTTCTAGATGGAATTCCAGCTTCAACTTGAACTCATTCTTTTCGAGATCGTTGAAGCTTCAAAATGCCGCTTGGTTCATCCAATTCGGATAATTTTTCAATTTTTGACAGATTTTTAAAATTCGATCATCGATTTTTGCAAATTCTTAAAGGATACCCCTTTCCTATTTTTTCGGCGATTTTCAAAGTGCTCTCATGTCTACAAAAATTCAGTTATTGGAATCAACCAAACGCTATTCTCTAAGTTTAGTAACAGCCTTTAAGTACGAAAGAACATTTTTGGAATCGGTCAAACCGAAGTAAAGTTATGAGAACTTGAAATTTCGTTATTTTGAGGTTTTTGAAAATGGGGCCAAAATCGAGCAAAAAAATTTATTTTTATTTTGATCGTCTTGAAACGTTATTTCGATAGGAAATTTATTCATTTCATATTCATAATATTCATTTATAATATTATTAAATTTAAATAATAAAATAATCATTTTTAATAAATATTTTAATGTAAATAAAAAAAAATATTAATTTTTTTTACAATTATAATAACTCTAAATTTATGAATTATAAATATTTGATTATTCTCAAATTTTAAGTTAAATAATAAACTATTAACCTTCAAAGTTAAAATTAAATTTTTAAATAATTTAAATTTTATATAATATTAAAGATCTATTATCTTTTAAATAAATTTACAATTTATTACTTTAATTAGACATAATACTACAAAATTTTATATAAATTAATTTATGTATATATTTAAATTTGCAGTTCAATATTTTTTTTTAATTGATAATTTTTATGAAAAAATTATTATTTTCAACAAATCATAAAGATATTGGAATTAGGAAATTCACCGCTGATTGCAAATCACCCAGATTTTTTGTCGAAAAAAATGTATTCATGAGAAAAAGCTAGAAAAAAACTAAAAAAAAAAATTTCAATCCACCGTTTTCTTTTGTAGGCGCCTTTCTTTAAGAGGTGGTTCTACGCATTAATACGAACAACTTTTTCTATGGGGACTACTCTGAAATCGTGAAAAAAATTTCAGCTGTTTCATACTAAATGTGATACCTACTCGATCCAAAATGTATGGAACAGCTGAAATTGTTTCCACGATTTCAGAGGAATCCCCATAGAAAAAGTTGTTCGTATTGATGGGTAGACCTCTTAAAAAAAGGCATATAAAAAAGAACACAGTGTATATGTTGTGCGAGTTCTAGTTTGGCCCTAGATTGTTATAAATCGATGGCAAATGTGTCGTACAATAAATTTTTTTTCATATGGTATCACTAAAATGACAAATTTGAAGGAAAAAGAAAAAAAAAGCCACTTTCAAGTTTGTCTTGTCTCGTCCTTCATTTACTTCCCATATCCTACAAATTTCTCATGGAAATATTGCAAATGAGCTCTGAAATGGTGAAAAAAAATACGACTAGCTTTCACAAAAGTTCCCAAATTGGTTGGGAAAATGTCACTATTTTGTCACTATTTGGACGAAAAAGTCACTATTATGTCACTATTTCAGTGAAAGACAAGTCACTATTCTACTATTTTTTAAAAATAATTTGGAGGCCTCAACTATTTACGATACCTTATTGTCTTGATTTTGCTACAAGTTTTATAATTTCCAGATTCCGATATCGAGGTTGTGGAAAAATTGTCCGACAACGAGACAGAGAAAGATAGGAACGAAGTGAATTCGAAGATCGACGAGGACAGGGAGAACGAGACAAGGAGCAATGACGAAGGTAGGGGAGCACTTGTGTCGGGATTTACGAAAAATACGAGAGTCGTTTTACCATCGCCACGTCGTATTGTACTGAGAGAGCCAATTATGAATGCAGAGAGTACTAAGATCGTGGAATTGGTGAAATCGTCGAACGAGCGGGACGAGGAGACGAGAGAATTGGCTGAGAGCGAGGAAATGGAAGTCGACGAGTCACCGAAAAAATGAGGGATCGAATACTCATCGAAAGCGGGAACTTTCGAGCGAAAAACGAGAGGAGACATTACCGACAGTGGCTTGGATTTTTTATATCTAAAAAAAAATAATACACAAACACACATGAGAGGGAGAGAGAGGAAAAAAAGCATAATTCATAATTGTTAAATCGTAACCATTCCAATTCAGAGTTGTGAAAATAGTAATGTAAAGGTAATGCATTACCCATTACTTTAAACAATGTGTATTGGATAAGTTTTCCATTACAAATTACAAAAGTAATGTGTAATGTATGTATGTCCCATTACAAATAAAAAAAAGTAATGTGTAATGGATGCAGGTGTCATTACAAATAAAAAAAGTAATGTGTAATGGATGCGTGTCCCATTACAATTAAAAAAAAGTAATGTGTAATGTACGCATGTTCCATTACAAATAAAAAAGTAATGTGTAATGGATGCATGTCCCATTACAAATAAAGAAGTAATGTGTAATGGATGCATGCGCCATTACAAATAAAAAAAGTAATGTGTAATGGATGCGTGTTCCATTACAAATAAAAAAGTAATGTTTACTGTATGCAGGTTCCATTACAAAAAAAAAGTAATTTGCAGTGGAGAATATTCCATTAAAAATAGAAAAATTGCCGTGCTCGTATTAGAAACTTGCACATTGCTGTCTCATTATTTTATTTCGCTCACTAAAAATTCATCCACAATTATCACAAATGATCCATAAAGTTAAAAAAAAAAAAAATGTACATTATTCAGGGATTCAATAAAGCGACAAATTTTGTATCAGTAACTTGTAATTTTTATTAGATTGCTTATAATTATGGGTAACAGCGTGTAAAAGCCAGTTCAATATAAAGTTTGATAATTTTTGGGGTTGAGTACATTTTCGTACTTCATATTTAACGATGAACTGTCTGTTATTTTGTTTCTATTTTTTAACTTTATTGAGGTTTATTGAGGTTTTTGTTTGGATCATTTGTGATAATTGTGGAGGATCTTTTAGTGAGCGAAATAAAATAATGAAACAGCAATGTGCAAGTTTCTAATACGACCACGGCAATTTTTCTATTTGTAATGGAACATTCTCCACCGCAAATAACTTTTTAAAAAAATTGTAATTTGTAATGGAACGTGCATACATTACACATTATTTTTTTATTTGTAATGGAACATGCATCCATTACACATTACTTTTTTATTTGTAATGGCACATGCAGCCATTACACATTACTTTTTTTATTTGTAATGGGACACGCATCCATTACACATTACTTTTATTATTTGTAATGGAACATGCATACATTACACATTACTTTTTTATTTGTAATCGCACATGCATCCATTACGCATTACTTTTTTTATTTGTAATGGCACACGCATTCATTACACATTACTTTTGTATTTTGTAATGGTACACTTATTCATTACACATTATGCAGTGTAATGGGTAATAAATACAGTAATGCATTATCAAAGTAATGCATTATTTACAACTCTGTTCCAATTAGATTTCCGGTGAATTGTCGCTGGAAATTATCGAATTTCACGGCAAAGCTACTTTTCTTTCCCCCCCTGAGCCCTCCATTTATCACTCGAAAAACAGACTGATGTGTTTTCGTTGAATCGGTCGTAAAAGTATCGTCGAGAAACGACGAAAATTACTCTTAATAAAACGAAATTGTTTGATTTCGCGACGTTCTGAAAGATCATTGCCATAGTACGAATTTTTGATTAAAAAAAAAAAAAGAAACATTTGAAATGTATAAAATTCTTTTGGCTGTTAAAGTTGAAACAGTTGAAACTGTGATTTAAGGAAGAGTGAAAAATGAAAATTGTATTTATTAGAAGACTGTTCATCTTGTCAATAATGTTGCTCTTATTGAGAGACGAGGACGAAGAGAATTTTCTTTTTTTTTTGTCGAGAATGGTGAACGTTGATCATTGAATTTTCGTGAATTCATTGTAGTCGTGAGTTCATTAAGCATAACGCACTGTAAATATATTGAAAAAACCGAATTTCGAACGGGAGAAAAAAACTTTTACAGTTTTGCTAATGCTTACAGGTATATTTATAAACGAAAGAGAGAGAGGGGGACAAAAAAAAACTTGAACATTTTTTGACGGCACAATCGGTTTGTCTTTTTTTCCTTTTTCGTTTCGAAGATCTTATATTTTTTTCTTCTCAATTACGCTACTCCGACGTTTGTCCTTAATTTATTCCTATTTAATATTGAAAACTTAGCTCTACAGCCCAATCTTAATGTTAATCAATCAGTCGAAGAAGACGTACAAATATGTGTAATAATGATGCTTGCGAGAAAAGAAAACCGTTGAAATTACACGATGTTATCAGCAACTGGCTTTATATTTGAAAAAATATCAGTTTTTTTTTTCTCGTGGAAGCGACCGTGTTTGATCCTATTTTTTCAAAGCATACAATGTAATTGTTTAGACTCTTAAGAAGATTGTCTCGTCCTTTTCTTTTCGTGTGGCTTTTTTTCCAACTAGCTTTAGATCGGTGGTGACGAAGACTTTTTTTTTTTTTTAATATCCTCAAAAACCGCCGGATTTTCAAGTACTGTTAATAGAAGAAACAAAATATATAGTTTTGATGGAAGATTTTGATAGTACGTTATTTGCTCGACCTTCCCATACGTAAATTTGCAATTTACTGTCAAGAGACAATCTTAAAAAAAAAATGGAAAAATACTATAATTATTGTAAATCTGGAATTCCACGCCAAATCGACTACTTTTGAACCTGAGCCCTTCCGATTTGGCTGAAAGTTTTTTAATTCCTTTCTACCCTATAAAAAACGTTTCTCAGAATTTTTTCGAATTTTTTTACCCAACCAAATAGAATTACGAGTTTTTGAAAAAATGGCCTTTTTTAAAAAATAGCTATAACTTTTTCAAAATTTGACTTATCGGAACGATTATTTTGTCACAATTTTTGTTTTTAAATATACTTTTTGAACAAAAAATACAAACAAATTATTCAGAGCTTCCTTCTATTTTTTATCTTGATTTTTCGAAAAAAATCAAATTTTTTCGATAATCACCATTTTCAATTTTTTTTCTTATTTTGTTTTTTAAATTTGGAAGTTCTCTGAACGCCCTTAAAATTTTTTAGAATTACGTTATGAGAAATGAGGCTAATTGAAATTTTTTTTTAATTTGAAAAAAATATAAATAAAAAAAACACTACTCTGAAAAAATTTGAGGACTTGCAGAAAATGTCAAAGTTTGATATAATAAAGAGAAAAAAAAAATCAAAAATGGCAATAATCGAGAAATTTTCGATCTTTTATAAAAATATATATATATATATATATGCAGATGGGTTTCAATAATTTTTTTGTATTTTTTTTCAAAAAGTGCATTTAAAAACATAAATTTTGAAAAAAAAACGTTGCGATAAGTCAAATTTTGAAAAAGTTATAGCTATTAAAAAAGGCAACTTTTTAAAAAAATCCATAACTTTTTTTGGTTGGGTAAACAAATTTGAAAAAAATTCTGAGAAACGTTTTTCATAGAGTAGAAAAGGATAAAAAACTTTCAGCCAAATTGAAAGGGGTCGGGTTCAAAAGTGGTCGATTTGGCGTGGAATGCCCCAAATACAAATTGCATTAAAGCTTACTTCATCGGCCATTATTGAATGTTGTAATTATAATATGTTTTAGTGAACTCAAAATTATTCCGGCCGCGAGCATTCGAGAAGAGAAGTATGAGGAACGATGCTGAATTTCGTAATTGGCGCGCAAAGCTTGAAGCTTCGCCACGACGCCGCCAGGTGGATGATGCGGGTGGCACTGCGGTTGCGCGCCATTCGATGAACTATCTCACATCGTTGTAATCACGGATCTCAGTGTAAACCGCAAGAAAAATTATCCGGTCATCGACGAGACGCCGTTAGAGGTAAAAATCCGTCTATTACTAATGCATCGTTGATTATCACGGGGTATTGTGCACGAAAAACGTTTCCGCGATAACTGAACGACCCGCCAACGTCAATATGGCGATGCATTATTTTCCATTGTCATCGCACGAAACGAGAATGCGATCGCTCGTCGGATTCGCCAGTGCAATTTATATTTCTCGTATTTCGTACTTCTTCCTCCTTCGAGGACGCCTCAACGCATTGTCCTGAGAATAAATAAGTCTGCTTCTCGTACTTGAGCATTATTTCCGTTATGATGTTTTTATCGTTCTCATTATTTTCAAAATAATTTCGGCGAACGCGTTAACCGCGAACGATTCTCTCACGATCTTTTCGGGCGCCATTACGCGATAAACGCGTGATTGAGACAATTTTTCTCTCTCCGCGAGATCCGTGTTTTTTTTTTTTTTTTAATTCGCGAGAATCCGCGATTATTGTTTTTTTTTGTTTGAAATATTCATGAGGCGAATTAAGCTTTTCACGTGCTCCGAAAGGAGAAGTAGAAAAATATTTAATTTTTTTTGAATATCTATTTACGTAGAATACAAAAAGATGCCGGAACTCACTGAACTCGACAAAGCCGCAAGCTCGGAGCCTACCAAGGTCGAAGTCGCAGCCGCCGGTTCTGGCACGGAATCCGACTCCGACGATTCGATTCCGGAACTAGAAGAGCCGGGCGCGGGTGGCGGCGTCGGTTTCTCCGGCAGTAACGTCAGTGGTCTGCCCATTGACGTTATTTCCAAAGCCAAGCAGAGTCGCAGTGAAAAGAAAGCGAGAAAATTGATGAGTAAACTCGGACTGAAGCTGGTAAATATAGAACTTTGATAAGAATTAACCCTTCGTGGTCACCAGAGTCGTAAAAATAGTAATGTCAAAGTAATGCATTACCCATTTGAGCAATGTGTATCGGATAAGTTTTTCATTATAAATTACAAAAGTAACGTGTTACGAACGAATGTTCCTTTACAAATGAAAATAGTAATGTGTAATGGATGTGTGTTCCATTACGAATAAAAAAAGTAATGTGTAATGGATGCGTGTGCCATTGCAAATCAAAAAAATAACGTGTAATGAATGAGTGCTCCATTACAAATTAGTGTGTTTCTACCACAATTTGGAGCAGTTACTATTCGACTCAAAGGTAAGTCTATTAATTTTTCAATAAAAATAATTTCTGTGTATCAAGTTTTTGTTAATTTTACTATCGTAATGGTAAATGTTTGAACAGTGATTTTTTGGAGTAATTTTTACTCCGTTCGTGTAAAAATTACAATTCAAGAAAAACTTATTACAGTGTTTATTAACTTAATATACACTGTTCATACATTTACCACTATGATAGTAAAGTTAACAAAAACTTGACAGACAAATTAGTTTTATTGAAAAATTAATAGACTTACTTTTGAGCAAAATTGTACCAGCTCCAAATTGTCATAGAAACACTAATGTGTACGGACAATTGCATTTTTCTATTTGTAATGCAATATTTTCCACTACAAATTACTTTTTTTTCAATTGTAATTTGTAGGGGAGACCGGGGACAGTTTAACAATCTGTATTTTGGCTTCTCCTGGGCCCAAAGTATAATGCTTACGTAAATGACACGTATACCCCTCCATAGAGCATTTAATGGTGTACAAAATGGTTCTATGTTGAAGTCTGTAGCTAGAATTGAAAAAAAAGTATAGGCGTTTATAAAAAGTGTAAGAAATTGTTACAACCGTCCCCTACCTCGGGACAGTTGTAACAGTCGATGGGGACAGTTGGAACGGTCGATGGGGCTAGTTGTAATATAAGATTTTAACACAAAATTATGTCTTTTATTGTGACCAATATTATATAATATTATTACAACATCAAACATTATCACAGGGATATATATTACAGTCACAATGATAAAATCTTAACACATGGAAATAGTCGTATCGAATTGATAAAAATCATGAAATAATTGAATAAAGTCTCAGACACACCAAACTTGTCAAAGAAACATGACATATAACACAAAGATACGTGCCGTGGTTGCCTGTATAGATTTTCCATTTTTTATCGTTTCATACGCTTCTTCGTACGTTGAAACGTCGGCACAGGCTCGTTGCGTGATTCTTACGCGTTGCAGAGGCATTTTTGCACACGGAAACTTAAAAAAAAAGGTCCGTTTGACGTTAGATTCAGTGTTTAGATGTGAAATTATCATGACAACTGACAGCCGACAAACTGTTACAACCGTCCCTGGCGAAATTGTTACAATTGTCCCTAGATGGTTTTTTCTACTTCAAAGTTAGAATTTTATTAATTTTCTCAAGCTGGAGGCTTTAAAAACCGCGAAAGTTAACACAAAAATGTCCAAGGGAGCTTATGAAAAAAAAATAATGACTATATGTAGCACAGTAATCGAGATATTCGTGTTTATCGAAAGCTGCAAAAGTTTACTTTGGACCTGACAATACCAATACACCTCTCTGGTTAAGTCTGTTTAGTGCGGATGTCTCCTAGCCTAGTAACCAAATGCGAGGAACTGCAAGACGCATTATGTGCCTGTGGGACACGGTGGTACCTACTATTGGCTCCATGCACGAGTCTGCGATGGCAGCGAACATATATTAGATGGAAGCGCCGAGCCCGTGTTAGGATTTGGCACGATTTCTCTGGGGTGATTTTAGTTATCACCCCAACCGACGCGAGCGCTGCCTATATCGGTGTACACAAATACATAGTACGAATACACAACTCTGTCCATGTGTAGGGCACACCGATATATAGCCGCTCAGTCTACCGGCAGAAATCGGAACTACATTTTCTGTGCCAAATCCTAACACGGGCCTGGCGCTTCCATCTAATATATGTTCGCCGCTATCACGAAAGTCGTGCCTGCTTTCCTGCGTCAGCCGCCAGGCGTCCCATAGGTTATGGGACTTACTTTTTCCTCTTCACAGCTGCAATCCATTTGTTTCTCTGCTTCACTTTATGTTTCCATGTTGGAAAGCAGTAAAATTTGCACATTGCGTGCACAATTATTTTCGCAATTTATTACACAATAAATAGAAAAGCCCATTTTATTGAATAACACAACGCTAATCATACGGAAAACTTCCGGAATTATTGCACCTTTTCGCCACCCCGGGCGCTGAGGTAGATTCGCTTATCCCCAGGGTTGCCAGATTAGTCGCTAAGCTAGTCGCGCACAGATGGCGCTCAAGTCGCCCAAAATCGCAATCACGAGATGCCGCTCAAGATCGCCCAAAATCGCACAAACCGACACGCCAACAATTCAAAAAGAATGAAAGACAAAAAATAAGATTTTACTCAAATGAAAAGTTTTACATTTTCTATTTCGTACAATCGACAGGTCGCCCAAATATCGCAAAAAAATATCTAAATCGCCCAATTTTCGCCAATTGCATAACCTCAAAATCTGGTCACGAGGGAGCGCTCTGGGTCGCCCAATATCGCTTTAAAAAATCTTAAATCGCCCAAATTGCGACAATCGGAATACCTCCAAATTTGGTCGCAAAGTGGCGCTGCAAGTCGCCCAAATTGCGATTTATCGCTCAATTTGGCAACCCTGCTTATCCCCACCATAGGGCTTGCACGGAGCGAATAGTTTGGGAGATATTCGCTATGTTACAACTGTACCCTGTTACTTTTGTCCCCAGTCTCCCCTAATGGAGCACTCATCCATTACACATTACTTTTTTTTTATTTGTAATGGCACATGCATCCATTACACATTACTATTTATTTATTTGTAATGGCACGTGCATCTATTACACATTACTTTTTTATTTGTAATGACACATGCATCCATTACACATTACTTTATTTGTAATGAAACACGCATTCATTAGACATTACTTTTGTATTTTGTAATGATACACTTGTCCATTTCACATTATGCAGTGTAATGGGTGATAAATGCAGTAATGCATTACCAAAATAATGCATTATTTACAAATCTGGTGGTCGCATATCCTAATTGTAACACGGTGGTCACACATGGGTCATTTTGACCCCAGTCATCTTTGAGCGCTTGCCATGTCCAGTGTATTATTCAAAATGACTCCAAAAAATTCAGAGTGATACTTTCAATCATCCTCAATGTGCAAGGCACACGGATTTTTTTTTTTTAATTTTCAAGATGGCTAAAAAAAATCACGAACGAGTGAATATGCGAAAAAAACAATTTTTTACGAAAAAAATCATAACTTTTGCAATTTTTTCTTTTTTTTCATAAAATTTTAGGATAACACTCTTGAGGTATGGCACTTTTAAGAAAAAAATAGCCCACTATGGTGGGTGTTTCAAAAAAGTTATTTATTTGGACATTTGAAGAGGGGCTTAGGAAAATCTTTTTCGGAGTAAAAAAAAATACAATAAATACCAAAAATAGTTCATTTATTTCAAAATTTTCGTATACGAAAATGGAAAAATTGCGTTTTCTTAGAGAATTAGATTGTTATTTGAGAAATATTTGAAGACTCCAAAAGCCGTAAAAGTTCCGCAATTTCCATTTTTGGAGTTTCGGAGATAATTTTAATAGTTTATTAAAAAAAAAACTCGGCTTTCATGATGTCATTTACCTTGTATGCCGATGTTCAACACAGAAAAAAAAACGAAAAAAAAATAAAAATTACAAAGTTACCAAAGAATGATTGTTGTTGAATTTGAGAAATGGTCTAACATAAAATTTAATTAGCACAACATTTCGAATTTAAAAAAAAATGTTGAGAGCATGTCTGAGATATTATAAATTTTTTAATATGGAGAGATTATAATAAAAAAATGTTTCTCATGGAATTTAGTAGAAGTTGAACATAGAATTCAAACGGCATAGAATTTTGAGTTTTTTCAAAAAATATTATTTAAACTGGAACTCACCATTTTCGAAAAAAACGCGTTATCATAAAAAAATTTTGTTTATCCCGATACATTTTGAGAAAGTAACGAGCAAGCTTCAATTTGCACAATTTTTTCGTTCATTTCTACCAAGTGTTAACATTCTTTTCACTTTTCAAAGGTTCAAGGCGTCAACAGAGTGACCATCCGCAAGTCCAAGAACATTCTCTTTGTCATCAACAAACCGGATGTTCTGAAAAATCCAGCTTCCGATACCTACATCGTTTTTGGCGAAGCCAAGGTAAATTAAATTAGAAAAATATCTTCCACACGAAGCATCTTTTGAGGAGCACGATCATGATTTCGTATGTAGTATAATTTTAAAAAGTCAGGAAATCGTTTTGGACTGATAATTTCAAGGAATTGTCAGGAAAATTTGGAAATACAAAAAAAAATTTGAAAAAAACCTTACGCGCTTGACTTATGATTTTCTCTAAAATTGAAAATAATTCGAATTAACACATCTTTAGCAAGTTATTTTTTACGCGATGTTCTTAAAAGGAAAAAAGGAGGAAGAAGATTCCTGTTCATATAAATGAAGAAAGAAAAAAGATTTTTTCGTCGTTTCCTATCAAATGTAACTAATATTGCGGTTTTGGAAAAATTACCTTTTTTCAGTTCGGAAACCTAAGAATTCTCCTTTTTTTCATTGATAAATGCTTACAAATGAAGATCTCAAAAAACTTTAATTACCAATTTTTTATTTGTTCATTCTTTTGGGCTCACTTTGTTGGAAAATAACTATTTAAAAAAATCCATATTGTATTTCTGATATATGAGGGATTCTCCGTCAATTCAGCCACTTTTTTTTCGACCATTTCAGATCTGCCCCATAATTGGTTATATCAAAGTACTACTAAAAGGCATTCTATGTGAATTTTTTCAGATTTTGTAATTCAACATTTTAGAAAATACCATTTTTTTTCCAAATGAATATATCTCGGAAACTTGAAGTAACTGAAAAAAAATGTCTCTTCATAAAAGTTGTAGTTTTGTATTATCTTTCGAGCGGATGACTTAAAATAATTTTTACCGGTAACACTGATTTTTTACCAAAAAAGTGGATAAATATTTCGCGTTACAGCTGCCATAAGGGCGTGTGCCAGCCAAAGGTAGGGCTGGAAAGCCATAAGGGCGTATCGAAATTTTTTTTTTCAGGAATCGACGTAATTATGACCGAAAAGTATAGAACCTATGGAAAAAAAAATTTCCCAATTTTTTTAAATTTTTCATACGCCCTTATGGCTTTCCGAGTGGGTCTCGAAAGCCATAAGGGCATATCGATTTTTTTTTTCAGGAATCTACGTAATTATGACCGAAGAGTGTAGAACCGATGAAAAAAAAAATTTCCCAATTTTTTTTTTTTTTTATTCGCCCTTATGGCTTTCCGAGTGGATCTCGAAAGCCATAAGGGCGTATCGATTTTTTTTTCAGGAATCGACGTAATTATGACCGAAAAGTATAGAACCGATGAAAAAAAAAATTTCCCAATTTTTTTTTTTCATCGGTTCTATACTTTTCGGTCATAATTACGTCGATTGCTGAAAAAAAAAAATTCGATACGCCCTTATGGCTTTCGACACCAACTCGGAAAGCCATAAGGGCGTATAAAAAAAAAAAAAATTGGGAAAATTTTTTTTTCATCGGTTCTATACGTTTCGGTCATAATTACGTTGACTTGAAATTTCGCTATTTTCAGGTTTTTTAAAATAGGCCCAAAATTGAGCAAAACAGTTTTTTATCGAAATTCATGAAAATTTTGATTTTTTGAAAAAACTATTGATAGATTCGTGTTTAGGGGGCAAAAATACATCGATATGAGGCCCGAAAAACAAAAATAATTTTTTTTTTTTTGCATTTTGGCCAAAATTCAATCGGTTCACTAAAATGGCTGCAATTTATTTTCTAGATAGAATTGCGGCTTGAGCATGAGCTCATTCTCTTCGTAATCGTTCACGCTTCAAAATCCCGTTTGGTTCATCCCATTACGATCGTTTTTCGATTTTTGGCAGATTTTTAAAGTTCAACAATAGATTTTTGTAAATTTTTTAAGGTATACCTCTTTCCATTTTTTTCAGCGATTTTCAAACTGCTCTCATTTCTACAAAAAATTAGTTATCGGGATGAACTTAACGGCATTCTCTAAGTTTGGTCACAAGCTTTGCGTACGAAAAACAAATTTTGAAATCGGTTGAACCAAAGTGAAGTTATGAGCACTTGAAATTTCGCTATTTTCAGGTTTTTGAAAATAGGCCCAAAATTGAGCAAAACAGTTTTTTTATCGAAATTCATGAAAATTTTGATTTTTTGAAAAAACCATTGATAGATTCGTGTTTAGGGGGCAAAAATACATCGATATGAGGCCCGAAAAACAAAAATAATTTTTTTTTTTTTTTGCATTTCGGCCAAAATTCAATCGGTTCACTAAAATGGCTGCAATTTATTTTCTAGATAGAATTGCGGCTTGAGCATGAGCTCATTCTCTTCGTAATCGTCCACGCTTCAAAATCCCGTTTGGTTCATCCCATTACGATCGTTTTTCGATTTTTGGCAGATTTTTAAAGTTCAACAATAGATTTTTGTAAATTTTTTAAGGTATACCTCTTTCCATTTTTTTCAGCGATTTTCAAACTGCTCTCATTTCTACAAAAAATTAGTTATCGGGATGAACTTAACGGTATTCTCTAAGTTTGGTCACAAGCTTTGCGTACGAAAAACAAATTTTGAAATCGGTTGAACCAAAGTGAAGTTACGAGCACTTGAAATTTCGCTATTTTCAGGTTTTTGAAAATAGGCCCAAAATTGAGCAAAACAGTTTTTTTATCGAAATTCATGAAAATTTTGATTTTTTGAAAAAACTATTGATGGATTCGTGTTTAGGGGGCAAAAATACATCGATATGAGGCCCGAAAAACAAAAATAATTTTTTTTTTTTTGCATTTTGGCCAAAATTCAATCGGTTCACTAAAATAGCTGCAATTTATTTTCTAGATAGAATTGCGGCTTGAGCATGAGCTCATTCTCTTCGTAATCGTTCACGCTTCAAAATCCCGTTTGGTTCATCCCATTACGATCGTTTTTCGATTTTTGGCAGATTTTTAAAGTTCAACAATAGATTTTTGTAAATTTTTTAAGGTATACCTCTTTCCATTTTTTTCAGCGATTTTCAAACTGCTCTCATTTCTACAAAAAATTAGTTATCGGGATGAACTTAACGGTATTCTCTAAGTTTGGTCACAAGCTTTGCGTACGAAAAACAAATTTTGAAATCGGTTGAACCAAAGTGAAGTTACGAGCACTTGAAATTTCGCTATTTTCAGGTTTTTGAAAATAGGCCCAAAATTGAGCAAAACAGTTTTTTTTATCGAAATTCATGAAAATTTTGATTTTTTGAAAAAACTATTGATAGATTCGTGTTTAGGGGGCAAAAATACATCGATATGAGGCCCGAAAAACAAAAATAATTTTTTTTTTTTTGCATTTTGGCCAAAATTCAATCGGTTCACTAAAATGGCTGCAATTTATTTTCTAGATAGAATTGCGGCTTGAGCATGAGCTCATTCTCTTCGTAATCGTCCACGCTTCAAAATCCCGTTTGGTTCATCCCATTACGATCGTTTTTCGATTTTTGGCAGATTTTTAAAGTTCAACAATAGATTTTTGTAAATTTTTTAAGGTATACCTCTTTCCATTTTTTTCAGCGATTTTCAAACTGCTCTCATTTCTACAAAAAATTAGTTATCGGGATGAACTTAACGGTATTCTCTAAGTTTGGTCACAAGCTTTGCGTACGAAAAACAAATTTTGAAATCGGTTGAACCAAAGTGAAGTTACGAGCACTTGAAATTTCGCTATTTTCAGGTTTTTGAAAATAGGCCCAAAATTGAGCAAAACAGTTTTTTTTATCGAAATTCATGAAAATTTTGATTTTTTGAAAAAACTATTGATAGATTCGTGTTTAGGGGGCAAAAATACATCGATATGAGGCCCGAAAAACAAAAATAATTTTTTTTTTTTTGCATTTTGGCCAAAATTCAATCGGTTCACTAAAATGGCTGCAATTTATTTTCTAGATAGAATTGCGGCTTGAGCATGAGCTCATTCTCTTCGTAATCGTTCACGCTTCAAAATCCCGTTTGGTTCATCCCATTACGATCGTTTTTCGATTTTTGGCAGATTTTTAAAGTTCAACAATAGATTTTTGTAAATTTTTTAAGGTATACCCCTTTCCATTTTTTTCGGCGATTTTCAAACTTGCTCTCATTTCTACAAAAAATTAGTTATCGAGATGAACTTAACGGCATTCTCTAAGTTTGGTCACAAGCTTTGCGTACGAAAAACAAATTTTGAAATCGGTTGAACCAAAGTGAAGTTATGAGCACTTGAAATTTCGCTGTTTTCAGGTTTTTGAAAATAGGCCCAAAATTGAGCAAAACAGTTTTTTATCGAAATTCATGAAAATTTTGATTTTTTGAAAAAACTATTGATAGATTCGTGTTTAGGGGGCAAAAATACATCGATATGAGGCCCGAAAAACAAAAATATTTTCTAGATAGAATTGCGGCATGAGCAAGAGCTTATTCTCTTCGTAATCGTTCACGCTTCAAAATCCCGTTTGGGAAATTGGGAAATTTTTTTTTTCATCGGTTCTATACTTTTCGGTCATAATTACGTCGATTGCTGACAAAAAAAAAATTCGATACGCCCTTATAGTTTTCGACACCAACTCGGAAAGCCATAAGGGCGTATAAAAAAAAAAAAAAAATCGGAAATTTTTTTTTTTCATCGGTTCTATACTTTTTAGTCATAATTACGTCGATTCCTGAAAAAAAAAAATTTCGATACGCCCTTATGGCTCCTGGATGCCATAAGGGCGTAAAAGAGGTGATACGCCCTTATGGCAGCTGTAACGCGATTTATTTATTTAAAAAAGGCCATTTTTTTGGCTGAAAAAATTACAGAGTCTTTCAGTATATCTGACGATATCGCAAAAAAATCGCCAGAGTGGCACGGTCGAGGTTCTAGGGTGAAAAAATGAAACCACACAAATTAATTTTTTTTCTACCGGAACCTTGATCCGTGCCACTCTGGCGATTATTTTGTGATATCGTAAGATATACTGGAAGACTCTGTAATTTTTTCAGCCAAATAAAAAGGGCTGTTTTTGAATACAAAAATAATTTCGACCTTTTTTGGTAAAAAACCAGCGTTACCAAAACGTAAAAATTACTTCAAATATTCTGCTCGAAAGCTAACACAAATCTACAACTTTTATGTGGAGGCATTTTTTTCAGTAACTTCAAGTTTCCGAGGAATGTTAACGAGGT
Source organism: Alloplasta piceator (assembly GCA_946863875.1). NCBI lineage: Eukaryota > Metazoa > Arthropoda > Insecta > Hymenoptera > Ichneumonidae > Alloplasta > Alloplasta piceator. The sequence continues at coordinate 16,684,937 of OX333080.1, forward strand.
TCCGGTAGAAAAAAAATTAATTTGTGTGGTTTCATTTTTTCACCCTGGAACCTTTTTTGAATAAAAAAATAATTATCCCCTTTCTTGGTAAAAAATCAGCGTTACCGGAACGTAAAAATTATTTCAAATATTTCGCTTGAATGCTAACACAAAAATACAACTTTTATGTGTAGACATTTTTTTTCAGCTACTTCAAGTTTCCGAGATATATTCATTTGGAAAAAAACGGCGATTTCTAAAATTTTCAATTAAAAAATCCGAAAAAATTCACATAGAATGCCTTTTAGTAGCACTTTGATATAACCAATTATGGGGCACGTCTGAGATGGTCGAAAAAAAGGCTCATATATGGGCGTAACAACGGAAGTTGGGATATTTGTACTCTCATCTGACAAAAGTGCTTGAAAATTCAAAATCAAATACAGACTTCCATTCCTGTAGGAGTAATTTATTGCTTATATTTTTGAAACTAACGATCTACCTATTAACAAAATTTAAAAAAAAAATTAAAATATAAATATTTTTATATTAGTCGTGCCTCCTTAAAAGTCTAAATGATGATTCTCCCAATGGTTTCGAAATATATTACCGACTCTTGGGAATGTTGAAAATCTTGGCAGCCTGATAAATCGAAGAAAAAAAGAAATTCTGATTCATCTTTTTGATATTTATCTAATAGAGCAATTGATTTTCAGATCGAAGACTTGAGTCAGCAGGCTCAAGTCGCGGCGGCCGAGAAGTTCAAGGAACCTCCGGTAATTCCCGCGACTGAGGCCGGTGGCAGCACAACCGTACGTTCATTTTTTTTAAATATTTTAAGGGGCCATACCAGTGTGAACGCTCTAAATTTGGGTGATTTTCGGGAATTTTTTGCAAGAAAAGTACTCGATGAAATCTTTTGGTAAATGAAGAATATATTTGGCCATGTTCGACGCGTCTTTCATAATTTTTTCACTCAAGAGGAGGCTAAATACCGACACTAACACCTCGAAATTGCCATCCAAACTTGCTCTTATACAAATGGATGGAATTGAATAAAATTTTAACAACATCATCGGAACAATGACAGGAATGGAGCCTCGCTAAATTTTTCTCGAAAAACAAAAAAAAAATTTACAGATTCATTTACCACCTAGAAACTGTAATTGAACAACTTAAATTATTAAACTTTTACTGCATTTCGGGTAAAACCAAGAGTGAGGCTCCATGAAGAACGCCACGATACAAATATCGAGACGCTTTCGACATTATTTTATCAAAATGACACGCCGTATGTTTGGATGGCGCATCAAGAGTTAAATATCGATAAATTGTAGTTTTATTGAAAAACGAAATGGCGAAATGTAGTTCACAGACGTGCGAGTGAGGGCAGCACCATGGATTCTGACGAGTAACCTATATTCCTATAATATTTAGGGGGCTCGAATGAGTTCTTTGGCATTAGCTGTAACGCATTTTAGCCTCTCAATTGACAATTAATTGTTAATTAATTTATCCCCATCTTAATTGTCAAAATGTAATTAATTTTCATCCACGGTTGTCGGAGAAAGACTGGACGACGATGATACGTCGATAATGTAGGGATTGAATAAAAATGGTATTTAGCCTCCTCTTAAAAATACCGACGCATAGCAGGTTTATGCGCTGTCTTCGGAGGCGCAAAAAAAAACTCCACTGCGGCCATGATTCTGGTGGATTGAGTAGCTGAAAGTGAAAAATAAAAAAATGTTAAACTAGAAGGTATTTCCTGTGCTAGGATTTTCGAAAAATATCAAAAACTAACAAAATGGCGTCGTTATGAAAAGACCAGTCTGTTTTCTTGCTTAAAAAATGGTCGTATTTTCAATGCCAAATCGTCAATTTTCATCCAATAAAAAATATCCTAGTTCATCGTACAGTAAATATATTCAAGATTACTCAGTTCAAATTTCAAGTCAATCGGATAATTGCTCTTTGAGTTACAATGGCCGCAAATTTGAAAAATGTCATTTCGAGAAAAGGGCGTTCAAAGATTTAACTATCGATTTCATACCTGCGAGCGGTCGCTCTTTAGAAGGCTGCCATTCGGAGAGTATTAGAGATACGGCCTTGAAATTTTCACAGAATATTCTTGAAACTATAAACTGTACAATAAGGCAAGGAAATGATTTTTTGAAAATTTTACACTGGTATGGCCCCTTAATCTACATCTACTCGAGTTTTGATAATTTTAAATAAATTTCTCTTTTATTCCGCTCGTAGGTCGTAGCCCCTATACAGGAAGAGTCCGAGGAGGAAGTGGACGAAACGGGTGTCGAGGAGAAAGACGTTGAGCTGGTAATGTGCCAAGCCAACGTTTCTCGAGGGAAAGCCATAAAGGCGTTAAAAAATAACGAGAACGACATTGTCAATGCTATCATGGTGAGTTTTCTTTCAAATTCTTTCGAAATCCGTTAAAAAAAAACTGAATTCCTTTTTTTTATGTATTCCCATAAAACTGCAGGCATATGTGTCATTCCCTATCAATTCAACGACGATTCGTCGGTGACCCCCTTGAATTTTTTTAATTTTTAATATGTTATGCAAAAAGATGTATCCGTGTAAATTTTTCAATTCTCTATCTTAAGGATGTATGAGCACTAGGCTTAGTATAAGCAACGAATTCAGACGTACATAGAAGCACAATTCCTATGCTTCGATCCGAGACAAGTTTTTTCGGACAGAAACTGTCGCTTGGCGGCGCTGTGATCGGATCGTGACGTCACGTCAAACAGCGTACGCCCAGTGGGCGGTCTCAAGAGAGAGAAAAGTATACGTCGCCGTTTCTGACTCTCTCTTTCTCTCTCTCGCACATATTTAAAGCACGCACAAAACAAAAATGTGTCATGGCATAACATGCTATTAAAAAAATGCACCTCTGGGAATCATATCCAATAAACCAAACCTTTGTACCTACTTGACCGCAATTATACGGATTTAATCTTTTTCCGTACGCGTTTCATAACGAAATTTTAATTTGTTCCATTTCAGTGGGATTAATGTGTCTCTCTCTACAGATGTTTTCAAATAAAACATCGTTTTTCAATAAATAAACTAGACTTACGTCGATTCATCTAATGGAAAACGGTGAAACGTGACATGTGGTTCTTTCCATTTGCTGCTGGAGCAGCCACGGTATACACAAATGTTCCGAGACGGCATTTTAATTACATAAAGACCCTTTAAATATCTTCAAAAACCAAGGAAACAATGAACACAAAGGCACGTGCCGGCTCGGACTGACAATGGACCTTTAACTCGTGGTGTGATACTGGAAGTTGGAGGGGAGAGAAGTGAGAGAGCTGAGAAAGAGTATATGATAGAGCGAGACCGTGCTAGTACCCCACTGCATAAGCCGCAAGGAGCAAGAGAGAGATGAAGCGAGAGAGCGAAGAATGATGATAGAGCGAGACCGTGCTAGTACCCCAGTGCGTAAGCGGCCGGGAGCAAGAGAGAGATGAAGCGAGAGACCTAAGAAAGAGTGCGTGATAGAGCGAGACCGTGCTAGTACCCCAGTGCGTAAGCGGCCGGGAGCAAGAGAGAGATGAAGCGAGAGACCTAAGAAAGAGTGCGTGATAGAGCGAGAACGTGCTATTACCCCAGTACATAAGCCGCCAGGAGCAAGAGAGAGATGAAGCGAGAAAGTTCAGAAAGAGTGCGTGATAGAGCGAGAAAGCGCCATTACCCCAGTGCATAAAGCCGCAAGGAGCAAGAGAGAGATGAAGCGAGAGGCGGAGCTACGGTGAAAAATATTTAGGTGTTACATCGGTGAGCCGTTGGTGTACAATACACGCATACGGCGCCGCCAGCGCCTCTAGCTACTGGGGTGCAGAACTAACGCGTGTACCCCAGTTCGTCTGGAGGCATAGGAATTTTGCTTCTATGTACGTCTGAATTCGTTGGTATAAGATTAAATGCTGATTTTTTAATATGATATTGTCGAGGTTCAATATTCAGTACTCAAAAAATTTCAAGGCCCTTTAACGACTATTTAAGAAAGATATTATTAATTGAAAATGTAGCATTATTCATGGTTATACACAGAGCTTACGGCAAGGTTGACTTTGCAACTCTTTGTTTTCTACAGTTCCACTGTTTGTATATATGATATCGTAGATGAAAAACATCGAGTATATCCATTGAATGTCAGGGATTATGATGATACATTGAAAAACAGGGGTCAACGAACATTCGAATTAGATATATCAAGCTAAACACGGCATTCTTCACTTTTATTTGGAGGTTAAAGCTGGGGAGCATACGATACACCACCGGAGTCAGTCAGTTACTCAGAACGAAATAATCCTTAAAACGAAATTAATTTAATATTATATGCCCTCTAAAAATCATCTATATACTTTTCACTAATATTTTGCTAGATATTACTACCTAATGTTTCCTTTCTGCAACATTTTAATGAGATCATGTGTATTGACTACCACGTAGCGCTCATACATCCTTAAGGGGGGAAATGGTCTGAGATACAAAAAAAGCATATTTTTGTGATTTTTTTTTCAGAGTACCTTATTTATCAATATTTTTAAAAATTTTTTACATTATTAATTATTATTCTAAGAATATTCTGCCCCTAATGACTTTAAATTTTCTGACAATATTTCTTAAAAGTTGTAGTATCAGAAAAAAAATCGATTTTCTGCCCCTTTACCCCCCTTAAACCATTCCAAAGTTATTGATTTTTCCAAAAATTTTCTTTAAATAATCTTAACTTCTACAATAACCAAGATATTCTAATTTGTTAAGAGGTCATTTTTTTTTGTTTTTCAATCTACTTTTTGAACAAAATATCGGAAATTAAGAAAAATATTTTTATTTAATTTTTTTTTAGCTGTTTGAAGCTAAAAAATGGGATTTTCTTCCAATGGGATTCCTTCGATTTAAAAAAAAACTTATAAAATTCTACGTAAGAAAACAACATTTTTGAGATTTTACTGAAGATGGGATTCAAACAACTTTTAATTAAAAAAAAAAAATTCGATTTTTTCTCCCTAATTTTGATCGTTTTTCCTTCTATGACTACAATAGTTGATTTCAATGATGTTGAAATAAATAATTTTACTTCTCTCACATATTTCCTTTGCAAATTATGATAATTAACGTTAAGAATTACAATTCAAGTTTGCACTTTATTCATTTTTTTTACATAAAAATTGTAATTCTTAATATTCATTATTATCATTGACAAAGGAAATATGTGAAAGAAGTTAAATTATTTATTTTAACATAATTAAAATCAACTATTGTAGTCATAGAAGGAAAAAAGATCAAAATACGAAAAAAAAATCGAAAAAAAATTTTTGTAATAAGAAGTTATTTGAATGCCATCTTCAGTAAAATGTCAAAATTTTTGTTTTTTTACGTAGAATTTTATGTTTTCTGAAAAAAAATCGAAGAAAATTAAATTTGTTAGCTCAAAACAGCCAAAAAGAGACAAAAATTTTATTTTTCTAAATTTTCGATGTTTTTTTCAAAAAATTCATTGGAAAAGAAAAAAAAAGACCTCTTACCAAGTTAGAATATCTTGGTTATTGTAAAAATTACAATTATTTTAAGAATACTTTTTCGAAAATCAATAACTTCGGGATGGAGAGCTAAAAATTTTCTTTTTGCATGAATAATGACATATTAAAAAATAAATAAAAATCGAAGGGGGTCACCGACAAAACGTCGTTGAATTGACATGGAATGACTCATACAATGTAATTATCAAAAAACATTTTTCCAAATCTAATAAAATATTTATCAAAAATGATGATAAACGTGAAGGTTTCGCAAATTAATTCACCGTCAGATGAAGAACCTTGTTGAAAATCTTGGCAGACTGATTTTTCGTAACTCGAAAAAAATCTCAACAAAAAATTCAATCATTCCTATGTTTGTATTCGCTGATTCCCGTGTTTTTATTTCTCATTTCAGGAATTAACAATGTGATGAAGCTGCTCGAGAGAGTAAGACGCGCTATGGCGCTTTCCAAAATGCGTCAAAGATCACAATTTTTCATCGTCAATCACGGACAGTCATTAATTCTTCTCAATTTCATCGCGACGTTGCAGATTGCGAAATAACGCAACGAGAAAGCATTAAAAGGATTTAAAAAAAAAGAAAGAAAGCAAGACAAATTTAACGGCGTGTGTGCGCGTGCGTGTGTGTGTGTGTGTGTAACGTCTCTGATGAAAATATCGGCAAATCTACATGTATATACATAATTCATACGAAAAGAATGAACAAACAAAAAAATACAAAAAATACTAACGCAAAAATTTCCCTGTTTTCAGTTTTTTTTCGTCATTTTACCCGCGAACGTTGAAATTGAATTTTCACGCTTCCGGGACTGGAGAAAGAGCGACGAGGTTCTCACCGTGGGTCGTTATTTTCGTTCGTCGAGTCACGAGTTAATTCTTTAACTCGTGAAAGAGAGAAAGAAATTCGTCGAGCGTGGATCGCCTTTGAGAAGAATCGAGGTCGGACATTGTTTTGTTTTTTTTTTGTTTTTTTTTCGTTACTATCATTTTTATATATATCTCTTCTTTTTTTTATTATTATTATTTCTCTATATATATATGTATGAACAAACATGAACAACATGTACATTACATAATAATAGTGGTCGCATATACAGTTAATTAAGTACACGAATATTACGGGCTACATTCGGGATGTGACTATTTTTTTTTTCATTTTTTTTTTTTTTTTTTTTCGTTTATACCTGTAATATTACGTCGCTCTAGTCTTTGGACTCGCTCACTCGTCGTATTGTCACAGGGGCATTTGGATACTTGAGGTTAGGACGACCGTCAGATCACATTGAAAATGCAGATTTGATTTTTATTTTGATTTTTGCTTGATCCAAAAATTTCAAAATTATTCAATACCAGGGTTGCGAAATTTTTAATGAAAAAGTAATGCATTAACCGTTACTTTTCTAATGGCTAATGAAATTAATTTCCATTAAAATTTAATGGTTAATGGAAATTACTTTCATTGACCATTTTAATTATTTTCATTAACCATTATAATTATTTCCATTAACCATTAAATGTTAATGGTTAATGAAATTGCAACTGCATTAAAAAAAGTAATGCATTATTTGCAACCCTGCCCATTACAATGTAGTGTGTAATAGAAAAAATTTCCATTACCCATTGCAATGTAATGTGTAATGGACAAAACTTTCATTGCAATTTTGGGAATGAAAAAATATAAATGAACAAATTTATGCAATTTTGCATGACATTTTATTGATTTAGGACTTAGATTTTCAACTTTAATTCTAAAAAGCATCTATATTATAATTCTAAAAATCTACGTTCTAAGACAATAAAATGTAATGCAAAACTGCAATAATTTATTCATCTATATTTTTCCATTCCCAAAATTGCAATAAAAGTTTTGTCCATTACACATTACATTGTAGTGGGTAATGGAAATTTTTTCTATTACACACTACATTGTAATTGGCCGGGTTGCAAGTAATGCATTACTTTTTTGAAAGCAATTGCATTTTTATTAACCATTAACATTTAATGGTTAATGGAAATAATTTCAATGGTTAATGAAAATAATTTTAATGGTTGATGAAAATAATTTCCATTAACCATTAAATTTTAATGGTTAATGAAAATGCAAATGCACTAGAAAAAGTAAGGAAAATAAGAAAAAAAATCGGAATCTCAAATTGCAATGTGTTCTGACAATCGTACCACTTTAGGGGACGTTCAAGGTCAATATAACCTTTTTAACACATTTTTCTCGAATATTTCTATTCTTTGTCCATTCCATTAAAACGTTGTCGGAATAATTGTGCTAGACATTTTAGCTCTCTCGCGCTCAGAAGCGCAGAAAGGCGGGGTTGAAGAGGTTGAAGCCCCCCTTAAGGCAGTTCTTACAATACAGCCAAGTCAATCGAGATCGAGATTTCAAACATTTTTCGTACACGTTTAAAAAGAGACATATGCGGCGGTGGACATGGATTAAAAATTTCTTATTTCATTTAGAAAATAATAATAATAATTTTACTACCGCCAAGAAATGGGTTATTCCAATAAATCCAATAAATAAATAAAAAAACTTCGATTACTTAATTCCGGAAAAAATGCCACCAAACATGGAGTGGGCCGACTTTTCTTTCTATTTTTTTTTTTTCACTTTTTTGAAAAGAAAAGAAATTTTTTTTCGAGGATTACCACTTTCAAGTTTTTTTTTCTTCTCAATTTTTCAAAATCTCAGTTCCTTTATAAATCCTCAAAAAATTCCAGAGTGGTGTTTTGTAAAATAAGCCCAGCTCAGATTTCTTTTTAAATTCATTAAAAAAAAATAGAAGGAAATGTCGGCCTACTCCAAGTTGGGTGTCATTTTTTCCGGAATTGATTGAAGTATTTTTTGAGTGAAAAAATTCAAAATAGCGAACTTTGAGAAAAAGATGATTTTGCTCGAAAAGTGAAAAATTTCATAGATTTGATTATCTTAACATTTTTTTGTATTTTTGATTGGAAAGTACATTTAAAGACGAAAATGTTGAAAAAACGTCCTAATTATAGCGTCCCAGTTATAGCTATTTAAAAAAAATCCTTTTGTTTTGGATTGGGGAAAAAAATTTGAAAATTTCCTGAAAAATGTTTTTAATGGGGTAGAAAAGGAAAAAAAAATCAGCCAAATCGAAAAGGGTCTGGTTGAAAGGTGGTTCTGATATGGAATGCCCCATAAACAATGAATTTTATGAGTTTTTCTCACTAAACTTATCGAATATCTTCCGTTCAGATGAAACTGAAATTACAAACTCAAATTTACGAAAACTGTTTACAAAAATGCTAGAGCATTTATTGAAGTTGAACCGATTTTTCATAAAATTAATTTTTTTTCAAATTCTGCTGAATGTTTGAATCAAGCAGTTTTTGAGATATGATGGTCCGAATTTTTATATAGATAAACAATCACCAAAAGATGTTTGCTGTAGTTTTGAGTGAAGATCGAACAAAACATTCTATTAATATGAAAATTGGAATTTTTTCAAAAATGTTGGTTAAAGGAAATTGTTGAGAAATGCTAAATTTGTTATACGAATACACAGTTTCGAATTTAAAGATGTGAATTGAATTATTTTTCTGCAAAGTCATTATACTTTTTTTCTGCATAAAATGGAAATTTTTAATCCAAATCAAAATTTGCGTCTAAGATTTGTTCTTATAAAACGTGTACAAATTTTTTTTGAGTCTCTAAGCATCTCGACTGTATCGCAAAAACTACATTAGAGAGGCCCGGAGCGTTTCACACAAGTGAAATCAGTGCTAAAATTTCAAAATCGATTCTACAAATATTTGCAAATGAAATACAAAATTGTAAAATAAATCACCAGCTTCAATTTTGCAAATATCGATTGTTTTACGTCGATTCTCAGCAAGGAACATAATAATTGCATTTTTAATTGCATTTTTCAAGAATAATCCGTCCTTGCTTTTCGTTTTTAGCGATTTACTTATAAATATTTATAGAGACGATTTCTGAAATGAAGTACTGATTTTAGAAGCGTGAAGCGTTCCCAAAACCTTGACAATTATTTTTCATTCCATCTATCGTTTTTTTTTCAGTATCTCGGGACCATTTACGATACACAGGGTCGATAAATAGTTCCATTGGGTCAAAGGGACGAGGATCGACGTGCGATTTTTTTTCCTACATTCGTTATACGTCTTTTTTTTTCTTAGAGAATTTTTTCGCACGTTTCCCCGTGGACATTTGATTACAGTCTTTCTTCATTGATATATATGTATTCGAGCAAAAAAATAATAATGATTAAATTGCTCACACTCCTTTAGGCCGTGACCTCGTTGGCCGCGCACTTTTCGTACATCGCATCGAGAACCTGAGTGAACTTGAGGTGCCGTTCCTCAGGCGCGACCGCAGCGCCACGACTGCCCCACAAAAATTTTATGTGGAATTCCGTTCTGAACGCGTCGGCCAGAAGCTCGTCGCTTCGGCAACCCTCGAGCGCGATTTCGGCGTTCCGACGAAACAGCGGCAGACTCTCGGCGAGTTTTCGGGCAGCTTCGAGATGCGACCAGACGATCGAGAGTCCGCAATCCGGTGCGGAATTCTCCCAAGGTGACAGAGTCGCTGCAACGAGACCGGAGGGTGTGGCGGTTCCTGGAAATTTCAATTTTTTTTCAATTTTTTGGCAAAAAAAAAATTACAAAATATTATTTACTAGGTTTTCAATGAATCCCGTCGTAGGGCTTGCTAGGGCTATTGGCAAAGACTTTTTTCAATTATCAGGAATCTGCGGGTGTGGCGGTCCCTGAAAATTGCAATTATTTTTCAATTATTTTCAGTTTTTTGGCAAAAAAAATATTACAAAGTATTATTTACTAGGTTTTAAATGAATCCCATCATAGGACTTGCTAAGGCTATTGGCAAAGACTTTTTTCAATTATCAAGAATCTGCGGGTGTGGCGGTCCCTGAAAATTTTTTTTTTTTTTCAATTTTCTTCAATTTTTTGGCAAAAAAAATATTACAAAATATTATTTACTAGGTTTTCAATGAATCCCATCATAGGGATTGCTAGGGCTATTGGCAAAGATTTTTTTCAATTATCAGGAATCAGCGGGTGTGGTGGTCGCTGAAAATTTCATTTTTTTTTCAATTTTTTTCAATTTTTTGGCAAAAAAAAATATTACAAAATATTATTTACTAGGTTTTCAATGAATCCCATCATAGGGATTGCTAGGGCTATTGGCAAAGATTTTTTTCAATTATCAGGAATCTGCGGGTGTGGTGGTCGCTGAAAATTTCAATTCTTTCAATTTTTTTCAATTTTTTGGCAAAAAAAAATATTACAAAATATGATTTACTAGGATTTCAATGAATCCCATCATAGGACTTGCTAGGGCTATTGGCAAATACTTTTTTCAATTATCAAGAATCTGCGGGTGTGGCAGTCCCTGAAATTTTCAATTTTTTGGCAAAAAAAAAATTACAAAATATTATTTACTAGGTTTTAAATAAACCCCATCATAGGACTTGCTAGGGCATTGACAAAGAATTTTTTCAATTATCAAGAATCTGCAAATACACAATAATTGAAAAAAAGGGATCATTCCATGTCAAATCGACCAATAGTTGGGATCGACCCCTTTCAATTTCCACGAAATTTGGTCAGAAGTTTTCTTTCATCATAAAACGAAGTTCTACCAAAGGAAAAAAATTAAGATTTTTTTTTTCGAAAATTATGCAAAATTCAAAATTTCACCATTTTTTCGATTTTTCAAGTTCATTTTTTAAGTATCTCGAAAACTATTATAGTTACGAAAAAATTGTTCAGGGTTTGTTTTAAAAAGTATACTTGGGGCTAGGGAAAAAAATATTCCGTAAAAAAACTTTGAAAAATGATGAATTTGAAGCATATTGATTTTTTTTAAATCGTGATAATTCACGATTAATATTCAAGTTTGGGTTCAATTTCGTTTATATAATACCTTGTACTGATCTTAAAAGATCCTAAAATTTTGAAAATTGCGCTTTTTGTTTTTTCAAAAATATGAATTTTTGAATTTTGGTAAAAAAGAATTTTGTTCACCTCTAAGTTAAGTAAAGTTGAGCAATCATGTAAGTTTTACTGCTCAAAATTACAAAATGACATGATTGCTCAACTTTACTTAACTTAAAGGTGAAATGAAATTTTTTTTCAACAAAACTTAAAAATTCATATTTTTGAAAAAAAACCGCAATTCTGAAAATTTTAGGATCTCTTGAGACCAGTACAAGGTATTATATGAACAAAATTAAACAAAAAATTTAATGTTGATCGTGGATTTTCACGGTTTAAAAAAATTCAAAATTCTCCAAATTCATCATTTATCAAATTTTTTTTCGTAGTCCCAAGTATACTCTTTAAGACGAACCCGAAACGATTTTTTTGTAACTATAATAGTTTTTAAGATATTTAAAAAATGAACTTGAAAAAAAGGTGAAATTTTGAATTTTGCATAACTTTCGAAATAGAATTTTTCAATTTTTTTCTTTTGGTAAAAATTTGTTTTATGATATAAGAAAACTTCTGACTAACTTGCATCGAAATTTGAAGGGGTCGATCCAACCATTGGTTGATTTGACATAGAAAGACCCATATACAAATTAGTTTTGTTCCTAAATACATAAAAATGTAAATTAGAATTGACTCAAAAATGTTTTATCTTCTTATTGATGTGCGGCAATCAAAATGCAAATAGAGTTCCTTTAAAAAAACCCAATTTGGACCTTTTCATAAATTTTGAATATATCACGGATTGCTCTAGTTATGCTCTTACGAGATATTTCAGAAGATATTTCAAAATTCAAAAAAATTCGCATGAGTCTTTACATTTTTTGGTATGCACACACATCCATCGAGATATTTATTCTATTTCGATTTTATTCAGAAATATTTAAGCGAGTTGCGTTGTAATACCAAAATAATGAAATTATTGGTAGCGAGAGATATTCATTGTCAAAATATTGTGTAAAAATGTTAACACGATCTTATTGAAAAGTCTTAATTTCAAAATTTCTTAACAGAAGTCCAATGGCCCAAAAGACAGGTTATTTGAAAAATTGTAAATTACATTTTTACGGAGTATTTTGGCAATGAATATCTCTTTTCAATAATTTCATAGCCATCATTTTAGTTATGAACCAGAGTTGTGAAAATAGTAATGTAAAAGTAATGCATTACCCATTACTTTAAACAATGTGTATTGGATTTATTTCCATTACAAATTACAAAAGTAATGTGTAATGTATGCATGTTCCATTACAAATGAAAATAGTAATGTGTAATGGATGCGTGTTCCATTACAATTTAAAAAAGTAATGTGTAATGGATGCATGTCCCATTACAAATAAAAAAGTAATGAGTAATGGATGCATGTGCCATTACAAATAAAAAAGTAATGTCTAATGGATGCGTGTTCCATTACAAATAAGAAAAGTAATGAGTAATGTATGCGTGTTCCATTACAAATAAAAAAAGTAATGTGTAAAGGGTGCATGTCCCATTACAAAAAAAAGTAATGTGTAATGGATGCATATGCCATTACAAATAAAAAAGTAATGTGTAATGGATGCGTGTTCCATTACAAATAAAAAGTAATGTGTAATGTATGCACGTTCCATTACAAATTACAATTTAAAAAAAAAGTAATTTGCAGTGGAGAAAAATTGCCGTGCTCGTATTAGAAACTTACACATTGCTGTGTCATTATTTTATTTCGCTCACTAAAAGTTCATCCACAATTATCACAAATGATCCATAAAGTTAAAAAAAAAGAACATGCACATTATTTAGGGATTCAATAAAGCGACAATTTCGTATCAGCAACTTGTAATTTTTATTAGATTGCTTATAATTATGGGTTACAGCGTGTAAAAAGCCAGTTCAATATAAAGTTGGATAATTTTTGGGGTTGAGTACATTTTCGTACTTCGTATTTAACGATGAACTGTCTGTTTTCTTGTTTCTATTTTTTAACTTTATGGATCATTTGTGATAATTGTGGATGAACTTTTAATGAGCGAAATAAAATAATGAGACAGCAATGTGCAAGTTTCTAATACGAGCACGGCAATTTTTCCATTTGTAGTGGAATATTCTCCACCGCAAATCACTTTTTTTTAAATTGCAATTTGTAATGGAACGTGCATACATTACACATTATTTTTTTTTATTTGTAATGGCGCATGCATCCATTACACATTATTTTTTTTTATTTGTAATGGCACATGCATACATTACACATTACTTTTTTTATTTGCAATGGAACACGCATCCATTACACATTACTTTTTTTGATTTGTAATGGGACATGCATCCATTACACATTACTTTTTTTTATTTGTAATGGAATATGCATACGTTATACATTATTTTTTTCATTTGTAATGGAACATGCATACATTACACATTATTTTTTTATTTGTAATGCGACATGCATCCATTACACATTACTTTTTTTATTTGTAATGGAACATGCATACGTTACACATTACTTTTTTTATTTATAATGGAACACGCATCCATTACACATTACTTTTTTTTATTTGTTATGGGACATGCATCCATTACACATTACTTTGTTATTTGTAATGGCACATGGATCCATTACACATTACTTTTTTGATTTGTAATGGAACATGCATACATTACATATTACCTTTTTATTTGTAATGGGACATGCATCCATTACACAACGCTTTTTTTATGTGTAATGGAACATGCATACATTACACATTACTTTTTTATTTGTAATGTAACACGCAACCATTACACATTACTTTTTTTATTTGTAATGGAACATCAATACATTACACATTATTTTTTTCATTTGTAATGGAACATGCATACATTACACATTATTTTTTTATTTGTAATGCGACATGCATCCATTACACATTACTTTTTTTAATTGTAATGGAACATGCATACGTTATACATTACTTTTTTTATTTATAATGGAACACGCATCCATTACACATTACTTTTTTTAATTTGTAATGGGACATGCATCCATTACACATTACTTTTTTATTTGTAATGGCACATGCATCCATTACACATTATTTTTTTCATTTGTAATGGAACATGCATACATTACACATTATTTTTTTATTTGTAATGGCATATGCATCCATTACACATTACTTTTTTATTTGTAATGGCACATGCATCCATTACATATTACTTTTTTTATTTGTAATGGAACATGCATACATTACATATTACTTTTTTTATTTGTAATGGGACATGCATCCATTACACATTACGTTTTTATTTGTAATGGAACATGCATACATTACACATTATTTTTTATTTGTAATGCGACATGCATCCATTACACATTACTTTTGTATTTTGTAATGGTACACTTATCCATTTCACATTATGCAGTGTAATGGGTAATAAATACAGTAATGCATTATCGAAGTAATGCATTATTTACAACTCTGATGTCAACTACCCAAAAACACTTTTACACAAAAACTTGAAATGTTCTTTTTTTACTATGGCAAAGTTTCCTCTACGAGAAAGCAAGTAACGCGCGATCTTATTACAAAACCATTGATCTTGTAACAGAATTCCATCAATCAGGATCAAAGTATCCTCATATAAGACTCGAGAAATCATCATACCCAAAATATCCTCCGGACTGCGTTCGCCGAGGAGAGCAATGGGCAACAAATGCGGCAGAGTCGTGTTCGGCGCTTGTGGATTGGTGCACTCGTTCATGGCTCTCAGGGTGGGCCTCAATTTGGCCTCGAAGCTGAAAGCCTCGTCGGTGTGTTTTTGCCTGAGCAAATGCCACGTGTTCGCCAAACGTTGAATCTGCGGTAAACAGAGACCGAGCATGACGCCGCAGAATCCATAGAGATTGCCGAGGGCGGTTTTCGTGTCAACGGCAACTTTGATCCATTTGCTGATGGTAGCGGCTCTCTCGATGGCCGTTGCACCGGCGAGAACCGTTACAGCGACGAGAAGCTTCAGACATTCGGAACGCTCGATCAGGTCGAGTCGAGCCTGACGACCGTGCGGCAAAGTGGCGAGTTCCAAACCACTCAAACCCGAACGATTTCCTGAGCCCGGAGTCAATGCAACTTCGAGGTCGAGACGAGTCAGATGCGAGGCCAATACACGCGGTGCCGAATCGTGAAGCATACCCGAAACGCCGCGCAACGCGGTTGGATCCAGCGGACGATGTTCACCGGTCGGTAACAGCAGAGTCGAGAAATTCTCCATATCGAGGAGCGTCGCGATTTCCATGCAAGGCGCCGCTACGACCAATTGTTCCTCGGCCGAGAGCTCGTAATCACTGCCGCTGCCATTGGCACCGTCGTTGGATTGAACACAGTGACTTCTTATGACGACACCCTTTATCGGTATCGATGGATTACCGCCGGAACTGTTTGCCTCGAATTCACTGTCGCCCGAACCATTTCCACTGTCACTTCCCGATGCCTGAT
The DNA here is from genome assembly GCA_946863875.1 of Alloplasta piceator. NCBI lineage: Eukaryota > Metazoa > Arthropoda > Insecta > Hymenoptera > Ichneumonidae > Alloplasta > Alloplasta piceator. The sequence goes on from OX333080.1 coordinate 16,700,958, forward strand.
AAGCCTGGTAAGAATTGAAGAAGGATTCATCAATTTCACGCATTACCGACGAATGATAATGCAAATTTGGCTTTGGCTCGACGTGCAATGAATTGTTCTTTGCGGGAGGTCATTGTTAGGGATTCTTTTTCTACATTTGCATCTCTTTAGTTTTCAATAATGTCTGTTAATGTTTTTTTTTTCTTCTTTCTAATACAATATGGGGCATTCCACGCCAAATCGACCACTTTAAAACTCGACCCTTTTCGATTTGGCTGAAACTTTTTCATTTTTTCTACCCCATCGAAAACATTTTTCAAATGTTTTTCAAATTTTTACACCCAGCCGATAAAAAGTTATAAATTTTTCAAAAAAAATTGCTTTTCATTTTTCAAATAGCTATAACTTTTTCAAAATTTGACGTATCGGGACGATTTTTTTTTCAAAATTTTTGTTTTTTAGTGTACTTTTTGAAAAAAAATACAAAAAAATTATAAAAACCCATCTTCATCGTTTTTTTTTCTTCAGATTTTCGGAAAAAATCGAAAATTTCTCGATGATTACCATTTTTGATTTTTTTAGTTCTTTTTATTATATCAAACTTTGACATTTTCTGCAAATCCTCGAATTTTTTCAGAGTGGTGTTTTTTCGATTTCCATTTTTTTTCCAATTGAAAAAAAAACTTTCCTTCAACTAGCCTTATTTCTCATAACGTATTGCCTCGAGATTCCGAAACTAGAAGATTCAAGCTTCAAAATGCTTTTTTTTTAAATTTTCGATCAAAAATAATAAAGTTACAGCCTTTGAAAAATCGCTGAAAAATCTCGCAAACTTTTCTGTTCCTTTAATTTTTTGACTGAGTGCATATGAGCTCGAAAAAGTTCGAGTTTTCCCTAGAGGATATTGACTACGTGACAAAAACCTAAGCCCCCCCCCCCCGCCCCTGTGACCAAGCGTGGTATTTTGAAGACCCCCCCCCCCTCCCCTAAACAGGTCACGTAGCATGGGTACGTTCCCTAATGAATACAGTAATGCATTATCAAAATAATGCATTATTTACAACTCTGATGGCAAGGACTAATTCGAGGTTGATGGAGGATTTGAAGGATTTTTTAGAGCCAATGTTAATAGGAGCGATGATGATTAGCACAAATGTTATCTTTGTGTATCGTGCGTTATTTGCTTATCCAAAAAAATAGCGAATCGATTCAACCGTAGAGCCCCGATTATGACCTTGTTTGTCAACATTTTTATAAAAATTGTTGATTTTGAGATTGCGCTGTTCATCAAGAAAACGGACTCTCGTTGCCACAAATTTGGCTAAATCAAGAGAGTCATTTGATGTAAAATTTGGTTTGAATCTCTTTAAAGATTGAGGATTTTTTGAAACTAAAAAATTCTAGTTTTAGAAAATTTGGTGTATTCTCCTCAACTTTTTCATCTACAAACTCGACAGTGCAAAAAAGTTTGTTACTGAATTCCATGCTAATTTCTCAAAACTTAAACTTTCTAAAATGTTGAGTTCGAAAAAATTGCATCCACGTCAAATGTTGCGGAATCGTTTCGCTACGTTTTACAGAGATGCATGGTAAAAAAAAAAAATCTTTGAAGCTGAAAAATTGCACATTGTTCCTTCACAATTTCGGTCCCTTCGTCAAAGCTTCCTCCATGAGAAAGCCAAAATTGTGAAAGAGAATTAACGAGTGTGAAAACAATGATGCGCTAGTTTTCAATCAGCAAGGATTGTTTTTTTTTCCTGCCCGATAGACGCGAAAGATTTTGCTACCTGATGATGAGCATGATGATGATGATGATGATGATGATGATGATGATGCTGTGGTTGTTGATGATTCGGTATGTAAGGTACGCGAGGAGGTTTCGGCGGTGCCGATGTGCCCTGTTGATGATTGTTCATTACATTTTGTTGCGACGATGACGAATTCTGATGCTGATGTTGATGTTGCAGCTGTTGCGGTTGCTGCAACGACGGGTCGGAAATGACCCTCGTGATTTTTTGTCTTCCAAGTGATAATGAACAAGATGGCGGCTGATTTTGTATCGTTGGTACCCGTGGCAAAGTGCTGGATTGCACCGAATGATGATGATGATGTTGATGTTGATGATGATGCTGCTGGGACGAAGTTGAGGATGTTGAATTTTGATGCTGCTGCTGATTCGTCAGATATTGTCCGGGAATGTGAAAATCGCCGTCAATGCTGTGCTGCTGCTGTTGCGGTGTCAACGAGTGCGAGCGCTGCTGCTTTCTTGGCAAACGCGGTGGTGAACCGGCCGATAATGACGTTGACGATGGACTCGAGGAATGGAGACCGCTCGATGACGACGATGATACCGGTAAACCTGTGAGTGGCACACTCCGTGGCTTTGGACTTATTATTCTTGCACCACTGGCCTGACTTATCGGTCGTCCGCTACCGACGTAAAACGTTATCAGATCCGCAACCGTGTCGAAGGCCTCGTCCTCGAACTGATACTGGGCACGCTCGTAAACCGTGTCCGGTTGGATGACGACCTGATAAACGATTTAGAGATCTTTGAAACTTGACCTTGAGATTAGGTAGTTGACCTTGAAGGTTTCGAAATCGAAATAACGTATAAGCTGTGCAGGAAATACTGCGAAATAGTAGGCAGAGAGTCTACCTACCTACCTACCTACCTACCTACCTACCTACCTACCTACCTACCTACCTACCTACCTACCCACCTACCCACCTGTCTACCTACCTACCCACCTACCTACCTACCTACCTACCTACCTATTCTACCTTCTGATTGAAAATCACGATAAATTTTAATAACTTAGCTAAAGTTATCAAATGATAGTTAAATAACTTTTGCAATGTTTATTCTATCAATTATTGTCATCTATTTGAAGGAACGTTCTTCCAACCGTGTCCTGTTGGATGACGACCTGATAAACAATTTATAAACCTTTGAAGCTTAACTCTGAGATTAGGTAGTTAACCTTGCAGGTTCCAAACGCGAAATAACATTTGAACAATGTAGCTTGCACAGAAACAGTTGGTTTAATTGGGAAAATACTGCAAAATAGTAGGCGTAGAGTGTGTAACTCTACTTTTTCAATGCAAGTCACGATTAATTTAATCAACTTAGCTAAAGTTATCAAATGATAGTTGAATAACTTTTGCAATGTTTATTCTAGCAATTATTGTCATCTATTGGAAAGAACGTTGCCCCAACCGTGTCCTGTTGGATGATGACCTGATAAGCAATTCATAAACCTTTGAAACTTAACTCTGAAATTACGTAGTTAACCTCGCAGGTTGTAAACTTAGATTAAAAATCTGAACTATGCAGTTTGCGCAGAAAAAGTTGGTTTAATTGGGAAAATACTGCGGAATAGTAGGCATAGAGTGTGCAACTCTACCTTCCCAATGCAAATCACGATACATTTAACTAACTTGGCTAAAGTTATCAAGTGATATTTAAATAACTTTTGCAATGTTTATTCTAGCAATTATTGTCATCTATTTGAAAGAACGTCCTTCCAACCGTGTCCTGTTGGATGACGACCTGATGCATGATTCATAAACCGTTGAAACTTAACTCTGAAATTAGGTAGTTAACCTTGAAGGTTTGAAACTCGAAATAACATCTTAACTACGTTGTTTGCACAGAAAAAGTTGGTTTAATTGGGAAAATACTGCGAAATAGTAGGCATAGAGTGTGCAACTCTACCTTCCCAATGCAAATCATGATAAATTTAACTAACTTGGCTAAATGTATCAAATGATAGTAAAATAACTTTTGCAATGATTATTCTAGCAATTATTGGCATTCATTTGAAAGAATGTTGCCCCAACCGTGTTCTGTTGGATGACGACCTGATAAACAATTCATAAACCTTTGAAACTTAACTCTGAGATTAGGTAGTTAACCTCGCAGGTTTTAAACTTGAAATAACATCTGAACTATGCAGTTTGCACAGAAAAAGTTGGTTTAATTGGGAAAATACTGCGAAATAGTAGGCATAGAGAGTGCAACTCTACCTTGCCAATGCAAATCACGATAAATTTAACTAACTTGGCTCAATGGATCAAGTGATAGTTGAATAACTTTTGCAATGTTTATTCTAGCAATTATTGTCATGTATTTGAAAGAACGTTCTTCCAACCGTGTCCGGTTGGATGACGACCTGATGCATGATTCATAAACCGTTGAAACTTAACTCTGAAATTAGGTAGTTAACCTTGAAGGTTTGAAACTCGAAATAACATCTTAACTACGTTGTTTGCACAGAAAAAGTTGGTTTAATTGGGAAAATACTGCGAAATAGTAGGCATAGAGTGTGCAACTCTACCTTCCCAATGCTAATCACGATAAATTTAACTAACTTGGCTAAAGTTATCAAATGATAGTTAAATAACTTTTGCAATGTTTATTCTAGCAATTATTGTCATCTATTTGAAAGAACGTTGCTCCAACCGTGTCTTGTTGGATGACGACCTGATAAACAATTCATAAACCTTTGAACTCTGAGATTAGGTAGTTAACCTTGAAGATTTGAAACTCGAAATAACATCTGAACTATGTAGTTTGTTCAGAAAAAGTTGGTTAAATTGGGAAATACTGCGAAATAGTAGGCATAGAGTGTGTAACTCTACCTTTCCAATGCAAATCACGATAAATTTAACTAACTTAGCTAAGCTTATCAAATGATAGTTAAATAACTTTTGCAATGATTATTCTAGCAATTATTGGCATTAATTTTAAAGAACGTTGCCCCAACCGTGTTCTGTTGGATGGCGACCTGATGCATGATTCATAAATATTTGAAACTTGACTCTGAGATTAGGTAGTTAACCTCGCAGGTTTTGAACTGGAAATAAAGTCTAAGTCTGAGTCTAATACATTTTGCACCTAAAAGTGGTGTAATTGAGAAAAACATTTGGGAAAAATCGGCATGTTTAACTCTTACGATTATTTTTCAACTTATTAAAATAAAAATAGTAATTAAGGGGATAGTTACCCTGTTGATGACGAAGTGCAAAGCTTGACCCTTCCATCGTACCGTGAGCACGTAATTGCCTGGTTGCGAGGCGCAATCACGAACGAGGAAGTCACCCTCGTTCGGCACCTCGGTTTCGGCACCTTTTCGACCACCGCGCAATGTGCTTCCATGATACCAAGCATGAGATCTCAGATCACGAGGATCCAAAAGTCGTAGCTCACGTTCGAGCAGCTTTCGAATTGATTCTTCGGGCTGCTCCTACGAATTTTCAAAATCAACAAACCAATATTAAAATTCATTAACCAATTAATTAATTAAATTAATTACCAATTAAATTAACCAAAATAATTTTCCAATATTATCCAACTTAATAATGACAAATATTTTTATATCCAATCATGATAAATACTTTCATTTGATTAATAAAAACATGTTATATTTTTTTTATTTCCAAATGGAATTCTTCTGCATTAATTTCGAAATATATTGCATAAACTTTTTCTTGAATAATTAAGAAAAAAAAACAGTTTAATATTCGTGGGTATTTGGTTTTACGCTTTTTTTCCAGAATACACTCTGCTGATTTTTCAAATCTTCCACGTTGATGACATACATGAGAAAATATGTTTATAGTAATACGAGATCGCTTTTAAGTTACTTTGACAATCAATTGAGACGTTTCAAACGTGACGAACGATTCACTCGACAGATTGGCTTAACAAGACCAGCCTTGACTGTTCATTCCATCCGTGGAAAAGATGATTTTCTTGTCCCGAGTTTGTATCTCTTTATATACACACATAACATATGGGCTTCTCCTTTTCAACTCAACTTGATCTTCGTCAGATATTGTTAATAATTTTTTTCACGATCGTATTAAGGCTAATCAGCGTTCCCATTATTTTTTTTTAATTTTTTTTCATTCGCTCTTATTTTCCAAAAAATTGTCAAATACTCGTTATATTTCCCCAATGGAATGTTGAAAAATTACACAGAAATTATAAACTACTATAATCAAATTATTATAAAATTTTTTTATTATAATTTGATAATTATACCCCTGTTTTTGGAAAATCGTCACTAGAATCACTTTCAAGTACCAAATATGATTTTTCTTGTTATTTTAATAATGTTTTGATACGTGAAAGTATTGAAATAAAATTTAGCCACATGGTTTATAATTCATAAATTTTTATAATAAGATTGCGAGTTTTTGAGAATTATTGCAAATTTTGAAATGTTGAATTTTTTGTTGAAAAGAATAAGAGAAGAAAGTTTAACGAATGATGCAAATAAATTAGGAAGCTTTGTGAAAATTTTGGATTTCGTCGCCTCTAAAAAATTAATTTTTTTATTCGAACTACTAATCGATGTTCTCCGAATTAATAGTAAACATTCTTGCAACTTTGTACATTTTTACAAAAAATTTTAGCTTCATGACTTTAAAATTGCTAATGCTGGAGCCTCCAGGCTCATTTTTTTGAAACTCAAGCTTGATCGGAAAACTTTAAAAAAAATTAATCCATACTAGACTCGGTAAAATCGTGAAAAAATTCATAAACCGAGAAAATCCGAGGCCAGGATTTCAATAGACATGGAAAGCCGTGTATATAAAGACGCACCCCTCCGTGAACTTTCAGCAATCAAAGAAAAGAAAATCTTTATAGTTTCGCCAATAACGTTCCAGATTTCCCCAATCAGAGTAAACAAAAATGTCCTCCCAAACAAAAAATTACTGAAAAAAAATATATTTCCCGAAAATTGATCTGTTCAAAAAATTTAATTTTTCTTCTTTAAATAAATAATTAATTAAAACTGATCCACGAATTAATAAATTCGAAAAATACTGAATTCCCTGCAGAATTGAAATTTTCATTGCTCTACTTTTCCCAAAATTTCGTCTTCGTAACAAAGCAATTTGTAATTTGAAGAAAACCCGAGAAAAAAAAATATTTCACTCTTTCGGGTCTATCGGCCGGTTCGTGCCTCGAGAAAGAAAGGGAGTTGCCGTTGGATGTAAAAATGAAGAAAAACAGTCATGAACTGTCAGATATCGCCCGGATATTCCGTCTGCTCGTACAATCGATGAAAATTAAAAAATAAAAAATTAACCCATCAATATTTCGCAACCTTCATAAATAATTATTCAAAAAATAACAATGTTAAGAAAGAAAAAAAACGCGAAGAAAATGGAAAATTCTTACCATCGATGGGTCGGAATTGTTGTTTCTCTCGGTGCCTCTCGTCGGAAATTCCGGCCGGCGAAGGAGACATGCGTCGTAATCCTTTTCCTCGTTCGTCTCTCCTTCTATTTCGTAATCCCCGGTGATGGTTCTGCGATTAAAAAAAAAAACAACAAAAAAAAATTTTTAAACTAATTTTTCACTCGATTGTCAATGTAACTAAACTGCACTGTAACTAAAAAAATTGAAAAACAAAAAGGACCAAAAACCTTGGAAATTTCGTCCCGATAGTTATAGTAGTTGGTGTTATTAATTTTAATTACGGCATCATTTTATTTTATTTTATTTTATTTTATTTTATTTTATTTTATTTTATTTTATTTTATTTTATTTTATTTTATTTTATTTTATTTTATTTTGTTTTATTTTATTTTAATTTATTTATTTATTTATTTATTTTTTTTTTAGCTCACGGACACTTTTGGACACTGTCGACTTTCTAAATATCGTTCTATCATCGTTCACACTGTAAGTGTGTAAATTTACATGTGTGACGCGGGGGGATTTTTTGGACGAGGCACACGCGTGCAGGATCGAGCGCGCGCACCCTACTAAACTATGTGTCGAGATCCCTGTTCTCATCGTCTTTTTCCAGTGCCGTATATACAAAATCGTGTTCCGAGAGAGAGGCGAGACGAGATGATCGTCTTGGCCTCGCTACAGCTTCATATATTCTATATATGTATGAATATATTAGGGTGATTTTTTTTTTTTTACTTTTTTTTTATTTCTTCCACTCCCCACCCGAAATTTTGTTGTACATGTCTGAAAGAAAATTCCCTGAAAGTTACAGCCCTTAATATTAATATTAAGTACTTTCCCTTCGCGTGATAAGTTTTTCCATCTAAAATGCACGTAAATGAAAAACTTTTTTCGTCTAAATCTTACCACTCCGCGGTTTTTTACGCTATCACATTGATTTTGGTCGTAATTTACGTAGAACCGAACGATCTTTAAAAGTGTCCCGAACAGCGTAAGTGTAACTTACACTGGTGAGATGGTACGGGTCCCTAAAGTGGATTTTTACCCAAGATTCTCGATTTTTTGCTGTTATCACCGCAATTATTTACTTAACCGAAAAATCGTAAAGCGAAATTTTGTTGGAAATTTAATTTCCTACAAAAAAGGTCCTGTAGACCTAACTGCTAAAATTAATATTTCTTGAGATATTGAACCTTGACTTATTTATGGTGTAAAATTTGTATAGTTTATCGAACCAAAAGTTTTTAATTGTTGATATTCCATATCATATCACCATACCACATATCACCAGTGGTGATATGATATGGAATATCAACAATTTGAAACTTTTGGTTCGATAATCCATAAAAATTTTCATAAAAAAAATAAGTTAAGGTTCAGTATCTCAAGAAATATTAATTTTAGCAATTAGGTCTAAAGGACCTTTTTTGTAGGAAACTAAATTTCTAGAAAAATTTTCATTTACATTTTTTCGGTAAAGTTGATCATTTCGGAGATAACAGCGAAAAAACGAGAATTCTGGGTAAAAATCAACTTTAGTGACCTCGCACCAACTCACCAGTGTAAGTTACACTTACGCTGGTCAGGACACTTTTGAAGATCGTTCAATTTTGCATAAATCGCGACCAAGAACAATGTGATGGCATAAAATGCCGTTGAGTTGTAGAATTTTGAACAAAAAAAATTTTGATTTACGTGCAATTTAGATAGAAAATCTTTTAACGCGAAGGGAAAGTATTTAATATTAATATTGAGGGTTGTAACTTTAAGGGAATTTCTTTTCAAACATATCCAACAAAATTTCAGGTGGGGAGTGAGAAAAAAAATAAGTCGAAAAAAAAATCACCCTAATATATATATATGTATATGTATACAAATTGTATATAGTCACTTTAGACCGGAGGGATTTTCTCGCATCTCCGCCCTCATCGGGTTTATAAATAGTCGTGAAGAAACCGCGATGTAAAACTCCTTCTTTTTGTCCACGAGAGAGGATCAGAGGAGAGAGAGAGAGGGAAAATTGTGGACTCACTCGACCGGCGCGATTCGATTAATCGTACTTCGTCTCGATTCACCGACGATACTTCGAATTTGGTTGAAATATGTCCGGGCAATATTGGAGGAAATATTACCGGGTGGTTAATCGAGGAAACCTAGGGTTGATGAAAATGGGGCATGAAATTGATGCGTCCATCAATTTTAGGTTTTTTTAACACCTAAAAGGTTGATTGACAATGTTATATGCAATTTAGCGTGGGATTTATTAATAATAGTGAAAATTCAAAAATCAGGACTCGGATTTGATTGATTGATCGATTTGGGTGTTTTATAGTCGAATAGTTAATTAATATCACTAAATAATTTGTGGGACAGTGGAAATAATTTGTGGGATGTGGATTTATTGAGAATAGTAAGAATTCAAAAATTAGGACTTGGATTCATTTATTGATCAATTTGGGTATTCTATACTCTAATAGTTAATGAATTTTTCGTGCAAAAGTGCACAAGTAGAATTTAGAGTGGGATTTTTTGACAATAGTGAAAATTCGAATAGTAGGACTCGGATTTAATTTATTGATCAATTTGAGCTTTTTTATATTCGAATTGTTATTGAATGTTTTGAATAGAAATATGCAATTTTTCATAATATTCGTCCAGAAAAGTAAAAATTCAAAAATTAAGCTTTGAATTTAATTTATCGAACAATTTGAGAATTTTTTAAATCCTCGAATAGGCAACAGGAAATACTTCTTATTACAACAGAAAATACTTCTTGAAGTAATGGGAATATGCAATTTATCATGGGATGGTACAAGAATAATGGAAAATAAAAAATTAGCAATGGAATGTAATATTTTGATTAATTTGGGAATTTTACATTCGAATAATTAATTTGGAGAGATATAATTTTTCATTTCGTCTCATTAAATAAATTCTTTTCCCTAAGGGATGATTACACCCTACCAAAAGACTATAAACAAAACCTGATGAAACGTCCAATTTTAAATATAAAAAAAATGCAATTAGAAATATTCGTTTGTTTGTCGATTATACTTTTTCACTAAGGGATGATTCAACCCTATCAACAGACTGAAACAAAAATTCGTATCGTATACAATATTTTTAGTGCCAATTCAAACTTAAATTCTTCTCAAAGGGATGATTTGAGATTGAAAAAAAAAATTTTATCCCCTAAAAATTTTCAGTGGCAATACAAACTGAAATTCTTCCCAAAGGGATGATTTCACCCTATTAACGAACTTCAACTTTCATTGAAACTCATTAACGAGTACGTTTTTTTCTCCAAAAAAATGCTGAAATTTCACGTGTCTGCTTCGTTGATCGTCTTGTCCTTAGGGGATGATTTCACCCCTTGGGAGACTCAAAATAGAGAAAAAAAGTATGAGAGTACGAAATACGTTCCAGTGGCCTACTGAGTGACTTTCACGTCACTGATTTCATTCTCCCAAAAATGCAATTTATTATTTCACTCACTGGATCTTTTCAACCCCTTAGCAACCCCTAACCTTAATCAAGACAATCCAAAATGTCGTGGTTTCTATGGCCCTCAATCTTTGCCGTTTTTACCACGCCTGCGTTTAATCTCACCGGGTCGTTGTCCTTTTTTCAACCCCCCCCCCCCCACCCCTCTTCCGTATCACACTGAGTCAATCGGAGGGTTGCACTTTCTCTCCCCGTGGCTTCCTCTCGTGGTCACCGGCGAAACGACACCCCCGAACCGCAAACGACACGAAAATTCACCTGCGATCGTTTTCATGATTGAAAGTCAAACCTTTCCATTCCAAAAACGACATTTTAGTCGAATTCCCGAAATTTCATCCCCCGACGAAGGGTGAAAAAAGGCGAAACTTTGGATTTTTCGTCGGCGAAGAGCCTCGATCGAGTCGTCTCGTTCCCGGATTACTCAACGGACCACCGGCGAGAAATTATTGATCTGACCGGCCGCGATGACGACGCGCGTGCTCTTCGGCCAAAGGGGGATGATTCGGGAGGGGATGAAGAGCCGAGGAAACATGCGCTTGCGTACGCGCCGTCGGGGGATTTCGTTGAAAGTGCTCGATTTTGTTTCCCCTTATAGTGTGATAAGAACTCGTCGATCTTATGAACAATTATTTCCTTCCCTTATTTTATATATAATTTGTTTAAGGTAGTCTACTTTAGAAGGCCAAAAGAAGCAAATTTTTAAGATTTTTTTTCTCAGCTTCTTTATCAGACATGGCTATAAGATTGTTTTTACAATTAGGGTTGCGAAATTTTTAATGAAAAAGGAATGCATTAATCATTACTTTTTTAATGGCTAATGAAAATAATTTCCATTAACCATAAACGTTTAATGGTTAATGGAATTTATTTCCATTAATCATTAACATTTAATGGTTATTGAAAATGTAAATGCATTAGAAATAATTTCCATTAACTATTAACATTTAATGATTAATGAAAATAATTTCCATTAGCCATTAACATGTAATGGTTAATGGAAATAAATTCCATTAAGTATTAACCTTTAATGGTTTATGGAAATAATTTCCATTAACCATTAACATTTAATGGTTAATCGAAATAAATTCCAGTATAACCATTAACATTTAATGGTTAATGAAAATAATTTCCATTAGCCATTAACATTCAATGGTTAATCGAAATAAATTCCATTAGCCATTAACATTTAATGGTTAATGAAAATAATTTCCATTAACCACTAATCAATAAGTGTTAATGGTTATTGAAAATGTAAATGCATTAAAAATAATTTCCATTAACTATTAACATTTAATGATTAATGAAAATAATTTCCATTAGCCATTAACATGTAATGGTTAATGGAAATAAATTCCATTAAGTATTAACCTTTAATGGTTTATGGAAATAATTTCCATTAACCATTAACATTTAATGGTTAATCGAAATAAATTTCAGTATAACCATTAACATTTAATGGTTAATGAAAATAATTTCCATTAGCCATTAACATTTAATGGTTAATCGAAATAAATTCCAGTATAACCTTTAACATTTAATGGTTAATGAAAATAATTTCCATTAGCCATTAACATTCAATGGTTAATCGAAATAAATTCCATTAGCCATTAACATTTAATGGTTAATGAAAATAATTTCCATTAACCATTAATCAATAAGTGTTAATGGTTATTGAAAAATGTAAATGCATTAAAAATAATTTCCATTAACTATTAACATTTAATGATTAATGAAAATAATTTCCATTAGCCATTAACATGTAATGGTTAATGGAAATAAATTCCATTAAGTATTAACCTTTAATGGTTTATGGAAATAATTTCCATTAACCATTAACATTTAATGGTTAAAGGTTATTGAAAATGTAAATGCATTAAAAAAAGTAATGCATTATTTTCAACCCTGTTTACAACGTTGTTTCATCCTTTGAAAATACAAAAAAAAACCTTTCAAATTGGACATTTGCACATTGCTTCTTCATCTTAATCACATAGCTTCCTTTATCACAAAGTATAGCAATCAAATTTGGCTTCCTCGTAAAGGAAACTTCGTTAATTATCGAAAAACATGAGTAATCAACGTGCAAATTTGCCAAATTCTTTCAAATTTGCTTCTTGCCAAATTTGATTTTTGCCAAATTCAATAGCGAACAACCTTGATCACTATTTTGAATGTGTACAAAATTTCAGTACAATATCTCGCAAATAGCCGAAGTTAGAGTACGCTATTTGAAAAAAAAACCAAAGTTTGATAAAATTTTAATCATTCGATAGATTTTCGCCAAATTTAATAACGAACATCCTCGATGGCTATATTAACTCTGTGTAAAGTTTCAGTGCAGTATCTTAAAAATTGCACAAGTTAGAGCGTTTACGCTAATTTTCAAAACATTCAAAATTTCATAAAAATTTAATCGTTCGATTGATTTTTGTCAAATTCAATACCAAACAACCTTAATAGCTATTCTAATTCTGTAAAAAGTTTGAGTGCAATATCTTGAAAATTGCAGAAGTTAGAGTGTTTACGCCATTGTTGCAAAAACGAAAAAAGTTGATAAAATCTGAATTCTCGTTAGAACTAAAACAAAAAAATTTCATAATGAAAGGCAATTCGTGCTGGACAAGTGTGCCAAATTTCGGCTCAATATCTTGAGGCATTCTTGAGTTATTAACTATTTACATCAGAAACTAAGGATACAAACAAACACACTAAAATAATTTAATAATTAAATAATTGTTTTTCAAAAAATATTTTTAAAGGCTAAAACAATGTTGTAAAAACAGTTTTATAGCTATATCTGATAAAGGAGCTGAGAAAAAAAATCGCAAAAATTTGCTTCTTTTTTAGCCTTCTAAAGTACCTTAAATAATTGATCGATGAAATTATCGAGATTTTAGAAAAATTATATTTTCCTCGATTGATACAATTTTAACCACAAAAATAATTATTGCTACAATTCCAAATATTATAATTATAAAAATTCACATATACGTAGATTCTTTTTTGAATGTTGTCACGTGAGAAGAGCAAGGACTTGGGTTTGAGGTTTATATATTTAAAAAAAAAGCGTTTGACGCTGACGAACGATCGCGCGCGACTGATGTGGGAAAAAATTTCCCGTCCGTGGAAAAAGTCTTTGAAGGGACGTGACGGAGAGTCTTTGATGGTTTGAATTTTCAATGAGTCTCTTTTGTCGGAGGGCAAGCGTTATTTTTTCTTTTTTTTTGTGTCTGGGAAAAAAAGCGATTGACTGAATTACTAATTTGAAAAAATTTGTCCCGTAGAAGGAAAATAATTCGGGAAAAACTGGTACTCTGAACAAATGCTTTTATGCAAAACTTCATATTTGCATTTATATTTGCGTAAAAATTAATTATTTTTAATTAATTATAAAAAATTAAATGGTATGCAAACTTTGGAGAAATAGGTCGAAATTTATTTATTTTTTTACTTTTTTTGACAACAGCATTCACCCAAATTCAAAAATGCAAAAAACTACTTTTAGTAAAATGATACAGTTATCGTTCGATCGGATACTTTTTCGAAATTTTGAAATTTGCGAAAACTGCAACGTTTTCTGAAAAAAGGCCGATTTCTGACCGTAAAAGCAACTTTTAACCTTTGTTGTTGACAAACGGAGGAACATACCAAGGACCTATGCTGCCAAATCATTGAAAATGTTATAAACTATCTCCAGTCAAAATTTGAAGTAAATCGAACCAATAGATTTTGAGATACGACGCCAAATTGCAAAATATACACTAGTGGAAAAAATTAAAGGATCAAAAAATTTTCCCAAATTTTTAGTGTTTTTTAACATTGCTGTATCTCAGTGAAAAATGCCCGTATCGAGGTCTAAAAAAAAGCATTTTGAAGCTTAAAGTTTCTAGTTTTCAGATCTTTTGGCAAACAAAATTTCGAAGCTACAGATTTCACGCAATTATGAGAAATACCAAGAAAAGAAAATTTGGCAAATTTGCATCGCTTTTGTTTTGGCTATAATTTTTGGGAAAAAATTCTTCCAGCTAAAACATTATAAGGGCCGGATAGCTTGTTTATTTAGCTTCAATTTGCTTTTTTTGAGACCTCGCTGCGATCATTTTTCGCTGAGATATGGAGCTTTTACGAAAAAAAACACTTTTCTGTTTGACCATTGATATCTCAGCAACCAATGATCGCACAGAAATCAGAAGGGGCGTTTCACAAACTTGAATCAATACTCTACAATAATTGTCAATGATTTTTTGAAAAAAAAATGTTTTCCATCCTTGCCATGAATTTGAAAAAACAGGAGAAAAAGGGCTATTTATGGTTTTTTAGAAAATCAACGGCCAAATTAAAAATATTAACAAAACGACTAATGTTGAGCGTGACTTTTACAGCTCAATATACCCACAAAATCCCTGTAAAGTTGCAATTTGATCTATCAAACGGTTTTTTTGTTTCAAGCAATCAAATTTTTGAAAAAAATTAAAGGATCATGTTTCTGCCCCTAAACGTCATAATCATTATTAAAGTGGAAAACAATTTTTTTTTGGGCTTTTTTCACATTTTTATCGCAAACAGCGTTTAAATGTACAGAAAAAAAAATGTCGAAGAATTTCCGAATTTTATCGATTTTTTTGGTCTTACATAAATTTAAACGTTGTTTGCGATAAAAATGTGAAAAAAGCTCAAAATTTTTTTTTTCCTCTTAATAATGATTATGAAGTGTTTAGGGGCAATAAACATAATTCTAGAATTTTTTTGAAAAAAAAAAATTAAAAAAAAAAAAATTTCAAAATTTTTTGATTTTTTTTTCATAAATTTAAACGCTGTTTGCGATAAAAATAACGGAAATGCTCGGAAAAAAAATTCTTTTTTTTATTTTCATAATGATTTTGAAGTGTAAAGGGGAAATAAACATGATCCTTTAATTTTTTTCAAAAATTTGATTGCTTGAAACAAAAAAACCGTTCGATAGATCAAATTGAGACTTTACAGGAATTTTGTGGGTATATTGAGCTGTAAAAGTCACGCTCAACATTAGTCGTTTTGTCAATATTTTTAATTTGGCTGTTGATTTTCTAAAAAACCTTGAATAGCCCTTTTTCTCCTGTTTTTTCAAATTCATGGCAAGGATGGAAAACATTTTTTTTTTCAAAAAGCCGTTGACAATTCTTGTAGAGCATTGATTCAAGTTTGTGAAACACCCCTTCTGATTTCTGTGCGGTCATTGGTTGCTGAGATATCAATGGTCAAACAGAAAAGTGTCTTTTTTCGTAAAAGCTCGATATCTCAGCGAAAAATGATCGCAGCGAGGTCTCAAAAAAAGCAAATTGAAGCTAAATAAACAATCTATCCGGTCCTTATAATGTTTTAGCTGGAAGAATTTTTTCCCAAAAATTACAGCCAAAACAAAAGCGATGCAAATTTACCAAATTTTTTTTTCTTGCTATTTGTCATAATTGCGTGAAACCTGTAGCTTCGAAATTTTTTTTGCTAAAAGATCTGAAAACTAGAAACTTCAAGCTTCAAAATGCTTTTTTTTTTACCTCGATACGACCATTTTTAACTGAGATACAGCATTGTTAAAAACCACTAAAAATTTGGGAAAATTTTTTGATTCTTTAATTTTTTCCACTAGTGTAGTTTCGAGATAAACATTTTGCCTTGCTCTACTAAAATCGTCATAACTCAGACAATTTTTGCAAAATTCATGTGTCAAATGAAAGTTAAGACTCTAAGCAATTGGAAAATGTAATAAGCCAATAATCAATTTTTCTAAAAACCAAGGATAACCTTCAAGCAATATCCCTTAACAAGGTTGGAGCATTTTGCATTTTTGAGATTTAGTGCAAAATTTTGAAGTTTTTAAATTTTGACTCAGCCGAGAAAAAAAAGAAAGAGACAAGATTACGAGAGCGAGAGTATCAGGTGAACATTTCCGAGAAGTCTCTGAAACTGAAAGCGGGATGATTTAAATGCTGATCATGCTTATGGGATGGAAAAGGCAGGGGGAGGGGGAGAGGAGGGGGTTTTCCGGTTTATCGCAGCGAGGGAGAGAGAGAGAGCTCTCGCCTTACCGAGATTGCATTCGAAATGCTTTGACACACTGCAAAAAATTTATCGGTCACCACTTAAGAGAAATGCAAAAAAAAAAATGTCTTTCCTCGAAACATTGTCATTGACCCTGACGTGTATAACAGACAGGGTTGCAAATAATGCATCACTTTTTTTTAATGCATTTGCATTTTCATTAACCAATAAAATTTAATGATTAATGGAAATTATTTTCATTAAACATTAAAATTTAATGGTTAATTGAAATTATTTTTATTAACCATTAAAATTTAATGGTTAATGGAAATTATTTGTATTTTTAGAATTATAATATAGATGCTTTTTAGAATTTAAGGTACCTGAAAATTTAAGTCCTAAGTCAATAAAATGTAATGCAAAATTGCAATAATTTATTCATCTATATTTTTCCATTCTCAAAATTGCAATCAAAGTTTTGTCAATTACACATTACATTGCAATAATAATATAGATGCTTTTTAGAATTATAATATAGACGCTTTTTAGAATTTAAGGTACCTGAAAATCTAAGTCCTAAGTCAATAAAATGTAATACAAAATTGCAATAATTTATTCATCTATATTTTTCCATTCCCAAAATTGCAATCAAAGTTTTGTCCATTACACATTACATTGCAATAATAATATAGATGCTTTTTAGAATTATAATATAGACGCTTTTTAGAATTTAAGGTACCTGAAAATCTAAGTCGTGAGTCAATAAAATGTAATACACAAATTGCAATAATTTATTCATCTATATTTTTTCATTCCCAAAATTGCAATCAAAGTTTTGTCCATTACACATTACATTGCAATAATAATATAGATGCTTTTTAGAATTATAACATAGACGCTTTTTAGAATTTAAGGTACCTGAAAATCTAAGTCCTGAGTCAATAAAATGTAATACAAAATTGCAATAATTTATTCATCTTTATTTTTCCATTCCCAAAATTGCAATCAAAGTTTTGTCCATTACACATTACATTGCAATAATAATATAGATGCTTTTTAGAATTTAAGGTACCTGAAAAATCTAAGTCCTAAGTCAATAAAATGTAATACACAAATTGCAATAATTTATTCATCTATATTTTTCCATTCCCAAAATTGCAATCAAAGTTTTGTCCATTACACATTACATTGCAATAATAATATAGATGCTTTTTAGAATTTAAGGTACCTGAAAAATCTAAGTCCTAAGTCAATAAAATGTAATACACAAATTGCAATAATTTATTCATCTATATTTTTCCATTCCCAAAATTGCAATCAAAGTTTTGTCCATTACACATTGCATTGCAATAACAATATAGATGCTTTTTAGAATTTAAGGTACCTAAACATTTAAGTCCTAAGTCAATAAAATGTAATACACAAATTGCAATAATTTATTTATCTATATTTCTCCATTCCCAAAATTGCAATCAAAGTTTTTTCCATTACACATTACATTGCAATAATAATATAGATGCTTTTTAGAATTTAAGGTACCTGAAAAATCTAAGTCCTAAGTCAATAAAATGTAATACACAAATTGCAATAATTTATTCATCTATATTTTTCCATTCCCAAAATTGCAATCAAAGTTTTGTCCATTACACATTACATTGCAATAATAATATAGATGCTTTTTAGAATTTGAGGTATCTGAAAATCTAAGTCCTAAGTCAATAAAATGTAATACACAAATTGCAATAATTTATTCATCTATATTTTTCCATTCCCAAAATTGCAATCAAAGTTTTGTCCATTACACATTACATTGCAATGGGTAATGGAAATTTTTTCTATTACACACTACATTGTAATGGGCAAGGTTGCAAATAATGCATTACTTTTTAAAATGCAATTACATTTTCATTAACTATTAAATTTTAATGGTTCATGAAAATAATTTCCATTAACCATTAAATTTGAATGGTTGAAAAAAAAATCACGCCTGAGGCGATGCAACCCGCTGATCGTAGCTGCAATTCCCATATGGCGCGTTACTGGATTCCCCTCGTGCTCCAAAAGACTTTTCCCCTTAATTCTCGCTCCCCATTCCCCCGCACTTTAAAGTGAAACAAGATTTTACCGAGAGATGCGGTGATCGTTCTCGATGTGTCTGCTTGACCGCCCTCACTGTGAGAACTTCGAGTAATCGAAGAAGAAGAAGAAGAAGAAGAAGGGCGAAGGACGGGATTTGTATCTCTGCCGTATACCACCGCGGTCTCAGTTAAGGATGTTTTGCCTGTACAGTCCCAGCCAAAAATTGTATCATCGAAATTTCCGTACTTCGTGATACAATAAAAATCTGAAAAAATTCAGCAACATTTGGCTTGCCATAAACAACAATTATCAATAATAATATATTCCAAAAGTTATTAACGAATTGTTTAAACAAATAATAATTCAACAATTTTTCCGTAATTTCTTTTTTTTCTCAAACAAATCGAATGCGTTAATTTATCCGAACGCATATGAATTTTTTCAGAATTTTCTCTCTATTTTGAAATTCCCGTTTTGAAATTTTTAGAATGGCTGTATTTATGTATATTTTGGCCCAGTGTCTTTGAAACTTTTCCAAGCCGATGATAAATCCGTGTGCAAGACACATGGGGCGTCCCATCCCAAATCGGACAGTTTGAAAACTTTTTTTTTTATTTCCTCAACTTTTTTATATTTTTTAGTACTCATCAAGAGACCCTTACTGTTAAATTTTGAGATTTTTTTGATTATCCGTTCAAAAGATATTAAATTAACAAAAAAAACCGCTCTTTTTTTAGTATTTTGGTCATAACTTCTTTAATAATGGTTCAAATTAAAAGTTTTTTTTTCAAAAATTTTTTTTATGGCATTTTCAGAAAAAAATACAACAAAAATATTCAACGAGTTTTTGAATGAGTTTTTTGAGTTAAAAACTTTAAATCGCGTTTTTAAAAGTGAGTGTCATTTTTTTTTTTTTAATCTTTTGCTTTAAACATCTATTTATTCAACAATTTTTAAGACTAGTCCGATCTTTCGATTTCCATAACTACTATTTTTTTCGATTTTTGAAAATAATATTTTTTTTTCTATGTATAAATTATTATTAATACCAATTTTTGTTACTGTATAGTATTTTTTTCAATATTTAGAATTTATTTTGACACTTTTTTATTGTTGACAGGTTCTTAAAATTAATGATTAATCGTTAAGTCTGCTTATGAACAATAATAACAGTTTTTATTTATTCACTTATTTTTTTGAAAACCTTACATATACGATTATTTCCTGAATTAGAATATTTCTTTGCCAATACGTTTCCGTTGCTCATTGGAATCATTGAATGAAATTTTTGTGTCCCCCTGTGATTGACTTCGCAGTATTGTATCGCAAATAACATCTTTCTTTTGCACCTAAATAAAGTTTCTTAGGTGAAAATTTGACAGCAAAATTCGGTAGAGTATTTAGGTTCAAAGCCCACTCTTACAATTTTCGAACTGTTGTTATATTTGCTCATCGATTAATTATTAATTTAAAAAATCTGTTAACAATGAAAAAGTGTCAAAATTAATTCAAAATGATTAAAAAAATACTATACAGTAACAAAAATTGGTATTCATAATAATTAATGAAAAAAAAAAAAAAAATTAATTTTCAAAAATCGAAAAAAATAGTAGTTATTGAAATCCCGCGATCGGACTAGTCTTAAAAATTGTTGAATAGATAGATGTTTAAAACAAAAAATTTTAAACAAATCAAAAATGACACTCACTTTTAAAAACGCGATTTAATGTTCAAAACTCAAAAAATTCATTCAAAAAAACGTCGATTATTTTTGTTGTATTTTTTTCTGAAAAGGCCATAAAAAAACAAAAATTTTGAAAAAAAACTTTCAATTTGGACCATTATTAAAGAAGTTATTACCAAAATACCGAAAAAGAGCGGTTTTTTTTGTTAATTTAATATCTTTTGAACGGATAATAAAAAAAATCTTAAAATTTAACAGGAAGGATCTTTTGATGGGTACTAAAAAATATAAAAAAATTGAGGAAATTAAAAATAAGTTTTTCAAACTGTCCGATTCTGGATGGAACGCCTCATATATAAAATTGGCAATTTTTTGTTTGTATTTCAGAATGTTTTTTATAATATTTCAAAATAGAGAGCAAATTTTGACAAAATTCATATGCGTTAAGAAAAATTAACGCATTCGATTAAGAAAAAAAACAACTTAATGAAAAATTGTTGAACAATTATTTATATAATCAATTTGTTAATAACTTTTGGGCAATATTATTATTGATAATTGTTGTTTATGACATGCCAAATGTTGCTGAATTTTTTCAAGTTTTTATTGTATCACGAAGGACGGAAATTTTGATGAAATACAATTTTTGGCTGGGACTGTTCGACATTTCTCGAGCTCGAAAGGATCGAGGAAAAACCGGTTGGAGCTACCTCCTCCGGCAGGCCTTCCCTCTTATCGTCGTTTTTCTCTATTCATTGTGCGTAGGATCAAATTTTTTTTTCCTTATTAACAGGTAGTAAGAATCGACTTGGAGCCTCCGAGTCTCGCTTATCGGCCTTCTCAAAGCCTTTTTTTTGTAACACTTAGTTTGCGTTAAGAACGAAGATTTTTTTAGATGATTAATCAACCGATTCTATTTTAAACTGATCGATGAGGGAGATATTTTATTTTGTCTAATTGAGAGGATATTTTTCTTCCTGATTTAATTTTTCCTTCTGATGGATTGAATTTAAATTATTCAAAAGAAAATGATTCCAAGTCTTAAGGGGGGGTAAGGTATTGAAATTTTTTTTTTGCATTTTTTTAATTTTTTTTTAAATGAATGCTTAATACTTTAAGAATATTGTGTCAAAATTTCAAGTCGATTGGAGCAAAATTGACGAAGTTACGAGTATTTTTATACCTAAACTATACGCCTCTTGGATAACTCTAGTGGCGCGGCGTTGTGGCAGATTCAGGCAACACGCGGACGTTAGAGTGCGGTCAGCTGTACGGTTCACGTTATTAATTCAGTTAAAAACGTTAAAAAGTGCGTTGTCAGATATTTTTAGAATATATAAAAGCGCTTATATATCGTGATATATTTCAAATATATGATAATCCACTTTTACAACGGGGATAAACGTTTCGAAAAATAATAAAAATGTGTGACTGATATTTTCAATAAAGTCGATCAAAACTCATCGATATTTTATTTTTATACACCTGGAGAGACTTGAAAGTATGTCTGCAAAATTTAGAGATCATTTCGTGAACTTGAGGCATAAATATTTTGATATATTCAATTATATATTTGTTCATATATGATAAAAACAATCTCACGGAAAAAGAATAGATGTCGATGTATACAGAAAATATATCTCGAATATATTGAATATATTTTGTTGTAGAAATGAGATATTCTTGCGAAATATACGTCAAATATATGTGAGAAATATATCCACATTGGATATGTGGAATTGATAGCGACTTGAGACAAGTACATTTACCTAACCTCACTGTCTCGAGGAGCAGCCGAGCAGCTGACTCTATACGCCTCTTGGATAACTCTAGTGGCGCGGCGTTGTGACAGATTCAGGCAACACGCGGACGTTAGAGTGCGGTCAGCTGTACGGTTTACGTTATTAATTCGGTTAAAAACGTTAAAAAGTGCGTTGTCAGATATTTTTAGAATATATAAAAGCTTATATATCGTGATATATTTCAAATATATGATAATCCACTTTTACAACGGGGATAAACGTTTCGAAAAATAATAAAAATGTGTGACTGATTTTTTCAATAAAGTCGATCAAAACTCATCGATATTTTATTTTTATACACCTGGAGAGACTTGAAAGTATGTCTGCAAAATTTAGAGATCATTTCGTGAACTTGAGGCATAAATATTTTGATATATTCAATTATATATTTGTTCATATATGATAAAAACAACCTCACGGAAAAAGAATAGATATCGATGTATATAGAAAATATATCTCGAATATATTGAATATATTTTGTTGTAGAAATGAGATATTCTTGCGAAATATACGTCAAATATATGTGAGAAATATATCCACATTGGATATGTGGAATTGATAGCGACTTGAGACAAGTACATTTACCTAACCTCACTGTCTCGAGGAGCAGCCGATCAGCTGACTCTATACAGGCAGGAACTTGCTTATACATGGAAGTATATCTATATAAAAAAATCAATTTCTCAATATTTTCAATAAAATATACAGTTAAAAAAAATTTTAAGACATACGTATTGTTTATTATTTTTTTCTTTTTCCATTTATCCCAGAATGAACGCTGTAGCTGTCAAAATGTGGACGATATCGAATTTAAACTGTTATTTTCATATGTTTACTGTATGAGAAGAACGACCTCGAGTTGCCGCGGTTAATCGACAGTTGGCGTTGTCGTAGCATCGGCGCGATATCCAAGAGGCGTATAGACAAACTATAGACAAACTATAGACAAACTATAGACAAACTATAGACAAATTATAGACAAACTATAGACAAGCTATAGACAAACTATAGACAAACTATAGACAAACTATAGACAAACTTTAGACAAACTATAGACAAACTATAGACAAACTATAGACAAACTATAGACAAACTATAGACAAACTATAGACAAACTATAGACAAACTATAGACAAACTATAGACAAACTATAGACAAACTATAGACAAACTATAGACAAACTATAGACAAACTATAGACAAACTATAGACAAACTATAGACAAACTATAGACAAACTATAGACAAACTATAGACAAACTATAGACAAACTATAGACAAACTATAGACAAACTATAGACAAACTATAGACAAACTATAGACAAACTATAGACAAACTATAGACAAACTATAGACAAACTAAAAAAGGCAGGATTCGTCGTAGACAGGAGCAAAAAGGTGCTTTAGACATCATGGATGATAGCAACATCCTTTATGGACCTGGCATTGATGATTCAGTGTGAGGTAAGCCGATAAAATTTGCTTATAAACGTTTTATATCAGATTTTTAAGTGTTCAAAACTTTAAAGCGGTTTTCCCACAACCCCTACAGCACATAACATTGCTGCAATGTTGCAGCAATGTTGTCATATTCCACGTGCAATGATATATTGCAGATATGTTGTGGCAACATTACTACGCAACATTGCACTGAAACCTTTCAGCAATGTTTCGGGAATGTTCCTAAGTAACATACCTGCAATATTTTGATGAAACGTTGCAAGTAAATTGCAGCAATATTGGTGAGATCGAACTTCAAATTTTACAACTACATGAGCGTAATAAATATGGAAAAGATCAATTGAAAAAGATCTATTCATTTATTCCTCATAAAATATCAATAACGATTGATTTCGAGTCATTTTCTTTTTCTTATTTCATATTTATTTTGAAAATTTTGTTGTGCTTTTGACATTAATAGGACATGTGATATTAATAACATCAAGACATTGTGATATTCGTATTGAAAAAACGTTTAATATAAAAAAAGCTATAAAACCAAAATATACTTTGTTTCTGAATGATTCTTATTCGTAAAATATGACTATATATTGAAACGGGACGACCTGGGGCCTGCCACGATCTCGGCACTTCGCCTGACATCCGCTAGGTGGCGGCGGTCGGTGGGCGCTCTCGCGCTGGCGAGAGAGCCACCGAGCACCAATAGAGGTCCGGTGTATTACCAGCATCGGGGTCCTCATCCTCAATTAACAATCAATTGTTGGAATATTTACCCGCGCTCTGTGGTCGCGCAGTTCTATGGACTTAAAACTACATATTTTTATTTTATGCAATGATTCAAATGATAAAGTTTCCATTGCAGGTAATATTCCTGAAATATTGAATATGCAATACGAGTTATATTGCTGGAATATTGCATATTGATTGGATGCAATATTTCTGGAATATTGCGGAACATTGCAGCAATATTTCAATCGGCGGACATAGCAACATTGCAGCAAGATTGCAGCAATGTTTTTTGGAATATTACAATGTTGTCGTGCAACATTTCAGCAACATTGCAGGAATATTGTGTGCTGTAGGGGAATTCACGTTTTCAAAGTCGGTGTCCCTCATAACTTCAAAACTACGGCACCGATCCTTTTGAAATTTTGGACACTATTTCTGTACATAATTTACGAGGTAACGCTGGAGAGTTTTTTCAAATTTGTTGATAATTTTCATTTTACAATAACAAATTAGCCGATTTTTTTCACGAAAAATCACGTTTTTCCCTTCAAAGTGTTCCAAAAAAGTGAAAAATTAAAATTTCGAAAAACCCTCCCAGCGTTACTTGGGAAAAACTATTACCTAACGAATGAACTTTGATTTTTTGATTTCAGATAATCCAGCACCAAGTTATGACGGGCACCGCAATTCTACTTTTTTCCCAGACACGTCCGAATAATTGCTGCCATTGCCGTATTTTTTAATATTTCTTCGTGAAAATTTTACACAACATTATTCAAATGTCATACTTTAATGTGCTATTGGTTTTAATGAAGAGATTTTAACTGTGTCGTCACAAAAAATTCACAAAAACGTGTCTTTTTTTTTACGAATTAACCTTACCTCCCCCCCCCTTAAGAATTTAAGTGAGAGATTATTTAAAAACAATTTTTTAATTCAAGTGGTCCGTGGCGATTTTATCGTAGAATTGATTTTTTTTTACTCACATTTGACTCTTTCGGGATATTTGGTCCGGCGATGGTGGCGTTATCACCAGAATCGGTTCCTTCTGAATGGTCACATCCGGTTGCATGTGAATTGTGTGACGGTTTTGCTCCCGAAGTTCCCTGCTCGATGGGAAACCAGTCAGTCCGTCGCGCTTTCGACGACGGCCGCTCGTGCCAAAATTGTGCAAAGTTCCCATCGATGGAAATCGAAAACTCCATGCTATACCTTTTTTTTTTGGGGTGGAAAAAGAAATTAAAATCTTACTTTCCTCGGTCGATGTTTTTTTTTTCAATTTTTTCACGTGCAAAAATCAATTAATTATTGACTTTCATACTCATTATCATTGAGTTTAATAATAATTATTATTAAGTTTATTATCATTAATTAATATTGTTGTTTATTGTTATTGAGGTTATTATTATTTAATAATCAAGTTTAATGATAAATAAAATTCTTCGAAAATTAAAATTTTCAATGACAATAATAATGGTAATAATTTATAATAAATATTACACATGTGTGAGTCATTCCATGTCAAATCGACCATTTTTGAACCCAACCTCTTCCGATTTGGCTGAATTTTTTTTCCTTTTCTACCCCATTAAAAACATTTTTTAGGCAATTTTCAAATTTTTTTACCCAAACAAAAAAACTTTTTTTTAAAAATAAGCTTTAATTTCTTAAAAATAAATGCAGAAAAGTTTTAAGATATTGAAATCTATGAGATTTTTCATTTTTTCGAGAAGAATCATTTTTTTCTCGAAGTTCGCCATTTTTAATTTTTTTTTTCGCTCAAAAAATACTTTGATCAATTCCGAAAAACCTGCCGCTCAACATGGAATGGGCTGACAGTTCCTTCTATTTGTTTCACTTTATTGAAAAAAATCAAAATTTATTCGAGGATTACTTTCAATTTTTTTTCTCCTTAATTTTTCAAAGTCTGAGGTCCTTGATAAGTCCACAAAAATTTCCAGAGTTGTATTTTGTGAAATAAGCCCAGCTGGGAATTTTTTTTTCAATCGATAAAAAAAATAGAAGGAAATGTCGACCCAATCCATGTTGGGCGGCATTTTTTCCGGAATTGATCAAAGTTGTTTTTGAGTGAAAAAAAATTAAAAATGGCGAACTTCGAGAAAAAGATTATTTTTCTCGTAAAAGTGAAAAATTTCATAGATCTTAATGTCTTGAAATTTTTTTGTTTTTTTTTTCGGAAAGTGCATTTAAAGACGAAAATTTAGAAAAAAAATGGCCCATTTAGTCAATTTTTGAAGAAGTTATAGTTATTTGAAAAAAAAACATCGGTTGGGTAAAAAAATTTGAAAATTTCCTGAAAAATGTTTTTAATGGGGTAGAAAAGGAAAAAAAAATTTAATTTTTTATTTATTCATGTATTGAATGCGGAAGATAATTTATTTATGATTGAGATTAAATTTGGCACTGATTAATAATCGAATACCTGATTTTAATGCTTCGAGCCATCATTTTGATTTCTATTTATTTCTGGGTCTATTAATTGAGAGATTAGTAGCGCACGATCGAGAATATTGTGGGAGGAGCTGACTAAAAAGAGATAAAACGTTCAACGATGATAAATACATCGAATTGACAAAATGCGATGTTCAAACCACACGACCTTATAAAACGAGAGTCACGAGTCGAGAGAATCGCCGAACCGATCAATTTCAACGACGAGTCTCTCTCTCTCTCTCTCCCTCTCTCTCTCTCTCTCTCTCTCTCTCTCTCTCTCTCTCTCTCCCTCCCTCTCTCTCTCTCTCTCTCTCTCTCTCTCCCTCCCTCCCTCTCTCTCTCTCTCTCTCTCTCTCTCTCTCTCTCTCTCTCTCTCTCTCTCTCTCTCTCTCTCTCTCTCCCTCTCTCTCTCCCTGTCTCTCTTTTATTCTATTTCTTCTACCTGAGAGCGTTTTCTCAGCCCGAACGACCATCTTCGGCACTTCCATTCACTATTCGATCGTTCTTTAAGCGGGGGCGAGGGATCTCCTTGAAATACGAAGCCTCTCTTTCTCTTTCTCTTGATTCTATTACATTTACTTGCCGAACCCGAAAATCGGTTCAGAGCTTCGAATCAACTTCGAAGCTCAATTTTTTACCCACTTTTTCTTTTCGTTAATTGTTTTTTTTTTACCTTGTTGCACGCTCGATTCACAATAATTCTGTGGATTTCCCGGATATGATGCATTTATACGCATCGTGGTATTTCGCAACAAGTGCAAATCAGCGCTCCTCGAGCGTGACATTACGGTCATTCTTAGCACTTATTATGCGTAAACACGTCACCGTATGAAATTCTGAGAGAACTGATTTTTTTTTCATCAGTTTCTTCTCCGTAGAATATTATACATTTTTTGTCGATTGGACAGTAGATCCCACACGGAAATATAATATACCGGAAAATATATTTTTCGATATACGTAAAAATATATTTGAAATATATTTGAAGTGTACATTATATATTCTAAATACATTTTAGATGTATCTAAAATATATATCAGATATATATTAAATATATAATATGTATATTTTATATAAGAAATATACTCAAAAATATATTCGTGATAAGTACATTTTCGGCAGAAAATATTTCTTTGAAATATACATTAAATATATTTTAGACATATGATTATTGTGCATTGAAATATATTTTTTGATAAATGTAAAAACATTTATTGTGTATATGTAAACATATATTAAAATTAAATCGAAAATATATAAAACGTACACCCAATATATATGTTTGATGCATTTAGTATATATCTTAAATATATTTTTTACATATATATTGTGTATATTTAAACACTAATTAAAAATGCATCTAAAATATATAGAACATGCACTCAAATATATGTTTGATATAATTAGTATGTATCTTGACTATGTATTTTACATATACATTGTATATATTTAAACATCAATCAAAATTGTATCTAAAATATGTAAAACATGCACTCAATATATATATTTAATATATTTAGTATTTATCTTCAATATTTTTGTTTGATATATTTAGTATATATCTTAAATACATTTTTTATATTTACATTGTAATATTTTTAAATAAATTAAAAATATACCTAAAATCATATTTGTAATACATATATTTTCGGACAAAATATACTTAATATATACTAAAATATATTTTCCGTAATATTTGCCGATATATTTTATTTCCATTTTTCAATTGATGGAAAATCGATAATTTTGAAAGATGGAATACCAATTGATGGAAAAATTGAAATTATCCGAAATTGTATTTTCGAATTATCCAAATAATCAGTAATTGGTCGAAAAGTAATATCAATTACTCAGAAAATGGGTAGTCAAACCAAACTCAAAGTAAGAACGCCAAAGTAGTATTTGAGACAAACAAAGAAATCTGTAAAGTATTGCAAAAGTGCATCGATAAATAATAAAGGGAAGAATGTCAGAGAAGACTGAATGTCAAAAGTGCATTTTATTTAGCAATCTCTTCTCTTTGGAACTTCATTTTTTTTGTCAAATGTTCAAATATGGGGGCAATATTTAATCTATAAATTAAAAAATAATCGACAGTGCATTAAATAAAAGCATTGAATAAATGCATAATGCATTCGTAAATTGCACAAATGCAAAAAAAAACACAGAAGCAGTCTGAATGTAAATACAAAAAAGGCAAAATGTCAGAATAGTCTTTGGAAAAAAAAAGAATCAGTAAAGTGTTGGAATAGTGCATCAATGAGAAAAATGCAATAAGAATCGCACAAAAAGATAGAATTAATTTTGCACTTGAAGGATGATAAAAAAAAACGAAGTATGTTCATTAGTATCTTTTAGAGAATGAAGGGAATCTTTGATGCATTTCAAAACTGCACTTTTTTGTAGAATCATTACGCACTTCAATTTTTATGATTTCCCTCCGTAGAATTTTTTTGAGTTTTTTTTTCCAATGCACAAATATTGTGAATAAATTAAATAACCAATAAATTAAAAAGCAATCGATAGTGCATTAAAAAAATGCATCGAAGTAATCCATGATGCATTTAAAAATTGCATAAATCAAAAATTCGCAACCTGACAAAATAAATACATAAATTTTAAATTTAAATACATAAAATTAAGGAATTCGTAAAAGCATTTAAAATGTGCATCGACAATATTTTTACAATAAAAATTGCATAGATGAAATGCATATTGCGCTTAAAGGATAAATACAAAAAGAAACAAAGTGTCGATTCAAAATTTTTTTGACTACCAAGAGAATCCTTAATGTAACTCGAAAGTGCATCTTTTGTATCGTCAGAGTGCATTTCAATTTGCATGATTAAATACTGCATGACGAGGTCACATTCCGTCACTGAAGAAACCTTTCCTGAGTATTACCAACGATACTTTCATAAATTTATTTATGTTGTTCCATGTGTTTTTGATGCATGTGAATTTGAGATTGTGAACAAAAATTGAATTTCCATCGTTCTATGAGACACTTTGTGATTGGGATGAGAAAAAAATCTGGAATTATTTGAATCGAAAGAGAGTGTGGAGCAGTGTTGCAAACAATGCATCACTTTTTTTTAATGCATTTTCACTTTCAATAACCATTCACTCTTATTGATTAATTGAAACAATTTCCATTAATCATTAAATGTTAATGGTTAATGTAAATTATTTCCATTAACCATTCAGTGTTGATGATTAATGGAAATTATTTGCATTAACCATTAAATGTTAATGGTTAATGTAAATTATTTCCAATATCCATTAAGTGTTAATGATTCATCCAAATTATTTGCATTAACCATTAAATGTTAATGGTTAATGTAAATTAGTTCCATTAATCATTAAATGTTAATGGTTAATGTAAATTATTTCCATTAACCAATAAATGTTAATGGTTAATGTAAATTGTTTCCATTAACCATTAAGTGTTGATGATTAATGGAAATTATTTGCATTAACCATTAAATGTTAATGGTTAATGTAAATTATTTCCATTAATCATTAAATGTTAATGGTTAATGTAAATTATTTCCATTAACCAATAAATGTTAATGGTTAATGTAAATTATTTCCATTAACCATTAAGTGTTAATGATTAATTTAAATTATTTGCATTAACCATTAAATGTTAATGGTTAATGTAAATTATTTCCATTTACCAATAAATATTAATGGTTAATGTAAATTATTTCCATTAACCATTAAGTGTTAATGATTAATGGAAATTATTTGCATTAACCATTAAATGTTAATGGTTAATGTAAATTATTTTCATTAACCCAATCGAGGAAAAAAAATTATTTAATGGTTAATGATTAAGGGAAATAATTTCCATTAACCATTAATATTTAATGGTTAATGAAAATAATTTACATTAACCATTAACATTTAATGGTTAATGCAAATAATTTCCATTAACCATTAAATATTAATGGTTAATGGAAATTATTTCCCTTAATCATTAACCATTAAATAATTTTTTTTCCTCGATTGGGTTTGACAGCTGTTAGTATTTGGCAAAAAAGTAACTCTCCCAAAATTTGAGCGTTCAAAAAAAATTTTTAGAGGTCGCTCAAATGACTTGAAATTTTTTTTCGATTTTTACTAACGATCATGATATAGAAATTTCGATTTTTCCTTGTCGCACAAAAAAATATAAGTAGTTAATGAAGCAATAATTAACCCAAAATTTGGGTCCTTGAAAAAAAAAATGATAATGAAAATCTAAGTGGCCTGCACGCCCATTAATTTTTTTTGAAGGACCTCAATTTTGGGTGAATCACTGCTTCATTAAACACTTTTATTTTTTGTTGCGACACGGAAAAGTCGTAATTTCTATGTCATGATCGTTGGTCAAAATCGAAAATAATATCGAGTCATTTGAGCAACCTTTAGAAATTTTGTTTCAAAGCTGAAATTTTCTGAAAGTTACTTTTTTGACAAGTACTAACAGCTATCAAATCCAATCAGAAAAAAAATATCGATTTTTATTGCATCACCCTATCGCAGGGTTGCGAAATTTTTAATGAAAAAGTGATGCATTAATCATGACTTTTTTAATGGCTAATGAAAATGTTCATGGTTAATGGAAATGATTTACATTAACCATTAACATTTAATGGTTAATGGACATTATTTTCACTAACCATTAACATTAACCATTAACATTTAATGGTTAATGGAAATAATTTACATTAACCATTAATATTTAATGGTTAATGAAAATTATTTATAAATAGAAATAGTTAATGCTTAGTGGAAATAATTTACATTAACCATTAATATTTAATGGTTAATGAAAATTATTTCCATTTGCCATTAAAAAAGTATTGATTAATGCATTACTTTTTCATTAAAAATTTCGCAATCCTGGTATGGAGTCGAATTACAAATTCACGTCTATCGTGAAATAATCTGGTACACGGTAGCCTCGTATGAGGTAAAAAGCAAAAGCTATAAAATCCACAGCGATAAAAAAGCCTCGTGCTAGTTCGTACATGCGGGTAATGACGCAGGTGTGCGTTGCTCTCGCTTGTTTTTACAAATACATATCTGTCTATATTAGAGTGAAGCAAAAAGATTGTTTTTTGTCCTTCATAAAATATCTATAAATAGTATAAATCATATATTATTATAAAATGTCTATAAATCATATATTCCATAAATACATATT
Organism: Alloplasta piceator; assembly: GCA_946863875.1. NCBI lineage: Eukaryota > Metazoa > Arthropoda > Insecta > Hymenoptera > Ichneumonidae > Alloplasta > Alloplasta piceator. Next base: position 16,733,076 of record OX333080.1, read on the forward strand.
CTGATATTTTTTTCCTCGTACGTTAGAATAAATATTGTCCAATCAATTTTTAATAATTATTTATAAGAATCACTGAAGAGGTTGAAAATGTAAAAAATATTAATTGCGACAGATTTTGTTTTAATATCGAATGTTTTGGCTTCAATTCCAATGGGGTGTAATTTCGCGTAAGGTAAATGTCCCAATTATTGAACAGCTAAGGATCTGGGGATTGAATCCGGTGAGAAAAGAATATAAAATCAAGAAAAAAACAATCGCTTTCATGTTCAAATGATACTTTGATAATTTTACTTTCGAAAAATCACCCTTTAAATTATTTTTAAATTATTTCAAATTAAAAAAAAGAATAACAATGTGAAGCATGCAAATGTCCCAATTATTGAACACTGGAAGTGCCTATGTCCCTAATATTGAACAGGCACGTCCCAGTTATTGAAGACTCTCGAGAATTCTTTTTCCGTTCTGAAAATATTATTTTGGGTACAATATTAAGAAATAAAAGCAAAATCAAATACTCAAATAATCTTTTATTAATCATGTAAAAATACAAAAATATATATTTCGTCTCTTTTGACAGGTTTTTGGTTCATTCGCAGTTGTTTAATCTTTGCTTTTCAACTCGAACTTTATTTTATTTTTATTTTCAGCTTCCTCTTTTTTCATGTTCTTTATTTCTTCTTTTCTTTTTATGTTTATTGCACGCAAATACAAATAAAAATATCGCGTGCCTAATGCCAAAAGGGCCTATTACAGCAAGAAGATAGGGGTCCATGCCAAAAGGGCCTATAAAAAATTTTTTTTTTGCCATTCTTCTTAAAATTGCTTGAAACGTGAAGATCTGTAAAAAAAAAAATTTTGATGTACTAAAACCAAAAGGGCCTATCTTAAGACATAGGTCCTTTTGGTTTTAGGAAATTGTCAGCCTAAAACCAAAAGGGCCTATAAAAAAAATCAAAATTTTTCAAAGTTTTGAATAGAAATTGCATACCAGAGCATTTTTTTTTTGGAAAAAAAATTTTTTTTCTTTGGAACAAAAATTTTTTTTTTTGAAAAAAAAATTTTTTTTTTTGGAAATTTTTTTTTTTTTTTTGAAAAAAAAATTTTTTTTTTTTTGGAAATTTTTTTTTTTTTTTCGAAAAAGAAAGTTTAAATAATTTGTTATTGTTTATTTGTTTCAACATTTTGTTATTTTTTATTTGTTTAAGCAATTTGTTTAAACGTTTGGTTAAATTATTTGACTTGTTTTCATTTTTTTTTTTTTGCAAAATAAAGTTGAAGTAATTTGTTATTGTTTATTTGTTTCAACAACTTGTTATTTTTTATTTGTTTAAAGAATTTGTTATTGTTTATTTGTTCAAACAATTTGTTCTTATTTATTTAAACAATTTGTTATTTTTTATTTGCTTAAAGAATTCGTTATTGTTTATTTGTTCAAACAATTTGTTCTTTTTTTAAACAATTTGTTATTGTTTATTTGTTTGAACAAATAAACAATAACAAATTCTTTAAACAAATAAAAAAGAACAAATTGTTGAAACAAATAAACAATAACAAATTGTTGAAACAAATAAATAATAACAAATGATTTGAACTTTTTTTTCCATATAAAAAAAAAAAATTCCAAAAAAAAAAAAATTTCAAAAAAGAAAGATTTTTTTCCAAAAAAGAAAGAATTTTTCCGAAAAAAAAAATTTTTTTCAAAAAAAAAAAAATTTTTTTCAAAAAAAAAAAAAAAATTTTTTCAAAAAAAAATTTTTTTTCAAAAAAAAAAAAAATTTTTTTTCAAAAAAAAAAAGAAAATTTTCCAAAAAAAATTTTCAATTTTCTTAGCGGAAAGTAAAAAAAAAAATTATAGGCCCTTTTGGCTTTAGATCACTAAATTTTCAATGTCCCAAAGCCAAAATTTGAGACATAGGCCCTTTTGGCTTTGGAAAATTTTTTTTTGTCTTTAGGCTTAGAAAATGTTGGCAAAACGATTGGCGCAAAAAAAAAAAATTATAGGCCCTTTTGGTTTTGCAAAGCCAAAAGGGCCTATAACTTTTATAGGCCCTTTTGGCATTAGGCACGCGAAATATTTATGAATTCATCGAAAAAAATCATAATATTATTTATTGTTTACAAATTGGAGTCATTTGTTTATAAAAAAAAAGTGAACTACTAAGTTACCGCAAATTTTGTTTTGATTGCAAATTTAAACAGATAAATTTTTCTTTTAATTGCACATTTAAACAGAGCAAATGACTCTTGAGAATTTGTGAAATATATTTTAATGAACAGGATGTGCTCTCATTAGTTCCCGTAGTAAAAAACTCCATTGAATCGCCAATGGCAACCAATGGTCCTCATACGACTCCATTGGACAATGAATGGGGACCCATTGAGATTTCCGCATTTTTCAATGGCGTATAGGAACGACCATTGATCAGTGAATGGATATCCATTGAAAAGTCACCATTGCCCAATGACGTCCATTGAACAACAAATGCGGATGAACCGAATGATCACCATTACTCAATGATGCCCATTGGAAAGCAAATGCTGATGGATCGAGCGATCAGCATTGCCCAATGGTGTCCATTGGAAGGCAAATGCTGATGAACGAAATGATCAGCTTTACCCAATGATGTCCATTGGGAAGTAAATGCGGATGAACTGAATGATCAGCATTACCCAAAGATGTCCATTGGAAACCGCGTCACGTTAGTTCCGAGACTTGGCGCGAGATGTCGCAGGACGGCAACCCGCTGAACTCCCATACGGATTATGCGAAGAGTATGCTCATCTAGACGAGTATGAGCACGGAATATTAGCAGAAGTCGGTGTCCAAAAAATCCATGCAAGGAGTTCTTGCCGACTGATGCCCATGGGATAATCCCTATTCCGTTTAAAATGGGAAGTCAATCCTCATTGAAAAATCCCTATTCGATTTCAAATGGGGAATTCAATGGCGAAAATGTCCTTGGGCAATTCGGCATTCATCTCCATTGGTTATTTTGGCAATGGGGAATGAATGGCGATTTTTCAATGGTGACGAATGGGGTTTTTTACTATATGAAAGAATCTTCATTGATGATCGCCATTCATTCCCCATTGCCTACAAAAACTAATGGAGATGAATGCCGAATTGCCTATGAGGATTTTCTTCATTTAATCCCCATAGGATAATCCCCATTCCGTTTCAAATGGGGAAGTCAATCCTCATTGGAAAATCCTCATTCGATTTCAAATGGGGAATTCAATGGCGAAAATCCCCTTAGGCAATTCGGCATTCATCTCCGTTGGTTATTTTGGCAATGGGGAATGAATGGGGATTGTTCAATGGCGACGAATGGAGTTTTTTACTACGGGTTAAGATCTAAAATCATAAATTTGACTTCAGATAAACTGCATAAAAATATGTAAAAATGTTGTTTTAATGTTAGAAAAATAAATCAATGACAGATCGATGAAATCGCTTTCCGTCCCTTAAGGGGGAAAGCCACTGTAAAAATGAATTGAAAAAAAGTTTTTGCACTTCTTTAAAGTATGTATTTTCTCAAAAATATTGGTAATGTTATAAGTCAAAATTTTGGAAATTGACTGGATTATCGTCATTTTAGTCAGAGCAGGTAGATCAGTAAGGATCAATGCAAACTGTAAAGGGTTTTTTTTTCAAAATGACTCTTTTCGACTTTATCCTAGCAAAATTTGAAAACATATGAGTCGAATTTCAATTTTTAGTTTTTTCAATATTTATAATCACGTTAGCTAAGTTTGTACGTAGCTGATTTCAAAAAGTTTGATAATTACTACTTTTAAAACCTGCTTGATTAAAAAGAAGGCCTTGAAAATAAAAGAAGTTTCAATTCGTCGCTATTTTGTAAATAATTTAAAAAAAAAACAGTTATGGATAACAATAGCTAAATTTGTATAAATATTGATATATTTTTTTAATTATCAAGTAATCCTTCACCAAGATATCAATGGGATAATAGAGAGGAAATCTTATTTCATTGTCAAAATAATATCTATATCTCTGATGTTTTTAAAATTGTTCAATAAACATTGCTATGAAATAAGTCGGATGTGTAAATAACAATAACTCGATCCTTCAATAACTATTTATGCCTGTAACAAAAATTCTCAAACAATGACAATTTTTTCACCCCTTACAGTGGGTTCCCGCCTTAATGTTACATGTTATTTTGAATTTGTTAAATCAATGTATTGAGCTTCCTGATTGCATTGAAACTTCAATCGAGTATTTTGACAGTGAATATATCTCCCATTATCGATAATTTTATATTTTTGACTTTTTAAAATTTTTAATATTTTTAACATTTTATATTTTTAGTCTAACAACTCAACGGCCTTGAGCTGAATCGTTTGGCAACTTGTGACGTCAAATTTTTTTTAATGAACTTAATCTTTGGAGGTAAATAAGTTAATAATACCAAGAAAAAAGACTCTAATAGTGAATATAATGAAAAATAATAATAACAATAGTTTACCATGTACATTATTTGCTTGAAGAACGAAAAATATTGATTTTCTTGCATCACCCTAATATATATATAGACATATATACCAGGGTGGGTCAAATAAAATGACTTTTTTTTTACTCGATATAATGAAATATGTATTGTTTCCCACCTCGAAAAAACCCTCTGCAAGAATTAGCACTTCATATTTAATTTAAGAGGTTCCTCATCGCAAATTCTTATTTCTCATTTAAATAACATAGGAAATTTTTTTTTTTACCTTTGGAATTTTATTAGACTTTAACCGTTGAGGTTAGGAGAGTTTTTTTAGAGAATTTTTGTAGAATATTTGATGCTCTACAAAAAAGCTCTCTTGTGTCTAATCTATAAAACCAACCGTTCAAAAAATAATCGGTGATAGTAATCACTAATTATCACCGATTATTTTTTGAACGGTTAGTTTTATCGATTAGACACAAGAGAACTTTTTTGTAGAGCATCAAATGTTCTACACAAATGTGCTAAAAAACTCTCCTAACCTCAACGGTTAAAGTCTAATAAAATTCCAAAGTAAAAAAAAAAAAAATCCCATGTTATTTATATGTGGGAAATAAAAATTTGCGTTGAGCGACCTCTTAATTTAAATATGAAGGGCTAATACTTGCAGAGGGTTCTTTTGAGATGCCAAGCAATACATTTTTCATTATGTCGAGGAAAAAAAAATTATTCATTTTATTTGACCCACCCTAATATATACTCATGTTATATATACATGTATATATGTATGGGAGAGAACGATACCTGGCAACGCTGATAAGACGTCAGTTTGTCCAGATAACCGCGACGCACATTCTGCGCGGTTCACTGAGTTTCGTTCGTGAAATTTTTTTCAACCAAGCTCCTAAATTATCCAAAAAATTGTACTCCAAAAAACCTGGAGTCGAGAATTTTTAAAGAAACATTCGAAATCACGTATAATGATTTTCGCTCTTTCTTCACTATTCCGTTCGTTCTAAACGAAATTTTACCAAAAATTAAAAAACCTCGTCACAATCGCATTCCACATTCAGAAACTCAAATTTTGGAAATTATAAAAAAAAAACACACACATTCACCAAACTTTTAGATTCCACCTTTCTTTTCGCCGTTTATATTAATTATCACTATTTATTATCATTGTTATTATTATACAATAATTATTTAATGTATTAGATTTCAGACGCAATTTTGTCAAAATTTTTTTGGCCACGTGAAATTTTCTTCACCTGTTTCTGTCACGAAATCTTTTTTTCTTTTTGAGAAACAGAATTATTATTATTTTTTCAAAATCAATTTTCCACCCATTACTTCAATTTTCAGCGTTTTTGAGCATTGTACCAATTTTTGAAAAAAAAAATTTCCAATCGATTTCAGTATACTTTTGATTCAATTATTTTCAATTTTTTTTTCACTAACTTTGGCTTCTTCGTGACTTCAATTTGCTAGCTGTCTTTCCCATCCTGTTCCCATTGCCAGTTTGTCGCACGTGTGTCTCCCTTCTGGGTCCTTTGTGGCTCTTCACGAGGGAAACGAAGAGGTACTTGAGAAAAAAAGGAAAAAAAAATAATGATCACAATTTTTTGGTCACCGCTGGCAAAATGACAAAATTGGACAATAGTGTCTTCCGCGCTCTCCGGCGAGCTCGCAACGTCTGCGCGCTTATGGTTTTTCTCTGACCGTCTCTCGAGGTTCCCTCTCAACGACTGTCTGTCTGTCGTCGACTTCGTGCAGCATTATGCCGATGTATAATACCGAACCGCCCGCTCTAACCGGGCGCAAACATCACTCTCCGGAGGCAAGTCCTGCTATTGGTATGCACGCGTTACGAGCGAGAACCGATGGACTGTTCGACCACTCGAAGAATGTGTATTGCAGCCCTGATGGTCGTGTACTTGTATACATATGAGGCATTCCACACCGATTCGACCTGGTTCCGACCCTTCACCTCCCCGATTTTGTCCGCAATTTTTTATGGTTTTGTAGTACCTCTGAAGAGCACTCAGGATTTTTTTCAGATTTTTTTGAAGCGATTTGACTTTTTACGAATTTTATATGGGGCGTTCCACACCGATCTGACTTGGGCCAGAGCCTTTATCTCTCCGATGTTGTCCGCAATTTTTTATGGTTTTGTAGTACCTCTGAAGAGCACTCAGGATTTTTTCAGATTTTTTTGAAGCGATTTGACTTTTTACTAATTTTATATGGGGCGTTCCACACCGATCTGACTTGGGCCAGAGCCTTTACCTCTCCGATGTTGTCCGCAATTTTTTATGGTTTTGTAGTACCTCTGAAGAGCACTCAGGATTTTTTCAGATTTTTTTGAAGCGATTTGACTTTTTACTAATTTTATATGGGGCGTTCCACACCGATCTGACTTGGGCCAGAGCCTTTACCTCTCCGATGTTGTCCGCAATTTTTTATGGTTTTGTAGTACCTCTGAAGAGCACTCAGGATTTTTTCAGATTTTTTTGAAGCGATTTGACTTTTTACTAATTTTATATGGGGCGTTCCACACCGATTTGACCTGGGTCTGAGCCTTCACCTCTCCGATGTTGTCCGCAATTTTGTATGGTTTAGTAGTACCTCTGAAGAGCACTCAGAATTTTTTTCAGATTTTTTTGAAGCGATTTGACTTTTTACAAATTTTATATGGGGCGTTCCACACCGATTTGACCTGGGTCTAAGCCTTCACCTCTCCGATTTTCTCCGCAATTTTTTATGGATTTGCAGTACCTCTGAAGAGCACTCAGGATTTTTTTCAAATTTTTTTGAAGCGATTTGACTTTTTACTAATTTTATATGGAGCGTTCCACACCGATTCGACCTGGGTCTGTGCCTTCACCTCCCCGATTTTGTCCGCAATTTTTTATGGATTTGCAGTACCTCTGAAGAGCACTCAGGATTTTTTTCAAATTTTTTTGAAGCGATTTGACTTTTTACTAATTTTATATGTGGCGTTCCACACCGATTTGACCTGGGTCTGTGCCTTCACCTCCCCGATTTTGTCCGCAATTTTTTATGGTTTTGTAGTACCTCTGAAGAGCACTTTCAGATTTCAGATTTTTTTGAACCCATTTGACTTTTTACTAATTTTATATGGGGCGTTCCACACCGATTCGACCTGGGTCTGAGCCTTGACCTCTCCGATTTTGTCCGCAATTTTTTATGGTTATGTAGTACCTCTGAAGAGCACTCAGGATTTTTTTCAGATTTTTTTGAAGCGATTTGACTTTTTAATAATTTTATATGGGGCATTCCACGTCGATTCGACCTGGGTCTGAGCCTTCACCTCTCCGATTTTGTCCGCAATTTTTTATGGTTTCGCATTACCTCTGAAGAGTACTCAGGATTTTCTCAGATTTTTTTGAAGCGATTTGACTTTTTACTAATTTTATATGGGGCGTTCCACACCGATTTGACCTGGGTCAGAGCCTTCACCTCTCCGATTTTGTCCGCAATTTTTTATGGTTTTGCAGTACTTCTGAAGAGCACTCAGGATTTCGTGCCCCAACAAAGTCTGGAAATTAAATTGAACAGAAATTGAACAGGGTGGAAAGAATGAGTTCACAAATCCTAAGAAACGATCAATTTAGAAAATGCTCCTCTTGATATTGTCGAGAGATTGATATCGTTGAGTTTACTCGAAATACCCCATATAATAGTGTTTGGGAGAGTAAAAGAGTCGAAGGAATTTTTTAAAGAGTGGGAACGAGAAGGACAAACGATTTCGTGAGACAGAGAGTGCTGCAACTGTGTTTGCAGCTAATACTTGTTACACTCGATGGTGGGGAACGAAACAGAGACTACAGGTCGATTTAGAAGTAATTTCAAATGAGAACAATATTTGGCTTCCCAATTTAATTAAAATTTGACTATTTTCCACGATTTTTCAAATATCTCTCATTATTTGTTTATTCGTTTTATTTATTTTTTTCAACCTAACCTCTAAATTATTTCAAAGATTGTACGCTAAAAAAGATGGCGTCGGCAATTTGAAAAATATTTGAAACTGCGTATAATTTTTGTCACTGCTTCACTATTCTGTTATTTCGATGAAATTTTACCAAAAATTAAAAAACCTCGTCCATCACATTCCACATTCAAACGAAAAAGAAATTTGTCTGCCCAACTTAATTAAAATTTGGCTCATTTCAAAAATTTTAAGATGTTTCAAGAATTATTTCTAAAATATCAGCAAAGTTTCAAAATTGATCTGAAAAAGAATAAATTTGTCGATTATTCGTTCATCTGAATGTTCAGGACTTCAGGTCCACTAATTTTGATGATTTTTTAAATATCTCTTATCATCCGTTTGTTTGACAACTTTGTTTGCAGTTGTGCAGACTTTTTTTTTACGGTTAACGAAACATAATGAAAAAGTCGTGGAAATTAGAAATTTGCACCTCCTTGAAATTTTGGTTAAGTGGTTAATATTTTGAGTAGTTAAAATTTGTTGGTTAACGATAAGTAGTTTAATTATCTCGCATTCTTGTAAAGAAAGATCAATAAGAATGGAAAAAAGCGGGATGCTTTGTGCAAATTTCCAAATTGCATAACTTTTTCATAACTTTTCGATATGTAATTTCAAAATTTTAGTAACATCGAACCCCTATAAGTGGTTAAAAAAAGACCAACTTTCACAGTCAACTGGCAAGTTTTTACGAAAATTTTGAGCTCCATAGCTCAAAATTATATAGCTCAATAGCCGTAAGATTGATTGGATCTTCAGCTACGAATTTTCGAATTTTATGAACATTTTTCCAAATACTTTTCTAATTTTGGTCTTTGTTATTCTTTGCTTTGCTATGATTCGAGTATACGATTTGATTTACGGAAGTTTGTGAATGAAATTTAATAAAGTCTGTAAAATTTATTGTGAAAGAACCTGTAGAACATACGCGAGGATACAGCGAACTGAAAGTTTCATGTGGAATAAGAGACAGAGCTATTTTAGCAAAAGCGTATAACGGCCAAGGGTTTTACTCTTGCACACGTTGCAGCCACGTGACAATCGCTGCAGCAACCGTTAATATCATAGCTATATGAGGGATTCTCTGTCAATTCAGCCACTTTTATTTCGACCATCTCAGATGTGCTCCATAATTGGTTATATCAAAGTGCTACTAAAAGACATTCTATGTGAATTTTTTCAGATTTTTGAATTAAAAATTTTAGAAATCGCCGTTTTTTTTCCAAATGAATATATCTCGGAAACTTGAACTAACTGAAAAAAAATGTCTCTTCATAAAAGTTGTAGTTTTGTATTATCTTTCGAGCGGATGACTTGAAATAATTTTTACGTTCCGGCAACGTTGATTTTTTACCAAAAAAGTGGATGAATATTTTTTTTATTTAAAAAAGGCCATTTTTTTTTGACTGAAAAAATTACAGAGTCTTTCAGTATATCTGACGATATCGCAAAAAAATCGCCAGAGTGGCACGGATCGAGGTTCTAGAGTAAAAAAAAATGAAACCACACAAATTTTTTTTTTCTACCGGAACCTCGATCCGTGCCACTCTGGCGATATTTTGTGATATCGTCAGATATACTGGAAGACTCTATAATTTTTTCAGCCAAATAAAAAGGGCTGTTGTTGAATAAAAAAATAATTTCCCCCTTTTTTGGTAAAAAATCAGCGTTACCGAAACGTAAAAATTATTTCAAATATTCTGCTCGAAAGCTAATACAAAATTACCACTTTTATGCGCAGACATTTTTTTTCAGTAAATTCAAGTTTCCGAGATATGTTAACGAGGTTCCGGTGGAAAGAAAAATTAATTTGTGTGGTTTCATTTTTTTTTCCCTAGAACCTCGATCCGTGCCACTCTGGTGATTTTTTTCTTATATCGTCAGATATACTGAAAGACTCTGTAATTTTTTCAGCAAAAAAAATGGCCTTTTTTTATTAAAAAAATAATTATCCCCTTTTTTTGGTAAAAAATCGGCGTCACCGGAACGTAAAAATTATTTCAAATATTCCGCTCGAATGCTAACACAAAACTACAACTTTTATGTATAGACATTTTTTTTCTGTTACTTCAAGTTTCCGAGATATATTCATTTGGAAAAAAGGCGATTTCTAAAATTATGAATTAAAAAATCTGAAAAAATTCACATAGAATGCCTTTTAGTAGCACTTTGATATAATCAATTATGGGGTACATCTGAGATGGTCGAAAAAAAGTGGCTGAATTGACAGAGAATCCCTCATATACGCTTCGGCTTGTGATGTCATCGGGAGACCCGGAATCTCTCTCTCTCCTTCTCTCTCGTTCCATAACTATGAGGGAATACTAAAATCGTGGATAATTGTTCTGGGACACTTTAGATTATCACAGGATGCCACTCTAAACAATCCCAATTATTTTTTAACCTAAAAACATTTAACTTCAATTTTAGTAAAAAATTATATGAGTAAGAATACAATTTCCAGTTCCCCACGTTTTTAAAAAAAGGAAAAAAAAAATTCTAGCCCCAAATACAGATTCCTAACCCCGTACAGATTGTCCTGAGAATTTGTGATTGCGGATTTTTATTAGCTATGAAAATGTTTCTAAGGTTTTGAACGAAAAAGGTGGGACGCGTGAAATGGGTAATTGATGCATGACTAGTTTGCTCAAGTCACTAACGATTCTATGATTGCACTGGAAATTATATGAACGACAGCTACTTTCTACACTCGTTAATATTATCTATTGCATTCCGCCTACGTTTTTCCCCCAAAATCTTCCATTTTGATATTTTCGAAATTTGGTCACTATTGCACTATTTCAGAGCTCAGAAGTGGTTAGTATAGAGATGCCGATTAGAATAGGGGACAAATTTCGAAAAATCATCAGAATCGGATAAACAAAGAGGATTTTTATAGCTTCAATGATTACGAAGAGAACGAGTACAGTCCCAAGCCAAAATTTTCAGTGGAAAAAAAAAATTACACCTATTTTAGTGGACAAATCCAATTTTTGCCAAAACGCAAAAAAAATTTTTTTAATTTTTTTTTTTCAAACCTTATATCGATGTATTTTGTCTCTCTAAATATAAGTCTACATATATAGTCTAAATATGGTCTTCTCAAAAAATCAAAGTTTTTATGAATTTTCGGAGAAAACATTGTTGCTCAATTTCAGCCCCATTCTCAGAAACCTCAAAATCGTGAAATTTGAAGCACTCATAACTTTCGATCGGTTTGACCGATTCAAAAATTTCTTATTCGTACGTAAATCTTGTCACTAAACTTAGAGAATGTCGTTTGGTTCATTCTGATTTATAATTTTTTGTAGAAATCACAGCAGTTTGAAAATGGACGAAAAAACGGAAAGGGGTATGCCTTAAAAAATTTGCAAAAATCGATGGTCGAAGTTTAAAAATCTGCCAAAAATCGAAAAATCAACCGAATCGGATGAACAAAGCGGCGTTTTGAAGCTTCAACAATTACGAAGAGAATGAGCGCAGTCCAGAGCCGAAACTTTGAGTAGAAAAAAAATTACATCTCTTTTAGTGGACAGATTCAATTTTCGCCAAAATGCAAAAAAAAACTTAATTATTTTTTTGTTTCAAACCTTATATCGATGTATTTTGTCTCCTTAAAAACGAATCTACCAATAGTTTTCTCGAAAAATCAAAGTTTATGAATTTTCATCAAACACATTTTTGCTCAATTTTAGCCCCATTCTAAGAAATCTGAAAATCGTGAAATTTCAAACCAACTAACCAACTAACTAACCAATTCATTAACCAACTAACTAACCAACTAACTAACCAATTAACTAACCAATTAACTAACCAATTAACTAACCAACTAATTAACCAACTAACTAACCAACTAACTAACCAACTAACTAACCAACTAACTAACCAACTAACTAACCAACTAACTAACCAACTAACTAACCAACTAACTAACCAACTAACTAACCAACTAACTAACCAACTAACTAACCAACTAACTAACCAACTAACTAACCAACTAACTAACCAACTAACTAACCAACTAACTAACCAACCAACTAACCAACTAACTAACCAACTAACTAACCAACTAACTAACTAATAAACTAAATACCTAACTAACTAAAAAACTAACGTTCTTACCGATTTTCTCTAAAGAAGGAATTAAAATGAATGAAAGATAACAATTAAAAAAATTTATCTTCAGTCTTTAAAACGCTGTTAGGCCAAATCTCTCGATCTCTCGTTCGTGACAGAATTATGAGAAGAAAAGTGCGATTAATAAGTCATTCCGTGCGCGATACGAATCGGTGTACAACAATCATGCGAATTGCTTCATCATGAATTGTCAGAATTTCTAACCGAGTACTATGCACTGATTGTAGGCTCTGGACAGTAGTCCAGAGTAACATTGTGAGATATGTATCTCCTTAATGGTCGTTAAAGTGATTGCCGAGGTGTGTTGGGATTTAAATCGTTATCGTTAGTCACGCTTGGGCGAGCCTCCCCTTTCGCGATTCCATTTCCCTCGCGCGACAGAATGAGAGAATGAGAGAGAGAGAGTCTCTCCTCTCTCCGTTTAGATTATTCGTACGACGATGATATTTTACAATTGCATCCAATGTGCAAACACGTCAGAGATGTTGTCGCGGTGGCGATAAATTAATAAACTCGATGAGTTTTCGTTTAGGCCATGGTTTTATTTTATCTTTTATTCGTGCTCTTTCATTAAGAGTACATCGAGTTTTACAGTAATACGCGCTCTCTACGACGATGATTTTGTGTGTAAATTTTTTTTTTTACATTCCTCTCTCGTTGCAATTTTTATTGGCGAATATTAATCTAGATACGTCGTACAACACGAAATACTTTTTTCTTTTTTTTTTAATACTTATTTTACTTCATTTTTTTTTAAATAACACATCAGTATCATGGATAGATCATCTATATTACGTATATGAGCGCGTATATGATATTGAAAAATAAAAAATATTGCATCTATAGTTGCGAGTAGAAATTTTGTTGAACACTTAATTTAATTAAAATTTATTAAATTTATTATAATTATATATAAATACAATTAATTGAAAAATTAAATTGAAAATAAGTAAATAAATATAAACGAAAATAAAATAATTGAAATTATTAAATATAAAAAAATGACAAAAATTAAATTAACGAAGTTAAATAAAAAATCAAAATTGAATCTCTGTGAACTTGAAAAATTTTCACGGTTTCGGTCGATACAATAAACGAATCGACGTGAATAATTGTGTGGGAGGACAAAAAAATTATACAATTCTGCTAAAAATCCTGTTTTTAGAAAAAACTCTTTTTTTTTGGGTTGGGGTGCTTATCGAGATGTTTGTAGCTTTTCCCTAAAAAATACAGATCTTGCACAAGCGAGGTCCTGTATAATTTTTCTTTACAACTGTCGTATCAACATTTAAAATTTTCAAAAATCGTTTTCGGGAATTACGAAAATTAGATATGAGAAAAAAAAATAATAATAATATAGTTTGTACGTGTAAAAAATGTTATCGCAATAAAGGAAAAAAAATGATTTTTTTTTGTTGCGAATTGCCCTCAGGTACGAATATATTCAGAGTACACGCAGAGTATTAATTAAAAAAAGGGCTTTTAATTAAAAAAGGGTCGTGTATATATTTCTTGTGCTATATTTCACGAGGGAAGTTATGGATGTTTTTCGCATTTCTCTTTTTTTCTCTTTGTTTCCTCTCGATTGTAAGATTAAAAAAAACAATGAAACCAGTTTTTTTTTAAATTGAAAAAGCGTTGAAAAAATTATTAAATTTTGCCTCGAGGGCTAGTTGCTCGATATTTGTAGCGCGGTAAAGAGAAACATTTTTTAATTACTCTCGTTTACATCGTTTCAAATTTATAACGAGATATTCATCAATTTACGTGCGATCTCGAAAAAATCGTTAACTTTTTTTTTTCAATTATACATTTCTTTTTATTCTTCGACGAAATATGTTCAATTTTCTGATGGAAATTGGCAAAAATTTAATTCCTTTCAATTACGCTGAAATGGTGAATAATTTTTTTTCTCTGTCGATAAGGCAATCAAAGATGGATTTATTTAATTGAAAATTTGTTTAATTGAATTTCTTCTTTACTCAATTTTGCCTTGTTTAGTATATTTTTTTTTTGTATTTCGAAACTTTGTACGTTCGTGTACGAAATTTTTCTCCGCCATATTTCGTAGAAAATGACGCACGTTTGTCGTCACGATTAATTGGGTTTGATCGAGCCCGCAGATTTACACAGCCATTTCGATTATTAACGTTTCCACGTACACTCTTACGCAAAAGCTGAATTCAATAAAAATGAATACATTCTAAAAAAAAACTTGATAACTTTATACTTGCAATTAATGATAAAAATAGAAAAAATAAGAATTTTTTGTTGCTCAAAGATAAAATGTTTAGTTGATTTTCAAACAAATTTATAATTCTTAAAATTTAATGTTTTTTTCGCCAAAAAAGATTTCAAAAAAGAAAGAAATAAAAAAAACTTACTTTTAGTTGAGATTGTATTAGTGAAAGATTTTTTACATCGATTTATGTAACTTTATGCGGGTAGTTCAGTATTTTATCGCTATAATTACATTCCTAGATTCGATTTTCAAATTTCATTTTTTTTTCTAGTTTCCATCTCTTCCGCCGTTGTCTATCGTTACAAAATTATTAAAATGTTGAGGTTTTTTTTCTATCTATTCTCTCCTCTTTCTTTCTTCTCTCTCTTATTCACAAGCCACATAAAAATTAAGAGTAAAATATAGGCAAAAAATATATTCGACAGATATTTTTAATGTCAAAATTTTTTTAAACGGTTACATGGGTTTGAAAATTTCAAAAAATCTATTTTTTTAAAATCTAATACTACATTAATACTAATACTACAATATTTTTCCAAAGCTTCGAGTCCGGCTGATTTTTTCAAATTTTTGAATGAAAATTTTTCAATGTATTTTTCAAATGTTGCTCTTTTATATGTTCAAAATTTTTAATGAAATAATTTATTTATTAAATTTAAAAAAATAGAGGAACTATGCTTTTTTCTTGACCTTCGAAACCCATGTTACCCCTTAAGGATGTATTATACAGTCCCAGCCAAAAATTGTATCTGATTGAAATTTCCGTAATTCATGATACAATCAAAATCTGGAAAATTCAGCAACATTTGGCATGCCATAAAAAATAATTATCAATCATAATATTGCCCAAAAGTTATTGATAAATTGTTTGAACGAATAATTAAACAACAATCTTTCGCTATTTTTTTTTTTTGTTAAACAAATCGAATGCGTTAATTTTTTCTGAACGTATATGCATTTTTTCAGAATTTTCTCTCTATTTTGAAATATTATAAAAGTATTTTGAAGTAAAAACAAAAAATTGCCAATTTCGTATATGGAGCGTTCTATCCCAAATCGGACAGTTTAAAAAACTTTTTTTTTTATTTCCTCAATTTTTTAATATTTTTTAGTACCCATCAAAAGACCCTTCCTGTTAAATTTTGAAAATTTTTTGATTACCCGTTCAAAAGATATAAAATTAACAAAAAAACCACTCTTTTTTTGGTATTTTGGTCATAACTTCTTTAATAATGGTCCGAATTAAAAGTTTTTTTTTCAAAATATTTGTTTTTTTATGGCGTGTTCAGAAAAAAATACAACAAAAATATTCGACGTGTTTTTGAATGAGTTTTTTTCTGTTTTAAACTTTAAATCGCGTTTTTAAAAGTTAGTGTCATTTTTGATTTTTTTTTAAATTTCTTGTTTCAAACATCTATCTATTCAACAATTTTTAAGACTAGTCCGATCGTGGGATCTCAATAACTATAATCAAAATAATAACTATAATCAAAATAATTAATTAAAAAAAAAATTTAATTTTCAAAAATCGAAAAACAAATAGTAGTTATTGAGATCCCACGATCGGACTAGTCTTAAAAATTGTTGAATAGATAGATGTTTAAAAAAAAAATTTAAGTAAAAAATGGCACTCACTTTTAAAAACGCGATTTAAGTTTGAAACTCAAAAAACTCATTCAAAAACACGTCGAATATTTTTGTTGTATTTTTTTCTGATAAAACCATTAAAATAACAAAAATTTTGAAAAAATCAACGTTCAATTTGGACCATTATTAAAGAAGTTATGACCAAAATACCAAAAAAAGAGTGGTTTTTTTGGTAATTTAATATCTTTCGAACGGGTAATCAAAAAAATCTCAAAAAGGAAGGGTCTTTTGATGGGTACTAACCCTTAAGAGTCACACCTCGCTAGAATCTCGTTACAGTCATACTGGGTCCATGGGACCCAGGCGTTTTGAAATTGTTATAAACAATGAAATAATGCATTGAGCGATATGAAAAAAATAGTGGGGTATAATTTAAAACTTGTTTAAGGTAACGTTTTTGGTCCGAAACCAAAAATCGAATTGTCAATATGCAAAAACAATTATGCAATTTATCGATTTTAGTGGGCAGTATTCCAGGTCGAAAAACGGCCTGGGTCCTGTGGACCCGCAGTGACTATTAAGGGTTAAAAAATATAAAAAAATTGATAACATAAAAAAAAAGTTTTTCAAATTGTCCGATTTGGGATGAAACGCCCTATATGTTTTTGCACACAGGTTCATCGTCAGCTTTGAAAAGTTCCAAAGACACTGGGCCAAAAAATACACAAATACAGTCATTCTAAAAATTTGAAAACAGAAATTTCAAAATAGAGCAAAAATTATGAAAAATTCGTTTAAGAATTTGTTTAAGAAACAAAAGAACTTATCGAAAAATTGTTGAATAGTAATTTGTTTAAACAATTTATCAATAACTTTTGTGCAATATTATTATTGATAATTGTTGTTTGTGGCAAGCCAAATGTTGCTGAATTTAGAAAAAACACAAAATTTAAAAAAAACTCAAAATTTAACAGGAAGCATCTTTTGATGGGTATTAAAAAATATAAAAAAATTGAGGAAATAAAAAAAAAGTTTTTCAAACTGTCCGATTAGGGGTGGAACGCCCCATATATAAAATTAGCAATTTTTTGTTTGTATTTCAGAATGGTTTTTGTAATATTTCAAAATAGAGAGAAAATTCTGATAAAATTCATATGCGTTAAGAAAAATTAACGCATTCGATTTATTAAGAAAAAAACAACTTAACGAAAAATTGTTGACTAATTATTTATATGATCAATTTGTTAATAACTTTTGGGCAATATTATTATTGATAATTGTTGTTTATGACATGCCAAATGTTGCTCAATTTTTTTCAGTTTTTTATTGTATCACGAGATACGAAAATTTCAGTCAAATACGATTTTTGGCTGGGACTGTATAGGCAATACTTCCTTGAATGCACATATATTTTTCGCTCATATTTTACCTCCATAAAATTGAATGGACTACCAAATCTCCAGACTCGATCGGCGAGTTTATATTATTCGTGTTATCACTATAATAAAAGTGGCAGCACAATAGTCCCCCGGAAATAACTATACAATCTGTATTCTCTGGAGTATAAAAAATACGGCGTTTATAGAATTAGGTTGATTTTTTTTTTTTTAGATGAAACAATATTACAGGCAGGTACACTATTAATTCGTGCGGGAAAGAAAAAATTTTTTGAGAGTTCGATAACAGCAACTATATTCACCCATTTTAGCAAGAAATCCTTGTAATTCCTCAGAAATACATAAGGCATTCCATGTCAAATCAACTACTTTTAAGGAGGTTCATCTGGTATACGATTTACAATACAGATGTTGATAAAAAAATCAGAATATAGTTATTAACATCTAAAAAGTCATCTGTTAAATTTTCAAGACCTGAGGGTAAGTTGTTCGTGAGAAATAAATAAAAATGTAAATCCTTAATAACATGGGCTCTTATGGGACACCGTCTATAAATATTAAATGCACAATCATTACAATACAGATTTTGACTTAATGAAAAAGTCTGACTCAAGACTTAATGAAAAAGAGAATTAATGAAAAAGTATCTAAGGAACATTTTTAGAGCTTCATAAAATTGATCAGGTACCTGTGAGATTCATAATAAATTAATTAGTCTCGAAAATGCTGATTATTTTGAGGTTAAGCATTGTCAATGACTACGCTAGTCATCACTTATTTTGAGGTTAAGCATTGACATTTTTCTTTTGACTCACTCGGTACCAGATGAACCTCCTTAAGGTTGTTTAGAAGCTATTAAACTTTTGAATGTTAATTGTTCAATAAATAGCTTCTTCATCGTAGTGAAATTTTTACATGACCTCCTGAATATTACATTGAAGAACATACCAAATTTTCAGGATTTTCTCATCATTTGCGATTTGAGTCTCAACAACCTTAAACCCGACCCCTTTCGATTTGGCTGAATTTTGTTTTCCGTTTCTACCCCATTAAAAATATTTTTCAGGAAATTTTCAAATTTTTTTAATCGGTTAGAAAAGGAAAACAAAATTTCGGCCAAATCGAAAGGGGTCGGGTTCAAAAGTGGTCGATTTGACATGGAGTGACCCATATACAACCGTATTTCGGACTCTCTATAATGATTTTTTCTTTGCGGCAGGATAATTCTATGTTTCATAGTGATTTTTTACTTCACGTGATCATTTTCACTTCTCAGTTTGACTATATTACAGTAGACAGCATTTACATACAATTTGGAAAAAAAATGTGCTGGCAAAAAGCAAAATAATTCATTAAAAAAAACTGCGAAATTTCCCTCACAATTTCATTAACGAATTTGAATATGTTCAGTTGAAATCACCATTTTGAAAAATCGACAAAAAAGTACAAAAAATATGAATAATGAAGAAAAATTACAATAATTAATTAATTTTAGTGTTTATATTAATTGCAATTGAAAATATATGTATGCCAAAATTTATCTCGCGGCTAAAATTCTTTGTTTGCAAAATGACAAAAAGATTTTTCACCTGGAGAATTCCATCGACGAGATATTTCTCACTTTTTTTTCAACATTCGACGAACAATTCAAAAATTATTCGTGTGCGATTTTTCGACGAGGTAAAAGTACGAGGTAAAAGTATCAAGAATCTTACGAGGGTTCGCCAGAATTTTCGGTGGATATGATACTTTCATTTGTTTTGCCCGTTAAACGGAGCACTTTTTTTCAAAAATAATTTTTAAATCTTTGCACCAATCCCGGAACGTCAAAACACGATTTGCCTAACGGAAGTTCCGGTTGCGATCGCCGCCGAATTTCTAAAAATGGAATTTTGACAATATTGACATTTTTTTACCCTCAAAATTGACATCGAATTTTTCTAGAACTAGAATTTGACCTTCGGCACCAAATAGTCAGTAATTATTGGCGATAAATCGATTGAATTCATTCGCAAAGCTGCCAAACATAAATTTCAGATTTATTTTTTTGTCTCCTAGAAATCCATGGAAAACAATTTAAGGGAAAAAAAAATCAAACGAAAAAGAATTGAAATTTCTCATCGCAATTTCTAGTAATTTTGATGCCAATTTTTTTTTAGCCTTACGTCGGTTCCAATTAAAATTTCGACGTTTTGGATCGTGGCGTTTTTTTTCGGATCAACATTGAACATTTAATTCCTAGACGGTTTTTTTTCTGTTTTTAATTGAAATATTCAGCGAAATTGACATTATTGACACAGATACAGATAATCGATAATTGGCTTATTCGATACATCGATGAGCGATTGTCAAAATCATTGAAAGTCATCTTGCATCAAAATGATCATAAATATGTCTTAAAAAAAAAAAAAAAAAATCGATCATTCTTTCAAAGCTTTTATCAGGAATTAATATTTGTTGTCATGATTAATTTATACAAAAATGATTTTAAATAATGCTTCACTCGAACCACAAACGTCAGTGATTCGAATAATATCCTCTCTCGTGATATTAAAAATTTGATGTACAATTCTGCACGATTTTGCAGTTGGCTATTCGACTCTCGTCAGCACAAACGTCACTCCTTCTCTCTCAACAAACAATTTGTCGCGATAAATCGGACGAAAAATTATGTCAACCGCAGTGAGACGGGTGGGGGTCGAAGAGTCGACTAACCAATATTTTGAACGGCCGAAATCCCGAATTTCACGATTACGAGCGTTCGAATAACGAAGCGCCGAAATCCCGAACGCCAGAAAAGCGAAAGCGGAGAGAGCCGCCCCATGCGTAAGAGAGAGAGAGATGCGCCTCCTCTCTCTCTTACGCATGGGGCGACTCCCTCGACTTTCTCTTTTCTGGCGATCGGGATTTCGGCGCTTCGTTATTCTAACGCTCGTAATCGTGAAATTCGGGATTTCGGCCGTTCGAAATATTGGTTAGTCGACTCTTCGACCCCCACCCAGTGAGACAGAAAATTGGCCAAAATTCTCCACATATCCTTGACCTTCCATCAATCCAGAGGTCAGCAATCAGAATCAGCGTGACAAAAATTATGTTTCCTCTCTCCTCGACATAAACGAATATATAATTTACAAATATTCTTCAATACAATCTTCGATACAATCAATTCTTCAATTTTTACAAATCTTCGTGTTTTGCAAAATCTTCCCACATCAATTCATAATTTCATAATCGCGGAGTCTTCGAAGCCGAAGAAAGTTCGCAATCTCCAATTTACCGTTTTTTTTCTCAATTTCGAAATTTTTGTCAACTGAATGACAAACAAGAAAAATTAATTTAGCTCATTCAAGGTCTTGGTCTACCTCGTTGCAAAATAATTGCCATAAATTTTCGAACTCCATTTCAATTTTTTTTTAAATTTTATTTATAAGGCTCCTTCCATCGACGACTCAATATTCCAATGAATACAGACAGAGAAAACCACAAAATTAATTACAAGGAACACCGATGAGATGTTCGTCGTAAAACAAGCTTTTAGATTCCTCGCTGTGGTCCATTTTGCCCCTCTTTCCTCCAAAATACTTTTCGGAGATGAAAATCGAGAAAAAATAATTTTCCAAAAACGATGTTCGCCATTTCGCGTATAATCTTCTTCTTTTTTCCTTAGAAATCGTTAAACAAGATTTACCACAAATATACAATTAAATTGTAATCACTATATATATATATATATATATATATATATATATATATATATATATATTCATTAGGGTGACAGTTATTTGGGCTTTGGCGAAATAAGTTTGGTGCTACCCCAAAAACATAATCAAGGGGTATCAAAAAAAATCTGTGTAAAGTTTGGAGGCGCTCGGAAAATTGGAAAACGCGCCACCGTGTGATTAAAATTTTTTTTTTTTTGGGCATCTCTACAGAACTTGTCATTAACAAAATTATGAACGAAAAAAATTGAAAAAATTTGGTTTTGTACACCATACTGTGCACAATAAGTGTACCACGTTTCAAATTTTTCTCACTAACATTAAACTCGGAAAAAAAATCATTGATGCGTGGGATAAATTCCACGATATATCGATCAAAATCTTACCTTGATGATTTCGATTTTCCTCTAAATTTTTTATATAAATAAGGACATTGGAAAAAAAAAATTCGCAAATTTTTTCAGAATTTTTCGGTCACGCGTTTTTTGGATTTATTTATTTTTTTTGAAAAAAAAACGGGACAACTTTGTAAAATCTGAAAAAAATTCAGAAAAATCCAATAAAATATAACAAATTTTTTGGGCTTTGTTCCATAACGGAGATTTCAATACTCTACGAGTCAAATTCAAAAAATTAAAAAAAAAATTTAACTCATAGAGTATTAAAATCTCCATTTTGGAAAAAGCTCAAAAATGTTGTTATATTTTAATAGATTATTCTAAATTTTTTCAGATTTTACAGAGGTCCCTTTGAAAAAAAAAATCCAAAGAACGCGTGACCAAAAAATTCTGAAATAATTTAGAAAAATGTATTTCAATATGTTTTTTTATATAAAAAATTTAGAGAAAAATCGAAATCACCAAGGCAAGATTTTGATCGGAATGTCGTGGAATGACAGGACAAAATCTTGTTTTGATGATTTCGATTTTTCTCTTAATTTTTTATATAAAAGAACACATTAAAAAAAATTCCTAAATTTTTTCAGAATTTTTTTGTCACGCGTTCTTTGATTTTTTTTTTCTAAAGTGACCCTTTTATAAAATCTGAAAAAATTCAGAATAATCTAATAAAATATAACAAAATTTTCGGACTTGGTTCCAAAATAGAAATTTTAATACTCTATGAGTACATTTTTTTTCTTTCAATTTTTTGAATTTTACTCATAGAGTATTAAAATCTCCATTTTGGAACGAAGCCCAAAAAATTTGTTATACCTTATTAGATTTTTCTGAATTTTTTCAGATTTTACAAAGTTGTCCCGTTTTTTTTTTTTAAAAAATAAATAAATAAAACCAAAAAACGCGTGACCGAAAAATGCTGAAAAAATTTGGGAATTTTTTTTTCAATGTCCTTATTTATGTAAAAAATTTAGAGGAAAATCGAAATGATCAAGGTAAGATTTTGATCGAAATACCGTGGAATGCCACATATATTACATTTAAAATTTCAATCACAGATTTTTTTTGATACACCTTGATTATATTTTTGGGGTGGCGTTGAACTTTTTTCACCAAAGTCCAAATAACTGTCACCCTAATATATATGTTCCCAGCATTTATAAGTGTCGTTCGAGGTTCGGACAAAAAATTTGCTCCACTTTCGAACGATCAGCACAATTTACAGACACTAATGTGCTGTTTTTACATCTATTTATGTATATGAAAAATACATCATTTCACTCGACGATGAATTTCTCACCTGAGAACTCGTTTACTTGTGATCGAGATTCATGAAATGATTTTTTTTTTTTTCCAATAATTTGTGCATGCACTTGACATTTCCTTTTTGATTTTTTTAGAGCAGAACGCAGGCAGTACCGTGTATAACTTCGGCTATGAACATCGGTGTACCCGCGCTCAGGCCACCGTCTGTCTTTTGCAGCTCGTCGTTGTCATAATCGCAATCGAAATAGTGACTCTGCAAAAACATAAGAGCGATCAATTAACATCGACATTCGTTTCAGGATACATTTTGCAATGGGAAATCGAGAGTAGGATGCATATTATAGGGCTGTAGATATCTATAATCTGGGTTTTAGCTGGGAGGAATTGTTTTCCTCTTAAGGGAATATTCTGGGCTGGAATTTTGAAAAAAAAAAAAAATTTCTCCATATTCTTCAAGTTTAGACCTTTGAGAATATATTACCGAAAAGAAATTTTTATATTCCCATAATTTATGGAGTCACAGCTATTTTAGTGAGGCAGCAACATTTTCTTAAAGTATATGTGGGTCATTCCATGTCAAATCGACAAAGAGTTGGAATCGAACCCTTTCAATTTCGATGAAATTTGGTCAGAAGTTTTCGTTATTAACAAAACGAAGTTCTACTAAAGGAAAAAAATTTAATTTTTTTTTTTGAAGTTATTCAAAATTTACAATTTCACAATTTTTCAAATCTTTCAAGTTTATTTTTTAAATATCTCCGAAACTGTTATGGTTATAAAAAATTCTTCTGAATTCGTCTTAAAGAGTATACTTGGGGCTATGAAAAAATATTCCGAAACAAAATTTCAAAAATGATGAAGTTGGAGAAGTTTGAATTTTCAAAAATCGTGAAAATCCAAGTTATACATTTGATTTTTGGTTAAATTTTTTTGACATAATACCTTGTCCTGATCTCAAAAGATCCTGTAATTTTCAGAGAGGTGTTTTTTGTTTTTTCAAAAATATGAATTTTTGAATGTTTAAAAATCGTGTAAATCCACGATGAACATTACATTTTTGGTTACATTTTTTTAAATATAATATCTTGGACTGATCTTAAAAGATCTTGAAATTTTCAGGCTGGTGTCGTTTTGTTTCAAAAATTTATATTTTTGAAAAAAAAACACCATCTTGTAAATTTCAGGATCTTTTAATTTTGGTAAAAAAAATGTTGGTGTCACAAAAGTAACAGGACGGCTGAATATTTACTCAGCTAAGATATTTTTCAAAAAGATCAAGACCATTCTCGTAGTAACTTTTGACGAGGATCCAAGGGCGACCTTAATTTTGATCTTGACGATTGACGAAGGTTATTTCAAGGTTAACTTTTTTTTTTCAAATGGACCCCACTTTTTGACAACGGCAATCGAAAGAGCGGGAAATTTCACATTCAAATATGTACTCGGGTCATAGGTATAATTTAACCTTGAAGGTCCTCTAAAGTCAATTTAACTTAAACAAGATGTGGATACTTTTGGTAATTGAAGCTTTTTACATTATTTTGAAAGGACCAAAATTATTAATTTCAACAAGGCGCATTTAGTAGTGACCTTGACGATGACCTTCAAGGTGATTCCAAGTTCAACTTTTTTTTTAATAGTACGTTGCCACCAGGAGAAGTCATTTTTTTTATAAAGTCATTACGTTCATGGCAAAAACTTGGTCAATTTTTAATATTTTGCAATACAAATTTGAACGAATATAGTTGAATATATTCTTAATAAATTGCTTTTTGCTGATTCTCAAATAATCATCCCTACTTTAAAAAAAAATCCCCGAAAATCGGCTATTTTTAGCCCCGCCACAGTTCCCCCTTAAGGGGATATTCTGTTCTAGAATTTTGAAAAAATCAATTTTTTTTGCATATTCCTAAAATGTAGACCTTTAAAAATATATCCTCGAAAGAAAGTGTTTAAATTCCGATAATTTAATTAGCTTGCTAAATAAATTTTATCCAGAAGCGCATTTTGGGCGCTGCTGGACATACGTAAGGCTTTAAGACAGCCTGACAACTTTAACTTTTGTTATTTTTTATTTTGTTAATCATTAGATGATCGTTTGATAGTGATCGGTGGTGAAATAAGGATATTCAGCGATCAATAATTCTTTTGGAATATTAAAAACAACGTTTTTGTTGAATTAGCTGGATAAATGTTTATTTATGAATTGATATTTTGCACAAAAAAGTTAATCAATGCAAAATATAGTTGCAAATATGTTAATTAAAAAACGTTTGCTGGTGAATAGTCTCGACAAATATTGAAAACGTAATTTTTGGTAACTAAAAGAGGGAAATCCTGCGCATTCAACTTGACCCGTATTGCCCGCATTTCCCGTGGAGATGCGTACAACCCAAGCATGTTACGAGCTGAAGGTGAGAAATTAATTCCACCCCTTCGAGCTCGTCGTGTTTAGTAAACGCTCATCCGCAAACCCGATACACCTTCAATAAACTCTACGTAGATATAATATGGGGCATTTCACGCAAAATTAGCAGTCCCTGTTCCTCATCCCTCCGATTATGATCATTTTGCTTCCTCATGAAGGAAGCTTTGTTATCGGGAAAAAAAAAATTTTTATGCCAATATGTCCAAAATGTCCTAAAACATCGAGAAATCATATTTAGAAAAAATGTCCGGATGGATGTGTGTGTGTGTGTGTGTGTCCTGAGTTTCAGATGTAAATAATTAATAACTCGAAAACGCTTCGAGATATCAAGCTAAAATTTGGCACACTTGTCGAGCACGAATTGCTCTTCATTATGAAAAAAAATTTGTTTGACTTATAACGGGTGTTCAGATTTTATCGACTTTTTTCGTTTTTGCAAGAATGGCATTAGCGCTCTAACCTCTGCAATTTTCAAGATATTGCACTCAAACTTTGTACAGAATTAGTATAGCCATTAAGGTTGTTTGGTATTGAATTTGGCGAAAATCCATCGAGGGATTAAAATTTTATGAAATTTTGAATTTTTTGAAAAATAGCCCAAACGCTCTAACTTGTGCAATTTTTCGGATATTGTACTGAAACTTTGCAAAGAGCTGATGTAGCTATCGAGGTTATTCGCTATTAAATTTGGCAAAAATCCATCGAGGGATTAAAATGTTATGAAATTTTTAATTTTTTGAAAAATAGCGTAAACGCTCTGACTTGTGCAATTTTTAAGTCATTGCACTGAAACTTTACACAGAGATAATGTAGCTATCGATAATGTTCGTTATTAAATTTGGCGAAAATCGATCGAATGATTAAATTTTTACGAAATTTTTAATTTTTATAAAAGAAGCGTAAACGCTATAACTTTTGAAATTTTTTAGATATTGCAATGAAATTTTGTGAAGAGCCAGTATAGCTACCAACGTTATTCGCTATCAAGTTTGGCGAAATACGATCGAATTTGTACATTGATTACTAATATTTTTCAATAGTTAACAAAGCTTCCTTCATGAGGAAGCCAAATTTGATCGCCATACTTGTGTGTTAAAGGAAGCTATTATATGTGAACTATGGATAAAGATGAGGAAGCAAGTGTGCGGATTTCAATTTGCAGGGTTTTTTAGTGTGTTGCTATAACTAACCCAAAGAGTTCAGGGGAAAATTGGAAAGAATTATTTGTTACTATCACGAAGGAAATTGCATTCCTGTAGCTTGTAAAATCATTTTCAAGCGATAATGGGATCTTAACAGTCACCTTTTTTGCTTCTTAGGTTTTTTACGGTTAAATTTGAACTTTTATTATTTTTATCAGCCATAACTTCTTCGAATATCAATAAATTTTAATACTTATAGGATTTATGGAAAGCATTTATGGAAAAAATTTATGGAATTGCCAAAATATTAAAAAACTTGAGGTACTCACAAATATTGTTTTTAAAAAAATGTATTACCCAAATATTTAGTAAATTCGATAAAGTTCTATTGTCGTTTTTTTTGTTTTCTCATTCGTTGATGTGACAAGCGGAATTTAAAAATTTGCAAAAATCGATGTTCGAACTTTAAAAATCTGCCAAAAATCGAAAAATGAACGGAATTGGATGAACCAAGCGAGATTTTGAAGCTTGAACGATTACGAAGAGAATAAGTTCGTGTCCAAACCGCAATTCTATCTAGAAAATAAATTACAGCGATTTTAGTGGACTGACTGAATTTTTGCCTAAATGGAAGAAATATAATTTTAATTTATTGTTTTGGGCCTTAAATCGATGTATTTTTTTCCCTTGAACACGAATGTACCAATAGTTTTTTCAAAAAATGAAAATTTTCATGAATTTTCATTAAAAACCGTTTTGCTAAATTTTGGCCCCATTTTAGAAATCCTGAAGATAGCGAAATTTCAAATGCTCATAACTTCATTTCAGTTTGACCGATTCCAGAATTTCTTTTTCGTACTTGAAGGCTGTCATGAAACTCAGAGTATGGCGTTTAGTTCATTCTGATTACTTGATTTTTGTAGAAACGAGAGCACTTTGAAAATCGCTGAAAAAAATGGGAAAGGGTATGCTTTCAAAAATTTGCAAAAATCGATGGTCGAACTTTAAAAATCTGTCAAAAATTGAAAAATTGTCGGAATTTGATGAGCCAAGCGGCATTTTGAAGCTTCAACGATTCCAAAAAGCATAAGTTCAAGCCAAAGCTGGAATTCCATCTAGAAAAGAAGCTACAGTCATTTTAGTAAACCGATTGAATTTTGGCTAAAATGAAAAAAAAAATCCAATTTTTATTTTCGGGCCTTACATCGATGTATTTTTTTTCCTTCAACACGGATCTACCAATAGTTTTTTCAAAAAATCAGAATTCGCATGGATTTTCATTAAAAACCCTTTCGCTCAATTTTGGCCCCATCATAGTTATTCTATAAGCAAATTCAGTAGCAACATATTACTGAGTTTAACGGATCATTTCTCTACCAGTAATTACATCTCTGGCATGTAAAAGCGTATTAATATCCTTATTAAATTGCGAGCTCAACAGAATAAATCTCTACAAAATAGTAACTCCCATGAATCAAATTCCTAACGCAGAACAAGCCTCTCAATAAACAGTTCTCCGGTAACATCTTGACTAAAAAAGTCTCTCCATCGCGTGACAGCTCTCTCATTTTACAAGTCTACCAGATTCCAAGTCTCCAGCTTGTCCCTTCGGTCGGACACTTACCGACGTCGGAGCGCCAATGAGAAAAAACACAATTGCCCTGCAGTCGGTAAGGAAGGTATCGCAGGACCAAAGACCCGGAGATTTGTAATCTGGCAGATTGTATTTCTGTATTTATTTTTGCAGTTTTTCTGGCAAAGAAATAAGTGTTAAGGCCGTAGATGTGTCGATAAAACTGGCAGTTATCTGCAAATTTCTAATTCCTACGATATTTTCATAACTTTTTGGAACTTTAAAAATTTTACAAACATTGTTGGAAAAATTTGTTGGATGACCTCTTAGGTGATTATTTGCAGGTTTGATACGAATGATTTTTCAAAACAAATGAGCAAGATAATGAAATTTGATAATACACTGAGAGAAAAAATTACTGAATTTGAGAACATGAATTTATTTATTAAATGAAAGTATTAATTCGATTATTTATTTGTTGAAGCAAGAAAATCACTCTACATTAAAAAAAATATTTTCACGAATTTATTACTCCATTATATTAAACTCTTATTTAATCATAACAATTAAATGCATGATAGATTTGATTAAATTTGTATTCATTGGATTAATTACATTGATCGCATCATAAACATGAGATTATTTGAATCTAAAAAACGAATTCAATACAAAATTATTTTTTTCGAAAAAATTATTTTCTTGCAATAAAGTCATTATTATTTAACTTCAAAAAATATTTTTATTCAAATAGATTTGATTGAATTTGTATTCATTAGATTAATTACATTTATCGAGTCATAAACATTAGATTATTTGGATCTAAAAAATGACTTCAATACGAAATTATTTTTTTCGAACAAAATTATTTCTTTGCAACAAATTCATCATTATTTTACTTCTAAAAATATTTATGTAGTATTTTCAATATTTATTAGGTATAAAATTGATTGTGATTATTTGAAAAGAAGCTGTAATAAAATAATTAACACATTATTTTATTCCAATAGAATATTTGTTTGGAATGATGAAATTTTTATTTCCTTCAAGCAAAGAACTATCATTTCTATAGTATACTTTAATAGTATACATAAATTGTTGAAAATTAAAAAACTGGTTTTTTAAATGTTTTCTTACATTCGAATCTTCATAACTCCTAAATTTTTTCAAGTGCATAGTAGGAGTCGATAGCGTAATAGGTAGCGTGTTAGGTAGTTAGGTAGGATAAGTATGATGGTAGGTAGGGTCGAGGGTTCGAATCTCGGTCGGACAGAGAAAGTAGATCGAAGAATTGGCGCAGATTTGTCTTTTTTTTCTATTTATCTCTTTTTGGGGTTACTAAACTATGCATATCAAATTATTTGGCAAGGGCTATATATTTTTTATAAAATGTTTAGCAACAATTAATAAACACGCATTTGATCGAATAAATCATTTTTCCTGTTGATTGGACCAATTAATTTGTTGATTCAACAAATTTTTTTTCTCAGTGTTTCCTGTATTAAAAGACATGCATGTTTTGAATGATAAAATGTGTTCTTGATTCAAATAACATATTACATATAATTGATAACATATTGTTAGATTCAAGTAAATTCGTTTATTGAAACAGAAATTCATGGAATTGACTGAAAAAAAGTGAACCAAGTAAATATATAAGGGAACCAATCCAATATGTTTTGGCGAATAATGAAAAAAATGATTTTTTGCCTTCAAAACTTTATTATATTGGTTCTAGTAATTTTTTCTCTCAGTGTAAGTTTGATACTAATCATTTTTCAAAAATCATGAGCAAGATAATGAAATTTGGAGAATTTACCAAATATTTTCTGCTAATTTGACGTGAAATACCTCATACCTACTCGTACCTATATGCTTGATAACGAAAATCGATATACCTTACTGTAAACTAATGGTACAGGGGTTAACCATGGCAGAGCGGGCTCACCTGACAATCGAAGCATCTGCACTGATCGC
Organism: Alloplasta piceator; assembly: GCA_946863875.1. Taxonomy (NCBI): domain Eukaryota; kingdom Metazoa; phylum Arthropoda; class Insecta; order Hymenoptera; family Ichneumonidae; genus Alloplasta; species Alloplasta piceator. The sequence goes on from OX333080.1 coordinate 16,763,408, forward strand.
TCATCTTGCATGTGATGCCCCATTGCTTTGCCACCGCTTTGTAAAGCTCTTTGCTTGATTTGTGAATTATTTCCGGCGGTTTGACCGGCATTCTTCCCTCGCCACCGCCTCCACCTCCACCTGGACAACCGGCTCCACCGGCTGAACTTCTTTGTATGTCCGCTGATTTATTTCGACGCTGATTGTTCATCTCCTCAGCACTGCTCTCCTGACGTTGATTTTTCGTTCTCTCTCTCGAAGAATCACCGTCGTATTCCTCTTCCTCGTCCTCCTCTTCGACATCCTCCTCGGTGTTGTTCGTCGTCGAACGTTTCAATCGAGTCTGCGAGACGAATCAACAATTAATAACACAGCCACACAAAATTTAAAAAAAATTTCGGCCTGAGGGTCTATGTATACTAGGGTGGTGCAAAAAAACCGACTATTTTTTTTTTTCGAGTCTCTTGTTATGATATGTTAGTTTTTTATGTTTTAAGAACCCTCGCCAAAAATGAGCTCAAAAAAAAATTTTTTAAGGGTCACTTAAGATTTTTAAAAATTTCAAAAATCGTCAAAAATCGAATTTTTATTTTTTTTTTCTGCTCATTACGGTAGAATTTTGTAGAAGAAAAAAAAATAAGTTTCTCAAATTTTTAGCTCAAAATATTCATTTTTAAAGGTCGCTCATAATTTTTTTATATTTGTAAGTGCATTGCATTAGATGTTTTCGAGTGACCTTTAAATATTCAAATTAAGATTTGATAAATTTTATCGATACTTCTAAAAATGCAAATGTTATAGCGTTAACAAAATTTTTTTGGAAATTTTAAAAATTGTTTTCCCCGAACCTCTAAAGCGATTTTTATGAAATTCAGTATTATTTTTCATTGTCATTAAATGTATCGTCATAAATTCAGCTCGATAGATGCAAAATTATAAAAGTTAGAGAACTTACGAATCTTTTGCGAAAAATTAAATTTTTTTTAAAACCGAACCTCTTCAGCGATTTTTCCCAAATTCATTCCCAATCCCCAAGGCTGGGATTTAATTAAATTAATGATTAAATAATAATAACGATAATAATAAGTTAATATTCAATAATTTAATCAATTAATTCATTAATTACATTAATTTAACCCGTGTATATAAAAATTCTCGAATATTTTAATCGAAACTGATTGTTGGTTGGATTTCTTCAGATATTTAATTCTCGCTATATCCAATTTTTATACGTTATATATCCGACAGTTCTCATTTTCTCATCCTTTCGTTATTACCGCTACTGACAAGGTAGTCACAGTGACGTTTTAATTTTAACCGCAAAATAATATTTTGTATATTCTATGGGGTATTTCGTGTTAGAATATAAAACGCCAGGTTCTCATCCTTTCAGATTTGGTCCATGATTTTTTTTCTATCATTATACCCGGGTTTTCAAATTTTTAATAATTTATTTATTTTCACCTTTTTTTTTCGCAAATTGAAGAATTTGAATTTTATATTCAAGTTTATTGTTATTTTGGTTGACTTGAGATGGAATGACCCATATATATGTAAACGATGCAATAAACGTGCCCAACACACCGTTCAAATTGCGTATGGCGAACCGCAAAAGCCAATAAGCGTTCCTCCTGTCAGTAAATCCGAGCAATTTCCAAAATTCAATGGTCACATTTATACAGCTACACCAGTTACCTGTTTCTCAATCGGAAAAACATCCCAACCGCAATGAAATGCGACCACATTTCCACCAAACAATAACTCTACCGTACAACCTTCTGCTAATTAAAAGCAAAATCTGAAAAAATGTAGCAACTTTTGGCATGCCAAAAACAACAATTATTAATAATAATATTGCCCAAAAGTTATTAATAAATTGTTGAAACAAATAATTATTCAACAATTTTTCGGTAAGTTCTTTTTCTTCTTAAACAAATCGAATGCGTTGATTTTTCTGAATGCATATGTATTTTACCAGAATTTTCCCTCTATTTTAAAATTCACGTTTTCCCTCTATTTTGAAATCCACGTTTTCCCTCTATTTTGAAATTCACGTTTTCGAAATTTTTTGAATGGCTGTATTCATGTATTTTTTGGCCACAAAAACATATACAAAATTGGTAATTTTTCATTTGTATTTCAGAATGTTTTTTATAATATTTTAAAATAAAGAGAAAATTCTGAAAAAATTAATATGCGCTCAGAAAAATTAACGCATTCGATTTGGTTTAAGAAAAAAAACAACTTACCGAAAAATGGTTGAATAATTATTTGTTTAAACAAATTATTAATGACTTTTGGCTAATATTATTATTGATAATTGTTGTTTATGGCCTGCCAAATGTTGCTGAATTTTTTCAGATTTTTATTGTATCACGAAGTACGGAAATTTCAATTCTTAATATGCCTGCTAAATATAGAGTCTTCTAGAATTCATCTATACCGAAAATAACTTTACTCTGCGTGGGTAAGCTGTTACATCGTGTAAGTTAGTAAGAATATGCGGTAAAGATATTCTGTGAGGGCTTTTTTCCGGGAGCAATTGTTATGCGGTAGAAATGTGATTTGATAGAGTTATTTATGGTAGAGATGGATTTTTGAGGGTTCGTTATGTGATGGGAGAATGTTTCTATTCGAAAGAGATGGAACATGATAGGGTAGTTGTGATGTTAGAGATGTTCCAGTGAAGTTTCATTGCGGTAGGGATATATTCTTGGTGTGAAATAACCGGTATAGCTGACAATGTGACCAATGTTCTACAATTTTCCCATTTTATCTCGCAAATTCGTCCGAGTGAAATTGGCTTTATTTCACAACAGGCACGTACTTTTGGTATTTTACCCGTCCAGGGCTCAAGAGTTCGGTTTTTGTGGTCTGTGTGCGATTAAACGAAGAATCACGAGAAAATTGCATCATCATTTATCTTACATGGTCGAAAAATATTGTTGATAAATGTAATTTTCGAAAGTATTTCTGACAAACCCGTTTGTGGTTTTGAAATCCCGCCCTAAATCCAACTTTCGGGACTGGTAATGTTTTCTTCTTTTTTTTAATTGAGTAGAAAATTGTTTTTCAGCATTGTTTCAATTCTAAATCTCGAAATTTTTGGCCGTGATTTAAAAAAAAACAATTGTAAGCAGAATTTGTAGGGCCAATTGAGCCCTCTGTTTGGCTATATCGCATGCCTATGTTTGGCTTAAAAATGATTTTTAAAACTTCTTTGAAAATTTGGCATTGTCACCATTTTTGGGGACAAAAATTTCTAGGCAGAACTCCAGGGCTGATTGAGCCTTTTGTTTTCATATATCGCATGTTTATGTTTGGCTTAAAAGTGATTTTTGAAACTTTTTTGAAAATTTGGTATTGCCACCATTTTTGGCAAAAAAAATTCTAGGCAGAACTCCAGGGCTAATTGAGCTCTTTGTTTTGATATATCACATGCCTATGTTTGGCTTAAAAATGATTTTTGAAACTTTTTTGAAAATTTGGTATTGCCACCATTTTTGGAGAAAAAAATTTCTAGGCAGAATTCCAAGGCTAATTGAGCGTTTTGTTTTGATATATGGCATGCCTATGTTTGGCTTAAAAATGATTTTTGAAACTTTTTTGAAAATTTGGTATTGCCACCATTTTTGGGGAAAAAAATTTCTAGGCAGAACTCCAGGGCTAATTGAGCTCTTTGTTTTGATATATCACATGCCTATGTTTGGCTCAAAAATGATTTTTGAAACTTTTTTGAAAATTTGGTATTGCCACCATTTTTGGAGAAAAAAATTTCTAGGCAGAATTCCAGGGCTAATTGAACGTTTTGTTTTGATATATGGCATGCCTATGTTTGGCTTAAAAATGGTTTTGAAACTTTTTTGAAAATTTGCCATTGCCACCAGTTGTGGGGAGAAAAATTTCTAGGCAGAACTCCAGGGCTAATTGAGCCCTATGTTTTGATATATCGTATGCCTTCAAATGTTTGGTTTCAAAATGATTTTTGAATTATTTAACAATATTTGAATTGCCGTGGAGTTTTTCAAATTCGTTTCATGTTTGGCTTAAAAATGGTTTTGAAACTTTTTTGAAAATTTGCCATTGCCACCAGTTGTGGGGAGAAAAATTTCTAGGCAGAACTCGAGGGCTAATTGAGCCCTATGTTTTGATATATCGTATGCCTCCAAATGTTTGGCTTCAAAATGATTTTTGAATTATTTAACAATATTTGAATTGCCGTGGAGTTTTTCAAATTCGTTTCATGTCATATTCCGCAATGAGTAGATTTTGTGAAATCTACCTAAAATTGTGGGATACTTACTTCTTCGAGTACGTGCTGATATGAGGGTGGAGGTGAATCCGGAAACCCGGCTGCGGATCCCTCTGCAGCCGGAGTTTCCGGTCGACTGTTGCAGCTCGCGAGGGCTTGAGTATTGCTGTTATTTGGCTGACACTGCTGGCCCGGTTCATCGCACTCGACGCTGTTGCTTCGACTTCCTTTGCTACCGTTGCTTCGGGATTTCGACATTTTCGAAAATCTCAGTTTGAACGGAGCCATTTTTTTTTCGGCTTTGATGTATTTTTACTCCTCAGCAACTCTCAGAATTCCGCGCAATCGTCCAATCTGGAAGTTGATAAGAAAATGGTCGATTTTTAGCATGATTCGTTCTGTTTTCTCATTGAGGAAGTTTAAATCGAGTCCGAATTTGATCTCCCTTGACTATGTACAAATTTTGTCGAAATTGCAAAACATATTTCAAGTTGGGGGAACTTTTGATTCTCTTCCAAAACGCTGTTGGGTGCTGTAACTTTTGGAATTTTGCAGTTAACAAGCTCGAACTTATTGATTGAAATTAAAGAGAATCGCTTGAGGGGTTTTAAGGGATTATACTACCAGGACTTTTTTTTTAATTTTTCAAATTGGCTTTGATGATGCATAAACTATTCTAAAATACTATTTAAAAGCTATTTGGGGGAGGGGGGGCAAACTTACAGACAATTTAAATGCCTTTTCCGAGACGCCTGTGAGCGCTAAAGTAAATACGTTTTGAAACTTTAAACGTGTGTTTCTCCAAACCATTTTTCAAATTTGCGTACAGCGTGCTCAATTTTTATTGGATTGATTAAAAATTTCAACTGCAGCTTCTCAGGCCCGAATTTTAAGTTCTTACGATCTATCTTAAGATCGATCTTAAGAACAAACTTAAGATCAAACTTTCCATTGAGCTCAAGTTAGAACTTAAGATCAAACTTAAGTTCCAATTTAAGATCAATCTTAAGTTTGAACTTAAGTATTATCATAAGTTCATACTTAAGTTCAAACTTTAGTACGAACTTCAGATCGATCTTAAGTTGAAACTTAAATTTGGTTTGAAGTTTGATCTTAAGTTCCATCTTGAGCTTGAACTTAAGTTCCATCGAAATTAATTATTTTGACAACTAATGTCAAAAAACACGGTCGAGGGAGGTGATTAAAGTAGTTTGATCGAACTTAAGTTCCACCTCAAGATGGATCTTAAGATCAAACTTGAAACCAAATTTAAGTTTGAACTTAAGATCGATTTGAAGTACGCACTAAAGTTAGAACTTAGGTACGAACTTATAATGATACTTAAGTTCAAACTTAAGATTCATCTTAAATTGGAACTCAAGTTCGATCTTGAGTTCCAACTTGATCCAACTTGAGTTCAATGGAAAGTTGGATCTGAAGTTTGATCAGAAGATCGATCTTAAGATAGATCTTGAGGACTTAAAATTCGAGGATTAGATAGATTGTCTATTGAATTAATGCACAATTTTTGCGATTGGAAAATCATTACACTTGCAATAAACAATTTAAGGTCGATTTTCCACTAAAGCAATAAGCTAACTATCAAAATTAACGCCAATTTTGTAATTTAAAAACAAGTTATTATCTTGAAAGAAAAATTAAAGTAGATTGGAATTTTTTTTTCCCCTCAAGTTATCTATTGCAACGACGCCATTTTGTGCCTTGAATATACAGGAAAAAATACTTTTGTACACCTTAATACATATAGAATAAAATCTCGAAATTTTGTTTTGATTCATTGTTTGGTAATCGAAAAAAAAAATTCAAAAAAGCTCCGTTTTTCAGAGCTCCTGAATTTCTGATATTCTCGAAAAATGCTCATTGACGCTCTATTTTCCCTAATTCTGCAACTATGAATCTCAATTTTTTGCACAAACGTTCTTAATAATAATAATAATGATTTTTATTGAATTGGAAAATAATCGCGTGAAGGGTTTAGTTTCAAAAACGCTTTGAAATTTTCAAAAAATCTTTGCAAGCTCTCAAAATTTCGTAATTTCGCTATTATGGAGCTCAATTTTTTTTCGCAAGTAAACTTAATGGTTATGACAGTTGAGATTAAATTGTAAAAGTATTACTTCTGAATCTCGGAGTTAATAAAATTTTGAATGATTCGAAAGTGAAAATAAACATCGTGAAATTGGGAACTATGTATTATATTTTTCGGATTGTTTTCCATCGTTTTTTCTTTTCATGAGGAAATCATTGCTGACTCATTCAACATGAAGCAACTCAAGAAACTGCTTAGAAAGAGAGCTTGGTGATGGAAAAAAAGGAAGCCACTTGCAAATTTTTAATTAATTATTTGTTAAATTTTTTAATTTTCAATTCATTCATTTTCAATTAACTTTTTTTCCCCATAATTGCTCACAATTTTTGTTGATTCAAGGTTTTAGAAGCACGTTTATCCTACAGAACATGAGTGATGCTTGTTAAAATCATGGTCGAGTAACAATGCGTGTATGAGGGGATAATATCCGGTGAGGGGAAAAGGGGCTAACTAGTCGGATCGGAGGGAATAATAATAATCAAAATAAAGTAATACTTAAGAAGAATGTATATATTGAATAAGAAAAAAGGGGTAATATGAATTTAAGAACAATTATAATTATTTATTATTAAGGCGGGGCTAAATACCGACATTATTTCTGAAGTCCTATATTATCGACTCAAAATCGCTGTCCAAACTTTTTCCAAACCGGTGGATGAATATCAATTAAATTTATGAATGAATGATTAATGAATTGCAAAATGCAAACGCGAGACATAAATCAACGTTTTCGTTAATTGCCACTGACTTATCAGACAGTTTGGATAGAATCTGATGAGAATAATATTTATTTCATGAGAATCCCACATGGGGCTGCCCTCTTTCGGATTTCTGTGAACTTGATTTCGCCATTTTGTTTTTCGATAATACACTAAATTTATCAACATTTATCTCGTGATTTGGATTCCAAACTTACGTCGCGGTTTTTTCATAAAATAATGTCAAAGAGGTATCGATATTCGTACTTTGGTGTTAGTCATGGAGCCCCACTCTTGGTTTTAGCCGAAATGCAGTAGAAACATTATGATATTTTCAATTACAGATTCCTGATGATAATCGGATCTGTAATTTTTTTTTTGTATTTCGAAAAAATTTTAGTGGGGCTCCATTTGTGCCTTAATTCGGATGAAACTGTCAAAATTTTACTAATTTCCATCCATTCGTGCCAAAGCAAGTTTGGAATCCATTTTCGAGGTGCTAATGTCGGTATTTAGCCGCCTCTTAAAAGCAAACCAAACTATATACAAAGGTTTTTACAACACTCAATAAGATTTGATTATTTAACGATTAAAATTTACGAGAAGAGACTGTATTAAAAAAAAAGAAAAAAAGATCCTCTATAAGTATTGCGTTCTGTAGTCCTCCGGAGAGAGGACTGTACAAAAAAGAAAATGGCTTGAGCTAGAGGTATGGAAATATCTCTCGAGACAAAAATGGCTTCTTACGAAGTTTTCGCACCCTTCAGTGGATGGAGACCTTTCGATGTCTGACCTTGTGTTTCAGAGGCGGGATACCTTTCGGTGTCTTTCTTGTATCTCAGAGACTGAAGTTTCCGTATAAATCGTGTTCAAGCGCGTGAATATATCCCCTCGCAACTACCTATTCGCTAGCGAGTGAGCTCGAGCGCCAGCTCGCCCTCTCGCGGCGAAGCGTGGAACCAGCGCTCTCTCTGTTCACGCGGGACTCTATACCCGCGCGTCGTACGTTTAACTTTCGTGTTTAAAAGGTGCACGTTTCGTCGTGGGGGTAATATAAAATAATAATAATTAAACTAAAGCGTGTGAGAATGCGCGTTAATTCTTAACGATAACTTAATATTAAATTCAGTGTTAATTTATTACGCGTACATAACGGTTGTCTGATATGCTCGCGTATAAATCATTAAATAAAAATAATAGTCAGATTAATTAATGTGAATGTGCAGTGTATTTTAGGATGATAGTTGCCACTAATTAAATATTTTGCTTTTTTTTGTTATAAGTAAATAATGAAAATTAATGAGAAGAGAGAAAAAAAAATGTTTCGAGGCAAAACGACTCGACTTGTCGGTAACATACTTTTATCATAATATCGATAACACACGGCGATAACAATAATAATGACAATTTTCCAACTTTGCTTTCGCAGTATCGGAACTATTCGAGAAAGTTGCTGCCTTGTTTCGCATTATACAACCTAAACCTCTGCTGAAGCATTGCACGACCCTCTTCTCACGGTATACGCAAGTCAAAGTGTATACACCGCAGATTTTACATCTGAAATTCTAATAACCGTATTATTGAGAGCTGTTAGGGAAAAGTTATGTCGTAACTCCGCTGGATACGAGTTACGTACATATTCTACGTCAGTTTTCGCAAAGAGGGACGAGGGTGAAGTGTCCCTCAGAAACAGGATTGGAAAATGCAAGAGCTTGAAATGCATGAATTATTTGGTCATAGGAGAAATAATTTTTTTGGAATTTGATACAAAATTTTGTAAATTTCTTTTTATGGATTTATAGGATGGATTTATTCATCAGCTTCCTGGTGTATTTTAATTTTTTTTCACATTGTTTGTTTTCATGTTGTTTCTATTCTTGTTTGCATGTTGAACAAACTAATTCATTTTTATGGCATCTGAAATTTTAAGACTGAGAAATTACAAGTTTTTTGTGAGGTTAAAAAGTAATGCTCTAGCAATTAGGGAAAACAAATATTTATAGATATTTAAAAAATAAATATTTATTTTTTGCCTAATTGCTCGAGCATTACTTTTTAATCATACAGAAAACTTGTAATTTTTCAGCCTTGAAATTCTAGATGCCATAAAAATAAATTAGCGCTTTCCTTCGTCTATCTAAGGATACTGGGAAGCAAAAATAGGCCAAAAATGGAATGAAATTCAAGGGGCATTTGTGAACAACCGAAACAACATACATGGGTCATTCCATGTCATATCGACCAAGTGTTGGAAACGACCCCTTTTAATTTCGATAAAATTTGGTCAACGAAGTTTCACCAAAGGAAAAAAATAATTTTTTTTTCTTCGAAATTATGCAAGATTCAAAATTTCACAATTTTGTAAATCTTTCAAGTTTATTTTTTAATTATCTCGAAAACTATTGTAGTTATGAGAAAATCGCTGTGGGTTCGTCTTGAAGAGCTTACTTGTAGCTACGAAAAAAAAAATATTCCGAAACAAAATTTTGAAAAATGATGAATTTGGAGAATTTTGAAATCGTTTCAAATTTCAAAAATCGTGAAAATCCAAGTTCCGTATTAAATTTTTGGTCCAATTTTTTTTATATAATACCTTGTACTCACCTGAAATTTTTAGAAAGGTGTTTTCTGTTTTTTCAAAAATATGAATTTTTGAATTTTTAAAAATCGTGTAAATCCACGATCAACATTAAATTCTTGGTTAATTTTTTTTTATATAATACCTCGTACCGATCATAAAAGATCCTGAAATTTTCAGGATGGTGTTTTTTTGTTTCAAAAATATAAATTTTTGAATGTAATTGGTAAAAAAAAAAATTTGTTTACATCTCAGTTAAGTAAAGTTGAGCAATCATGTACTTTTGTCATTTTGAGCAGTAACGAAAACGAAAAGTAACAGTATTTTGATTGAAAATAAAAATTTGTAATTATAATCAATCTCGATTTTTTCCCACAAAAAATGTAGTGAATAATGAGAAGTACCAAATTTTGAAAAAATCATTCAAGAGCGTTGAACTGAAATATTTCAAAATTTCAAAATAAAAAATCAGTCCCTCAACACATAAACAAGATCTCGAAGAAAAATGGACAAAAATGAACAAATAAATGCAAAGGTAAAAATGACAAAAGACATCCCTGAAAAAAGAGAAATAATGGGAAGAAAAAATCGTGTCACAAGGAATCACGTACATTTCTCTTGATTCATAAAAATTGGCATAGAAATTCGCGTTCCATGGAATAGAATACCGCCTCAATGGTATTAAAATCATTTTACGTGTTATAGCTCTGTATATAATGGTTATACATTATGTATATCGAACGAGGAAATTGTCCACTCCGGAAAGCTTCCCGTTTCGCCATCGCTATATACCAGAAAAATATACAGATATATTATATATTGGAGAAACGTACGTTTCCCTGGAAACGCATGTATGAATCTGCACGTCGACCTACTGACCGTATTTCTCAGCGCGATTTGCGACTGTGTTCCACCTTCTCACCCTCCCTCATAGGGAGGAAGAGAGAGAGAGACGGGGGGCAGCGAGCGGAGAGAGAGAGAGAGAGAGAGAGAGAGAGAGAGAGAGAGAGAGAGAGAGAGAGTATCACACACACTTATCTCTTCTTCTCTCTCCTTCTCTTTTGGCAGAAAATGAGCTCACGGAAAAAAATGATCAGTGAGAACTGCTGAGATTCCCATTAATTTTTACAGTTTTCTTCATCAACAGCGCCTCCTGGAAGGGCAAACAGTGAAATTTGCATATTTCTTTAATACAATATACAGATGTCACATATGACATAGTACACGCCCATCAGACGAATTTTTACAGTGTGGAACGGTAAAATGTACACTACGTGAAACGTTGTATTTCTGTTATATCCGGTGAACTTTTTACACATTTCACATTGTAAAAATTATCCAGGGCCCGTGAAAAAATTACAGTGTACATTGTAAAAATTGAAAAGAACGTAGTATATTTTGCGGTACGTTTTTTATTTTTCACTGAAAATACTGCAATTTCTAAAATAAATTATAGTGTAGTGAAACGTTCCGGTATTTGAATAAATTCCAATTTATTCAAATATTGCAATAAACCGTTATTTATCCTCGCTCCGGCTCATAGCTATGAGGGCTTGTACTTGACTAATTAATCGTGACATCAATTAATGAAGCGAATTTAGTTGAACCTCGCACCCATAAAGAGCACTAATGTCACCGAAATGCAATGGTGATCTGTTAAGAAAATGTAGTCTTCAGTCCATAGGACTGCTCGACCACAGAACGCGGGTGATGTTCCAACAATTGTATGTCAATTGAGGACGCCGATGTTGGTAATACATCGGACCTTATAGGTGCTCGGTGGCTCTCTCGCTGGCGCGAGACGGCGCGCCGTCCGACGCCATCTAGCGGATCTCGGGCGAAATGCCGAGATCGTGGCACGCCGCAGGTTGTCCCGTCACAGTGCCACACTGTAAAAATTGAAACTGACGTTGCATATTTTGCGGCACGCATTTGATTTTTCACTGGGAACACTGCAATTTCTAATTATTTGCCTTGAACATTATACAGAGACCATTGTAAATTTCAATTGTAACCATTGTAAAGTTCAAACACAGTGGATTTCGTCGTTTCTGCTTGTTATTTCTACTTTGTCATCTTTTTGCGGTGAACATTGCATTTTTTACAGCGTAAATCAGCATTTATAATGGTTTGAAAAGTAGAAACTACATTAAATCCATTAATTTATAATGGATTCCCAGTAAAACGCCTGAATTACAGTTCTGAACCGAATATTCTGCATTGAATTCAGGATTTTTAAAAATATTACACATGAATTGTCACTGATCATTTTTTTCCGTGCTTGAATCTGTAAAATCGGACCCATTTCAATATTCCGTCAATATTCCGTAAATTCAATATCTGGATAGAAGCACGAACGATATTATATTTCCCAGTTCAAATGCATCTCGGAGACAAAATGATTCCCTCATTTTTGGCATCGAAATACACTGTCGTTCAAAAGTTGGGAAACACCCGCACAAAAAGTTTCACTGCTCTTTTAAAAATGAAGATATTTCAATTCTTCGAGCGGCGTTTTAAAGGGGAGATATTCAGCTTCGTTTTGCTTTTTCCGAAAAAAAAAAATTACGCCTTTTGAAACATGGTCGTTTTTTGGCTTTTTTTTGGCGTTGAAATTTTGGTGCACGATCCATGAAAATTGTTTTAAGCTGTTTTTCACATGAAAAACTTTTGAGGGGGAGTATAAGCTTCAATTCCGTTTTTCAAATGCGATTTTTTTCCCAAAAAATATTCAGTTTTTCGGAAACTACTTGGAACTACTTGGTTATTGTGAATTCAATAAGAGAATAAAAAGTATTAAAATAAATAAAAAAAATAAAATAAATAAAAAAAATTAAAATAAAAAAAATAAATACAATTATTCTGGATTCATGAAATTTTTTTAGAATTTTTTTTTAACTTTTTTTTTTTTCAGTTTCGCCTGTCAACGAGTGATTGTTTTATCTTAAACAATCGGGTCTCTTACATCATCTACATGTGTTTTTTTATGAAAAAGCCACGCAGATGAGATTTTTCGATAAAAAAGCTGTGTAGATGAGGTAAGAGATAGTTTAAGATAAAAAATATCTCAATGGTAAGAAAAATTTGCGAAAAAAAAAATTTGAAAAAAATGCTGCAAACGTTGCATTAAATCCAAAATGATTGTGTGCAACTTTTTAACTTTTCAGTGATTGTACGAAAACACAGTAGTTTTAGAGTTACGCTACATTTTATAAATGTGGTCGTTTTTTGCAAAAAAATTGAATATTTTTGCGAAAAAAATCGTACGAAACTTTTAAAAAAAGGAAATTGAAGCTTATACTCTTCCCCATAAGTTTTTCACGCGAAAAACAGTTTTGAAAAAATTTCATGGATCGTGCGTCAAAATTTTAACGCAAAAAAAAAGCTAAATAACGACCATGTTTCGAAGAGTGTACCGGGTTAAAAAAAATCGAAATTTTTTTTGGAAAAAGTGAAATGAAGCGGAATATGTCTCCTTTCAAACGCCGCTTATTGAATTGAAATATGTTCATTCTTGAAAGAGCAGTGAAACTTTTTGTGCAGCGCGGAATCGAGGCGAGTGTTTCCAAGCTTTTGGACGACAGTGTACATTAGGCTGTCCGTTACTTACCAAGTTGGCGTTTTTTTCATTCCCCCCCTAGATTATTTGTACATAACCTAAAACGAATTTCAAAAAAGAAAAAAAACCGTATTGGAAGTGATTTGACCGTGCCTTGTAGACCGTTTTTTCCCCATTTAAAATATATGGGATTCTTGCGTTTTTTGCATTGCATTTTTTTCTGCCACCGAAAAATTATTAAAAATAAAAAAATCATTGATTCAGCTTCAAATCAAGTTACTTTAAAAGAAAACATTATTTAATTGGCAAAAAATCATATAGTGATAATTCGCACAAGCTTTAAAAACCTAAAAAAATTTTTTTATTTTTTATTTTCGGCAAATCATTAATACCTAATGAATATTAATCTTATATAATCATAGCAAACTTTGTCACTTGAATAGTGAAGAACAAATAACATGTTTTTTAAATTAGTCAAGTATAAAATTTACTTTTTTTAAATTTTAATTTATCTATGAGTTATTCCAGCCCAAGTGTGTAAACCCGTGACCCTCTCGGATTTATTTGATTTTTTCATATGATTGCATTGAGTCCAAAATACACCCTCATAATTTTTTTACATTTTTCTAAACATCCCTTATTAATAAAAAAAATTGTTTAAAAAAAACGCTTCATTAAAAATCTAAAAAAATTCTGAACAAACCGTGATAATATATAACAAATTTGAAACTAGTGGACAGATTTTTTTTCGGTGTTTTACAAGCTATCAACTCAAAATTCTCAAGGTTCTCAAAATTCCAAAAAATTCTCAAATAGCTCACCTTGAGCGGATACTGAATTATTTTGGTACTCAAATTAATTTCGTTGATGATTTTCGAATAATGCCATACGAATTCTAACCTTAAAATGAGAATAAAATGAGAAGGCATTATTCTCATTTTAAGGTTTATGATTAGTATCGTATTATTCGAAAATCATAAGCGAAATTAATTTGAGTAAATAATTCAGTATCTGCTCGAGGTGAGCTATTTGAGAATTTTTTGGAATTTTGAGAACGTTAATAGCTTGTAAAACACAGAAATAAAATCTGCCCACTACGGGTGATAGCTTGAAAATTTTTGTATATAATCACGGTTTTTTCAGAATTTTTTTAGATTTTTTAAAAATATAGCGGTTTTTTTTAATAATTTTTTTTTTTTAAATAAAGGATGTTTGGAAAATGTAAAAAATTTATGAGGGTGTATTTTAGACTCAATGCGATCATATGAAAAAAAATCAAATAAATACGAGAGGGTCGGGGTCTCGGGTTCACATACTTGGGCTGGAATAACTCATAAATAAATTAAAATTTAAAAAAAGTAAATTCTACTTGACTAATTTGAAAAACATGTTATTTGTTCTTCACTATTCAAGTGAAAAAGTTTGCTATGATTATATAAGCCGAAAATAAAAAATAAACAAATTTTGTAGGTTTTTAAAGCTTGTGCAAATTATCACTATATTATTTTTCACCAATTAAAAAATGTTTCCTTTTAAAGTAACCTTATTTGAAGCTGAATCAATGATTGTTTTATTTTTAATAATTTTTCGGTGGCAGAAAAAAAAATACAATGCAAAAAAACGCAAAAATCCCATGTATTTTAAATGGGGAAAAAGCGGTCTAAAAGGCACGGTCAAATCACTTTCAAAACGATTTTTTTCTTTTTTGAAATTCGTTCTAGGTTATGTACAAATGATCTAGGGGGGAAGAATTAAAAAAACGCCAACTTGGTAAATAATGGACAGCCTAGTGTACATTGACCATCATTCCCCATCCTCATGGCGTTCAAAGCTCTTTGATTCCTTTCTCCTCTCAATATTTTTCATGCAATTATGAAAATTGAAATAAAAGAAAATCGCATTAATTGACAAGAAAATTAAAATAAATCGAGTTTTCGTTGCGCAGTGTTGACGTTGAATTTTCGATAGGTGCGTATAATTACGACGAAGGGTGTGAGATATATATCGACAATCGCGAAATTGGCCTCGCGGGACGTCGAGCTAAATTAATTCGAACCGTTAATTCAATTACCCGAGTTTTCGCGAGGGCATATTATATATATATAATAAATATTAAATAGGAGGTATTCCATGTCAACTCATCCAATATTCAACTCTTGTCTCGCGGATATGATTTGTAATATTTTGCTACGGTTGTACCAAAATTAATCAGCACTTTGAAAATTGTTTCACAGTTTTCTTTTGTTCGTCAACTGTTTTTCGAAAAATTTGCTGAACAAACAAAAATCTCAAAACAATTTTTGTTTTTCCCGATAGCTTTCTTTATGAAAAAGGAAAAACGCTCAATACACTATTATTATAAATTTTTTTAAATTTTGTATCTATAAGAAAAGTTCATAAATTCCCATTCAAAAAATGTCTATTTTTTGGCGTTAAGATTTTTGTATTTTGACATTTTTATTCTATGATTATTGAAAATAAAAAATCTGAAAAACAATGGAGTGAAGTACGAATAGAAGAAAAAATTATACATCAAATTGAAGAGCCTGAGATTCAGAAGTTGGTTGGATTGGCATAGAATCTCCTCTACATTTATATATAATTGCCGCCAGGAGAATTTTCGTTAACGGTCAGACCAGATGGTCTCGTTTCAATATTGCTCGTGGTTGTATAAATGCGGCGTTTTAATCCAACCGAAATGAAAGGACATTATAATAATAATAATAATAATAATAATTATTATTATTATAATTATGATTTTCAGAGTCGACATCCATGGTCGTTGAAACTTTGTTTGAGTAATGAGAAAGCCGCTCAGTGTAATTATAATATATATCCGATATTTCGATCGAATTCAATTAACTTAAATTGAAACCGTCGATATATGTTCGATCGTAAAAAAAACTGGAGTGCGGTGAATTGAATTGCAGGAATGACATCTTCGGTCGCTATGAATTACTTCAATAAGGGCTGATAAAAGTAATGAAAGTAACTTGTAGTGTGGATGTATAAACAATATTATATATATATATATATATATATATATATATATATATATATATATATATATATATATTAGGGTGGTCCTTATTTAGGCTATGTTGTTTTTTCTTTTGACGATAATGCTAAATCGGTTTTAAATAAATAAATAGAAACTCATACCAAATTTCACCTTGATATCTCAATTTTAACCTGGCCCCCAAGGCAGTCGAAGTTTTAAAGGGGAAATACGTGTATTTTATACGGTCAATGATTTTTACATTTTTTCAACTTAGTTAATATTGATTTAAAAATTTGAAACTTGGCACATATATTGCTCATAGTATAAGGTATATTTGTAGTATTTTATCAGATTTTTCATCCTCGATTTTCGACATACCCTCCCGCTAAAAAGTTTGGACACATTTGTCGAATTTCGCACCACACTAAAAGTTTGATTGCGGAGTCAATAATGAAGATAGCTATATTTTCCAAGCGGCGTTTGAAAGAGGACATATTAACCTTCATTTTGCTTTTTTAGAAATTTCTCTACGATTTCTTTTGAGCCCGGTACGCACTTTTGAACATGGCAAATGGCCATGTTCAAAAGTGCGTACCGGGCCAATGACCATGTTCAAAAGTGCGTACCGGGCTCAAAAAAAATCGTAGAGAAATTTCTAAAAAAGCAAAATGAAGGTTAATATGTCCTCTTTCAAAGGCCGCTTGGAAAATATAGCTATCTTCATTATTGACTCCGCAATCAAACTTTTAGTGTGGTGCGAAATTCGACAAATGTGTCCAAAATTTTAGCGGGAGGGTATGTCGAAAATCAAGGATTAAAAATCTGATAAAATACTACAAATATACCTTATACTATGAGCAATATATGTGCCGAGTTTCAAATTTTTAAATCAATATTAACTAAGTTGAAAAAATGCAAAAATCATTGACCGTATAAAATACACGTATTTTCCCTTTAAAACTTCGACTGCCGTGGGGGCCAGGTTAAAATTGAGATATCGAGCTGAAATTTGGTATGCATTTTTATTTATTTATTTAAAACCGATTTAGCACTATCGTCAAAATAAAAAACAACATAGCCTAAATAAGGACCACCCTAATATTTACATATATATGTCAGGCTGTTCATTATTTACCACGTTGGTTTTTTTATAGCGTCCGCTAAATTTTGAGTTCATGACCTAACAAAAAATATCAGACCAAAAAAAGCCTGAAATATTCACATTAAACCTTACCCCAAAGACGATATATTTCCCGTTTAAATAACATGAATTTTGTCCACGCTTTACATTTATTTTTTTTCCTCCGAAACAAGTAAATACATAGCAATGAGAGATACATATTTTTGTAGGAAATTGAACGCTCTACAAAAAAAGTATTTTGTGATTTTTCGATAAACTCATTCCTTCAAAAGTTATTCAAGGTTAAAGCTAGACTTATAGGAAATTTTTCAGATTTTCCTGCTTTGACGGCAGAATTATTATTATTTAAAAAAAAAACTAATTGTTCATTTTGAAAAATGCCTGTTTCTGACTGTACTACAATAAAAATGGTTGGGAAATCATTTCGAAGAAAGGAAAATAATGTGGCTAACTAATATATATAGTAGGATGATTAAAAAAAAAATTTCTCTCAAACAGGCTCAACATTTTTATTTGGGTATGAAAAAAAGTCCCATAAAGATATGAGCTCTTAATATTAATATTAACATTGGCCTCATTGCACTTTTCGATTTTTCATAAGAATAACATGGGAAAAATTATTTTTTCATCTTCTGATTTTTATAACTAGCAAACGATTTATCATACGGAAGATCTACAGACATATTTTTGTACAGAACTGAACCCCCTACAAAAAAGGTTCCGAGTTATTTTTTGATAAGTTCAGTCGTTCGAAAGTTATTCAATGTCAAAGTATAATTTTTCATAAATTTGGCCGATTTTTGGATATTTCACCCGAACTATTAGTTTTATCGACAAAATGTAGATGAAATTTCATGTGAAACATAAATTAAACTTATAAGAACTGTTGACCAATAGTTTTTACTATAATAATAACAAAATAGAACGCGTTAAGTAAATTGTCCAGCAGAAATTAGCTTAAAAATTTAGTTTTTTTTTGTTTTCTTTAATTCAAAAATAAAATTGAATAAAAATTTACCGTTACACTACAATGAATGTCATTTTCTTAATAGAAAAATAAAATTTTTAAGCTCACTTCTGCCGCACAGGTTCTTAAAGCGTTTCATTTTTTTTAAAATTATTATAGTGAGAACTATTAGTTAACATTACTCGAGAGTTTAATTTATGTTTGACATGAAATTTCGTCCACATTTTGTCGATGCTGAGGAAGCGATGCGTGAATTTTTCATAGATGGAGTCACTATGGAAAATAAGAGTTCGAAGGTAGCATAATTTATTCTCTAATGATAAGTGCCATTGCAATATGGCTAACCATAACATATTTCAGCGCATATAGAAGTAGTAAAAGTGGATGGGGGGGGGGGGGGGGGTAGAAAAGCTCTAGGAATCTACGATATAACACATGCCAAAACTCTCTCATCTCTTGAGGGTGGAGCAACCCCTTTCAGGGTCAAACAAGCGCTTTAGTATTTGTTCAACGCCCTCTCTCTCTCCCTCCCTCTCTTTCGCTCTCTCGCTCTAACTACAGCAATATGTAATAAGAAATAGTAATAGACAGACAGTAATTAAATATGATAAAAATTGGAGGAGCTAAATGTTAAAAGAAATGAATGAAAGGGCTAATCATCAACCCGTGCGTGAATTTGATTGAGGCCCCGGCTAGGCCCCGATCGGTTTTCCCTAACTTACTTCGGGCCCTTGACTGGAAGCCCAATAGGGCCCCTGAATGGACAGTCATGCTTTTTCGACAAGGGCCCTAGAAAGTTGCCAAATGAGGGTCTTTACAACCGCCTCACATCTGCCATGTCGAATCCACGACAAGCTCATGGTCAAGCCCTATCGGGCCCTAGTACGTACGTAGTATCGCTATACGTGTAGATTGTAAAATTGAATTATTTCAATAATAATAACAATATTCTTATTATCATTAATAATAATTATTATATATTATAATAATACATTATTATTAATAATAATCTCTCTATATTATATAAAATTATCGCCGCCGCCGCCGCTGTGTACAAGAATCGAGGCCATGGCCAACTTCACCCCGCTCGAGCCTCGATTCCATGGCTAACTTCACCCCGCTCGGTTCTAGGTTTGGGCTTGAAGGTTTGGGTTTGGAGGATTGGGTTTGATGGTTTGAAGATTTGGACTCGCGATGCGAGGGTGCGTAGCACCCGAGCCGCTCGGGCCCCTAGTTATTATATATTATAATAATACATTATTATTAATAATTCTCCAAGAGAATTTTTACAAAAAAATAGTATAAAACAGAGGATTTCTATGTAGAAATCTTGCGGGTATGACTACCTTCGAGGCATGACTTCCTGAGAGGCCTGACTGCGGTAGTGCGGTGTCGAATACAACCCGTGCTCCCACTTCGGCTATATGAGCATACTATTTGCATATTTCGTATGCGAGAGAGCGCACGCCGTATGCGACATCTCTTGGTGAGTCTCGGAACTAACTTCCCGTGAAGCCCGATTAGGCCCTCAAAGGGTTGCCTCGTCAGTGCCATGTTTGAAATAATTAGGTCTCCGATACTTTCGCCTTATTTGGGCCCAATTTGGTTCTGTTGTAATTATACCGACTTCTTTAAATATGGGTTGCCGGATCGAAGCCCGACAAGGCCCTTAACGGGTTGCCTTAGGTCAGCCATATTGTAAGTAAGCCTGGCAACCTTGGCATTACCCTGTCACGGCCCAACCTGGCGGTGTTATGGCAATTCACGACGGAGCATCCACATTTAAGCCCGACAAGGTCCTCAACGGGTTGCATTAAGTCAGCCATATTGCAAGTAAGCCTGGAAACCTTGGCACTGCCATGTCGGGGCCCAACCTGGTGGTGTTATGGCAATTCATGACAGGGCATCCACGTTTAAGCCCGACAAGGTCCTCATCGGGTTGCCTTAGGTCAGCCATATTGTAAATAGGCTTGGCAACCTTGGCATTGCCCTGTCGGGGTCCAACCTGGCGGTGTAAGGGCAATTCCTGACAGGGCATCCACGTTCAAGCCCGACAAGGTCCCGACTTAAGTCGGGGCTTCCCTAGAATTTTCACGCACGGGAAAGCAATCACTCGACACCTCTCGTTGTCGGTAAAACAAATTTTTGTTTTGCCTCTACGACTCATTAAGGCGGTATTCTGGTCTAGAGACACACATTTTGTGCGTTTTGTTGAGCTCGATTAAGAAAAACAAAAAATATTTTTACCATTATTTTTTTCACAACATATTTATTAATATTTTGACAATAGACAAATAAATTTTCGAGGAAAAAAAGAAATAAGTTATAAGCTGGTAAAGTTGGGGCTGAAAAAAGGGGTGGGCTGGCTGGCACGATTGCAACCTTTCTAGTCATCGGACACAAAATTGAAGAAAGATTCTTAATTAGTAAGAATGCCGTTATAGCTCTTATCTCAGAAAAAACGGGGAAATTTTTTTTCGCAAAATGGCGGCTGTTTGAACAAAAAAGGCGTTTTTCGACGCTTTTTTCATAGTTTTTAATTATTTTACAATAGTAAAACAATAACTTTCATACAAAAGTGGTAGAAAGTTATACATTGAAGATTAGTAAAAAATTTGAAGCAAATCGATTGAGTAGAACTTGAGATATCATGTCAGCCGTGTTGAGAAAAGTAGTTTTGGTCCGATTTGGTCAGACATGATGGAAGTAGTTGCCGCGTCACTAAAATAGCTCTAACTCCGTAAATTATTGAAATCCAAAAATTTCCTTTCGAGGATATATTCTTAGAGATCTAAGCTTCAAGAATATGCAAAGAAAATTAATTTTGTCAAAATTTTAAGCCAGAATACTCCCTTAAAGTTACGCTCCGACGTGACGGGCGTAGTTGCTGCGTCACTAAAATAGCTATAACTCCGTAAATGATTGGAATTGAAAAATTCCCTTCCAACGATATATTCTTAAAGATCTAAACTTTAAGAATATGCAAAAAAAAATTAATTTTTTCAAAATTCGAGACCAGAATGCTTTCTCAAATACGGTCCGATGTGTTAGGCATAGTTGTTGCGTCACTAAAATAGCTATAACTCCCTAACTTTTTGGAATTCAAAAATTTCCTTAAGAGGATATATCCTTAAAGATCTAAACTTAACGAATATGCAAAAGATAATAATTTTTTCAAAATTCTAGACTAGAATACTCCGTCAAGTCATCGAAAAAAAGAATATCTACAATTCCTCTCCGATTAATCAATAGATGGAAATTGTCCAAAAACTTGATCACATCCCTTTTGTCGTATGTGTCCCGCATTCTCATTATTTCAATCCCTGATTCAAGCTTTATTGACAATTCCCCGTAACCCCGAATTTCAACGATATAAAGATCAAACGATCGGGGTTTACCGTGCATCCAGATCAATGCCGAAGAATATTGTGAATCTCGGTTCGAACTTCTACTTTTCACAAACATATATCCATCAAGTGTATACATATACATATAAATATACGTATATATATATTAGGGTGATTCGTATCAGGGCAACTTTGTTTTTTTACCCATCGTGCCCGAAAACCTTTAGTTGGTGCCCAAAAACGAAGTTTCGTGAAAGGGGGGTGTTGTCAAAAAATATTAAGAGGTCGCGAATCAAAATTGACGGTTTCCCATTTGATTAACATTGAAAAAAAAATTTCTCATTATTAGTGTTACCATTCCGCGAATTTTGATATCGCGATAATTTCCAAGTGGGTTTTCATAGGAAATATGATACTCTACAATAAAGGTCATTGAGCCATGTCCGTAAATTCAACCGTTTTAGCGGTGTCATTGTTTCAAGTGAATATTGTATGAAAATATCTATTTAAACGGCTGTAACGCCTAAGCTATTAGATATATTGAAAAAATTCAAATGAGAACTTTGTGGAGAAAGTAATTTGCTACAAAAAAGTCTCACAAACCGAGCCCGTAAATTCAACTCTTCCTCAGCTATAGGTGGATGAAGTAAAATAAATAGATTTTTTGTTTTTGTTTTATTGATTTATTTGCATAGGGAATTCTTCGTAACATTTGTTGAATGGTTTTTCTGATGATTTTGTACATGCTATCTCATAGAAAGCGGAGTTCGTTTGATTGAATAAAACAAAAAATATTTATTTTACTTCATACATCTATACCTGAGCAAGAGTTGAATTTACAGGCTCGGTTTTTAAGACTTTTTTGTAGCAAATTACTTTCTCTACAAAGTTCTCATTTGAATTTTTTCGATATATTCAATAGCTTAGGCGTTACACCCGTTTGAATATATATTTTCATACAATATTAACTTTAAACAATAATACCGCTGAAACGATTGAATTTACGGACATGGCTCAATGAACTTTATCGTAGAGTATGATATTTCCTATAAGAACCCACTTGGAAAATATCGCGATATTAAAATTCGCGGAATAGTAACACTAATAATGAGAATTTTTTTTTCTCCAATGTTGATCAAATGAGAAACCTTCAATTTTGATCCGCGACCTCTAAATATTTTTTGACAACACCCCCCTTTCACGAAACTTCGTTTTTGGGTACCAACTAAAGGTTTTCGGGCACGATGGGTCAAAAAAAAAAGTTGGCCTAAAACGAATCACCCTGATATATATATATTCACACAGTGACCAGGATATTCTCACGAGCCCAGCAACGGAGTAGGTTACAGTATTCCATTTCTCCCTTTCTCTCTCGTTCTCGTTGGATCTAGAATTTGCGAATATATAGACGAAGTGGAGGAAGAGAAGGAAGAGGAGGAAGAGGAGGAATAGGAGGAAGAGAAGGAAGAGGAGGTAGAGGAAGAGGAGTAGTAGGAGTAGGATTGCACAAGGCAAAGTAGGTTGCAGCCCTCACGCGACTTGTGTGTTGGTGAAAATCCGCGGGTCTTCGTTCTCTCCCTCAACCCTCTCTTTCTCTCTTCGCGACCCGAACGGTAAACCCTGGTTTTCCCCAGGAGTGGACCGGCCTCCGCGTGTCAGTGGCCCCAGCTAGTTCAAACCCCTTCGCATTCTGGGCACAAGAGAGGGTGGAAGAGGGAGAGAGAGAGGGACTGGTGCCCTAGTTTTCACTCTGCTCTCTGTCCTATATAGAGGAGGCCTCATGCTACTATATATATATATCTCTGTATACATCTTGATTTCCCTCTATATATATATCATGATACCTCATTTCTTCCTCTTCTATATACCGATCGTGTCCTCCTTCTGAACTGCCCTCAGCTGTTTTTACCCCTGCGACTTGCATGTGCCCTCTCGAGAGTTTCAACCATCTCTCTCTCTCCTCTCTCTCTCTCTCTCTCTCTCTCTCTCTCTCTCTCTCTCGCTCTCTCTCTCTCATTCTTGGTTGTTTACCGCGGAAGATCCGCGATTTCGCGAAGAATAATAAAGAGGGAGGCGCGAGAGAGAGAGAGAGAGAGAGAGAGAGAGAGAGAGAGAGAGAGAGAGAGACGTTGCATCGCCCACTTTCTTTCTCTCGCTTGCTCCAAAAGCTCTATTCATACACAAAAATACAATCCGCCACTATGTGTCTCATCCCTATCTGCATAGTTGCTGGAGCTATATCTTTTGAGAATCTTCGCTAAACTGTAATCCTTCCTCCGCTTAGATCGTCCTGAGTCTTGAGGTTATCGTATACGTCGTGGATTTTCACGAGATTTTCGGTAGTTTTTTTTTTGCATCAAGAAATTTCTGTGCCAACGGACGGAAGTTGCGGAGTTCCCACGGAAAATAGTGATAGGTCGCAGCTGAGACATGAAGGTTCGCGAAGGATTATAACGCCGACCGCGGTGAGAGACCTCGACGAGAACGAGGATACGGGCATGAGCAAAAATTAACTACCCCAACTGCATATGGGTCATTCCATGTCAAATCGGACGATAGTTGGAATCGAGCCCTTTCAATTTCGATGAAATTTGGTCAGAAGTTGTCTTTTATCATAAAACAAAGTTCTGCCAAGGAAAAAATATAATTTTTTTTTCGAAAGTTATGCAAAATTCTAAATTTTACCATTTTATCAAACTTTCAAGTTTGTTTTTTGAATATCTAGAAAACTATTATAGTTGCGGAGCAATCGTTCTGGGTTTGTCTTGAAGAATATACTTAGAGCTACAAAAAAAATATTTCGAAAACAATTTTTGACAAATGATGAATTTGGAGAATTTTGAATTTTTAAAAATCGTGAAAATCCACGATCAACATTAAATTTTTGGTTCAATTTTTTTTAATATAAATGTTGTACTGATCTTAAAAGATCCTGAAATTTTCAGAATTTTTTTTTTTAAATATGAAATTTTGATTTTCGGTAAACATTTTTTTTTCTTTTTTTTACTTCTAAGTTAAATAAAGTTAAGCAATTTTTACTGCTTCAAATTACAAAATTACATGATTGCTCAACTTTACTTAACTTGGAGGTTAAAAAAAATATTTTTTTTTACCAAAATCCCAAAATTCGTATTTTTTGAAAAAAAACGCTGATTTGAAAATTTCAGGATCGTTTAAGATCGGTACAAGGCATTATATAAAAGGAATTGAATCAAAAATTTAATGTTGGTAGTGGATTTTCATGAGTTTTGAAAATTCAAAATGCCCTAAATTCATAATTTTTCAAAAAAAAAAATTCGGAATATTTTGTTCTTCGAGCCCCCAAGTATACTCTTTCAGATGAACTTAGAACGTTTTTTTCGTGATTATAATAGTTTTCGAGATATTTTTAGAATGAACCCGAAAAGTTGAAAAAATGGTGAAATTTTGAATTTTGCATAATCTCCGAACTAAATTTTTCAAATTTTTTTCCTTTGGTAGAACTTTGTTTTATGATAAAAGAAAACTTCTAACCAAATTTCATCGAAATTGAAAGGGGTCGATTCCAACTATTGAAAGGGGTCGATTTGACATGGAATGACCTATATGTATGAATTAATTAAAATTTATATTCATTTTTCACTGCTCGCGATTGTGCTTTGTTTTCCATTATTGCAGGAAAAATGTGCTTCTGACAGCGTCAGCGTATTGTTCAATGTAAAGCAAAACTTCTTTTTCTTTTTTCAAGGAAAATATATGGTCGCGAAAAAAACGTGTTTTTCTCTCTATTCGCGGTTTTCGCAGAACTAGCATGTGACCATCGTTTCCTTTTTCCACGAAATATCTCGGGAGAGAAAAAGAGAGAGAGAGAGTGAGAGAGAGAGAGAGAGAGAGAGAGAGAGAGAGAGAGAGAGAGAGAGAGAGAGAGAAGAGAAATGTAGGTCACATCAACAACGAAATGAGCTCCGACTGGAGAACTTTTATCGGACGAAAATTTGCTGGAATTCCATAAAGATACTCCGCACAAACACACATACACACAGGCACACATTTGCGCAAACATATCCACAAGAATGATTGGCACCCTTTCAGAGAGAGAGAGAGAGACAGACAGAGAGGGAGAGAGTGAATGATCGCTGGACTCGCGAAAATCGATGAAAAAAAACGTAAACCCTTGGGTATTTTTCTCCAGCGCGATAAAACCTCTGGCTCTTCCGACAGGTTCAATTTCACCACGTGGACACACACCGTACCGAAAACGGAAAAAACTGTTTTTTTTTCGTCAAATCCCGAATGACAGACATGTCAAAAATTCTTTTATCATGATTCTCCATCATAAACACATGTATCTATATACATGGTGATGTAACATTCATTCATTATCCGCGATATTCCAAATGGAGCGATGTGATCGGTGATCGATAAAATTTTCCAGAATCACGTCGACACATTAACAGCTCTATCAGATATTTGTCTTTTTTACACCGAGAAAAAGGTTTGGTGAAGTGAAAAAAATTTGGCTTGAATTAACTAAACCCGGCGGTTACGGGTGGCGAACGAAATTTGCAATTCAGTTCACTCAAAACGTGTATCAAAATTCCATTCCCATAAATACATATATCCTTGACCCAACAGAGTAGAGAATCCGTTCAATTGAAAATTACATTGTTTTGATTCTATATTTGGTAAAATGCACTCAATATGCGATTGTATAACCAAATGGTTTAGTTGAATGAACAGTTTATTTTTTCTATGCAATTCAGATGTTGTTCACCGGAAAAAAAAGCATTCAATATGAAGTTAGAAAATTTCAATTGAATTAACAAAACATTTGATGATATGCAATATTTGTTTAAGCTACGAGGGCTTTTACTCAACTAATTAATCGAGAGATTAAATAGCTAAGTGAAAATTTAACTTATTTATCCTTGCGCCCATAAAGAGCACGAGCCACCAAAGAGCAATGGTGATCTCATTCAAATATGTAGTCTTTAGTCCATAGAACTGTGCGACCACAGAGCGCGGGTAATGTTCCATCAATTTAAGGTTAATTGAGGACTCCGATGCTGGTAATACACTGGTACTTATCGGTGCTCAGCGGCTGTCTCGCTGGCGCGAGAGCACGCGCCGATCGTCGCCACCTTACGGATCTCGGGCGAAGTGCCGAGATCGTGGTAGTTGCTATACGTACTATCGACTAAATGTGTTGTGGCCGCATTGAAATATTTAGTCAAATTTATCAAACAATTTGATCGACTTGAAACCATTTTCTATTCTTTTTAACTGGATGAATAGCTCAAATTAAAACTAGATTTTGTTGATGAAACGAAACATACAGTTAAAACAATTTTATTTACTTCCGGTAAATGACATCATATTCGATCGAATGAGAAAACAAGTTGATGAATCAATCTCGTTTGAAATCATTTTGATCCAATGTTGTAATTGCGGTGAATGCAGTACCCATTCGAAACAACTATACCAGTTTTATTATTTCAACAACGGGGTAATCGAATCAAATATGTGACGATTGATTCAAACGAATTTTCCGTGATCGCAGCCGGGTAGTTGATATTACTAAACCTTTTTTTCGGTGCAGTAACAAGTGCCTGCCTAATAATAATAATAATAATAATAATAATAATAATAATAATAATAATAAAATTTGTAGATAAGAGGGTCAATATCCATGTATTCTATACAATGAAGAACAACACGTTGATCCTGTTAACATCCGGTTTTTAAATGTTTTTTTTTTTTTTTTTAATTAGGGAATTAAGATTGACGATAATATCTCGTACATTAAAAAAAATAATGGACAACCATACATGGAAAAAATAGGATAATTCATGAATAACAAATTCAATATGAATGGTTTTTATTATGCCTATTTGTGCAAAAAATTTCAACTTACAATGTTTACAATGCTTACAACAATTTTTGGAAAATTTTGAATTTTTGAAAAACTAACCAATAGCCAGTGAGTCACTATTGGTCACTATTTCAGAGCTCAAAAGTGGTTAGAATAGAGGTGCTGGTTAGAATAGGGGACAAATATTCGAAAAATCATCAGAATCGGATGAACAAAGCGGAGTTTTGAAGCTTCAACGATTACGACGAAAATGAGCACAGTCTAAAGCGAACATTTTGACTAGAAAAAAATTACACCGATTTCAGTAGACAGATTCAATTTTGGCCAAAATACAAAAAAAAGTAATTTTTTTTCTCACCTTATATCGATATGTTTTGTCTCCCTGAACACGAATCTACCAATGGTTTTCTCAAAAAATCAAAATTTTTATGAATTTTCATCAAACATTTTTTTGCTTAATTCTAGCCTCATTCTGACAAACCTCATAATCGCGAAATTTCAAACGCTCATAACTTTCCATCGTTTTGACCGAATCGGAAATTTCTTGTTCGTACGTAAACCTTGTTACTAAACTTAGAGAATGCCGTTTGGTTCATTCTGATATATAAATTTTTGTAGAAATGATGGCAGTTTGAAAATGGCCGTAAGAAAACTGAAAGGGGTGAAATTGAAAGGAATGCCTTAAAAATTTGCATAAATCAATGGTTGAAGTTTAAAAATCTGCACAAAAATCGAAAATTCATCAGAATCGGATGAACAAAGCGGGGTTTTGAACCTGCAACGATTATAAAGAGACTGAGTCGAGTCCAGAGCCAAAATTTTGAGTAGAAAAAAAATTACATCTATTTTAGAGGACCGATCCAATTTTGGCTAAAATGCAAACAAAATTTTTTTTTTAATTTTTCGTTTCAAACTTTATATCGATGTATTTTGTCTCCCTGAACACGAATCTACCAATAGTCTTCCCGAAAAATCACTATTATGTTACTATTACTGTGAAAGATAAGTCGCACTATTCTACTATTTTTGACCCACTGAAACGCTGGCACTTCTTTTGCCAAAAGTTAGGGCATATTTGCTGGGATCCTTATTCCGCCTCGTCCAAACAGATTGGAGAACGAATTTGTCCAAAACATTTTTATGTTTTTTAAACGAAATTTGTATCAATCTACCGTGTAAGGTATCATTTGAAAGAGCTACCCACTAAAGCTACCTAACTGAGAATTCTAAAAATATATTTTTAGAATTTTTGGTCCAGTGGTTTCAATGTCATCGTTTAAAACTTAACTCCCCTAACCCCTAACCTCTAACTCCTAACCTCTAACCCCTAGCCTCTAACCCCTAACCTCTAACCACTAACCTCTAACCACTAACCTCTAATCCCTAACCTCTAATCCCTAACCTCTAACCCCTAACCTCTAACCCTTAACTTCTAACCCCTAATCCTAGCCTTTAATGCCACTTGGGAATCCTAACCCCAATAGCCCTTAGTTGGTTTTGTCTATGAAGTCAGTTCAAATCTGAAATGTATCCTTAAATATCCCGCCAATAATTCGTTATTATCTTGGTTCACAAATATTAGCAGGAACAATTTTACCGTCTGCACTGATATCACCGTATTTTAAATCTTCGCTCAAACTTTCTAATGTAGGGTCTACCACAGTTTCGTGCATATGATTGGAGAAATGTAAAGTCTATCAGACATGAGACACATATTAACCAATTCCTATCAAGACTGCGATTGATAAGGAATAAGCTTTCTCCTATCAGGGAAATGGTTCACTGATCCGTACACCCTTCACGTGTGATAAACGCCACGCCCTAACCCACCCTTTGATCACACGAGTCCTCTAATCGTACATCAGACGCGCAATACAACGTTCATCCTGGCAAACAAACAGGCTTTGACCAAATCACTCTGTCATGTCGCTTTAAGATTTCGTGTTTTTCATTTGCAACTAAACATACTGAAGCCATGGGACGGCCTTCCGACCAAAAAGGCCCATAAAACTGGGCGTTTATGGGTCTTAAGGCCCTCTTGGAAAATTGGAGCATCGATGTGAGATATCTTCGACATCAAACGTGTTCTTTGGCAGCAGCCACCCACGGCTTCTAGTCGCACTCTCATTAGACGAGAGTGGTACGTGACATGTGTGTTCCCTCCATCGTCTTGTTCCCTCTGATAACCCAGTCTTTGTGGCGTCTTGGAAACGGAGCGATGGCAATACTCCGTCGGCATATATCATGTATAACATTAATAATGTTGACGTTACACGCGATACGCGCGTTGTTGTAAAACGTACGAGAGAGCGAAGAGTCTGGAACCTACGATTCAAATCGAAATTCGAATCATTCGAATAATTCGAAAAATTATTTTTTGCCCTTAAACTGAACGATTGCGATGAGGAAGTTGTGTTGTTCTATCATATATTCAACATAATCATAATATTTTCTTCATAGATCATCATTGAAGTAATGAAAAAAAGAAAATCGATTTCGAAAACCTTTTTGTTCACAAGTCCGCCATATCGTTTTTTTTTTAAATATGCATATTATAGATTAGTCCATTAGAATTAAGCCTACAAAACAATAATTTCTCACGATTTTTTTATTTCAAGATGACTACGGAAGGCTGTGTGCTTCCCCGAAACAAGTCACCTTTTTTCGAGGACTCCACTTTGGCGTACAAAATCACAAACAAATTCATATAAAATTAAGTAAACCAAATTTTTTTTGCGCTCTTCAAGATGCAAAAAACAACATGTAACAATTTTAAAACGATCGCATTTTATTTTGCTATTCAACGAAATTAATGAAAAACCGTCGAAATTTTGGTCGTCACAGTGGGCTACCGTAAAACGGGGGCTACTTTGTTGGTGTTTCGGAAGCTTTTTGGTCGGAACTTTTTTTTAACGTCCAAAATTAATTTTTTTTTGCTCGAACAGAACAATGTGTCCTTTGGGTATAAAATGTATAACAATAGCAAGCCGCACTAGACCCTCACAATTTTATATATTTAAAGAAAAAAAGCCAAAGTAACCCCGAGTGTGGGGCTACTTTGGAGAGGCATTGAAATGTAACTTATGTCAAAGATCCACATCGTAAATGCAGCTTTGACACAATTTTGATAAAAAACAATAATATTTTATACATCGTACATGAAATTAAATGAAAAACAACGATTTTTGACAATGAATTCGTCATTTTTATTGAAGAAATATTTTAAATAAAAATACCAATTACTTAGACCCGAATTTTAAGTTCTCAAGATCAAACTTGAGATCAAACTTTCTATTGAACTCAAATTTGAATTTTAGTTCGAACTTAAGTTCAAATTTAAGACGAATCTTAAGTTTGAACTTAAGTATCATTATAAGTTTATACTTTTGTTCAAACTTTAATGCGAACATCAAATCGATCTTAAGTTCAAACTTAAATTGGTTGAGATCCATCTTGAGCATGAACTTGAGTTCGATCAAACTTCTTTTATCGCCTCCCTCAACCGTGTTATTTTAAATTAGTTGTGAAAATAATTAAGTACGATCAAACTTAAGTTTAAGCTCAAGATGGATCTTAAGTTCGAACTTATAACCAAATTTAAATTTAAACTCAAGATCGATCTGAAGTGCGCGATGAAGTTTGAACTTAAGTATGAACTTATAATGGCACTTTAGTTTAACTTACGATTCATCTTAAATTGGAACTTAAGTTCAATCTCAAGTTCCAACTTGGGTTCCATGGAAAGTTCGACCTTAGGGTAGGACTTGTGACTTGAAATTCGGGCATTACAGATGTGATAGACGTTGCCCGAGTCGAAATTTTTGACCTCCCTTCAACATCGAGGCTTCGTCACAAGATTAGGGGAGTATCGGGCATCGAAGCGAGGGTACAGCGTATAGAAGAGGGATATGTCAGGGCCTCGGTAAAGCCTCAAAAAGTCTCGAAAGTAGACTTTTTCCCCAAAGGAGGCCCATGAGGGTACGAATAGAACCTCCGAAACCTCGCTTGGGCCTATTTTAGCCCTGCCGCACGGCCTCCGGAACCTCGCTCGGGCCTCTTCCAGCTCTCCCTCAAAACCTCCTAGGCCTCCTTTAGGCCTATTCCAGCTCTCACCCAAAACCTCCTGGGCCTCCTTTAGGCCTATTGCAGCTCTCTCGCAAATCCTCCTGGCCCTCCTTTCGGCCTGCTGCGAATGTACCGTAGACCCTCCAGGGCCTCAGACCCTCTGACCAATGGTACACGGAGTAGGGATAAGTAACGGGAATATATATATGAATGTTTCACATATGTAGGGATAGTATCATTTATTTATGTTACATCCACGTTCAACATTATTACAAATTAAACTTACTGAAAATGGACAGAAAGAAAACCAATTTTTTTTTTTCGTATCAACTATAATTAATGCGATAAGGCTTACTAGGAATTGCAATTTATAATATCTCTTAAATATATATTTGAACGTAACAACATATTAATTTTTTTTTAAATATATTTTTTCTTTTCTACCTCGTCAGGTGTACTACTTGCCTCCTCTTCTCGCACTAGTGTCGAACGGTTGTTGAACGGGGAAGTATGCATCAGAAGATTGCACGTCTTCCCATACCCGACGATCCTTTGAAGTTTCCTCTGCAAGTACCATCCACGCAGCAATACAAGCCACTTTTTCGGCTTTTTGCACACCTTCCATCTTTTTTTTCATTGATGATTGCAGTGGTGAAAATTTTCGCTTGCGGACCCGCTATCTCGCCCGTAGACGCATTGGCGGGAGATATTTTTCACAGCTCGTCACGATTATCTGAAATATATAATCCACCACGTGTTCACAAGGGTTCAGTTTGCTAGGTTTACTTAAGTTGACTACCGGCGTTTCGACTTTTTTCTTACCAATTATTCAACAATGACGTAGTAGCAGGAACGCTTGTTCGTCTACGAGTCCACCCACGTGATTCTCGTTCGATCACAGACAACGCAATGATTTTTCGGAATTTGAATAAGTTCCAAAGCGTCATACAAGTTTTCGAGTCTCGACCACCTTTTTTCTTTGGATCTTTTTCTGGGTTTTGATAAACCACAAGGGCGCACAAGTCTCTTCACTTTCGTGCTCATCGTCGAATTGTTTTTTCTAATTATCAACGATTGATTATCCTCAACTATAAAATATCCAATCGAACATGAAAAAATATGAAAAACTATACGTGCGCTCGAGACAAGAGACTACACGAGACTGGTGCCGGGATGGCGGGAAGTCGTAACGTGCTCAAGCAAGCAGAGACGCGCACTCACACAGAAAGAAAAGGGCACAGGGACATACACAGACACAGAATTCGCACGCTAGTGAACGACGCACAACATCACTTTGTCGCCTTTGCGGCAATGCCACAAAAACACTACGAGCATCAACACACAATGGGTTACCGATGAGGCCTCTGAGGCTGAACCGAGGGTTTTGGACCAAAAAACGATGGAGACAACGACTTGGAATCGAAAGGAGGTTACGGAGGCCTGTATCACTGATACGTTAGATCGAAAAGAGGCCTAGGAGGCCTGCCCGAGGTTGAGTGGAATCGAACGGAGGCCTCTCGGAGGCACCGGATTCGACAAATGGGGTTCCGTAGGTCCAACGGAGGCCGGCGGCTTGTACATTACAAAGGAAATGAGACCTACGGGCATTCAAGGGAGGCTAAAAATTTCGACTCGGGTGGAGTCGTTCTTCCTATCCTTCTTTATTCCCTTCATGCGAATGGCATCATCGATTGTTCGGACATTTTGACTTGTTACACATATCTGTGTACCTGGTTTATGAATGACTTTTTTTCCTCTTCTACCCACTCCCCACACCTCCTCCCACCACCAAGGTCATGAGAGTTCACTGCGCACACGTTTTTACCGTATTTTGCTGCTCGTCCAAAGTAGCCCCAAAAATCAACAAAGTGACCCCTAAAGTCAAAGTAGCCCCGTTTTATGGTACTACCTTAATGTGAAACGTTCCCTCTTTCCTTTAGACTCAAACCGCTGCATATCAGGGAATGCACCCCTTGTAATTGTTATTCAGATTCGAATTCATGGTTATTAGCCCTACTGTCCGATCAAGGGTGGCCTATTCATCATTATCACATCATCATTGTCTATTTATCATGACACAACCCTGACATTGTGTTGATGTTTGGTAGCCAGACCCGGCTCCGACAACATTGTAGAGTTTGCTTACCGATCCTGGATACCGACCCCCAACAGGATTCTAAGTCTTGACCCTCCCTCCTCATTCCTTTGCTACAACCTTCTCTTTGGCCTAGGAGAAGACACTTCTGGGCCAAGACGAAAGATGATTAACACCCCGCGCCGTATGATAACCTCGCGCAGATTGCTTGGATTTCCATGAGTATCATCAGCATATCTCATCTGCCAATGTCGAACCTAAACCCAAACTCAAACAAGCCGCACATCGCTAATATGACGTGCCGTTTGATACGGGCTCGAGGAAACCTAATCCCTCGAAACTTTGCACGTTGAATCTCTTCCCATTTAAGTGATTTCTCTTCGGTTCAACGGCGATGATATTAACGTCGAATGTCTGGCAAACGAAATAGCACGATTCACATAATTTAACGTACCAAATTGCCCCTGATACGGGCCTTTTGATTCTCAAGCGTTCGATATTTCATAGTACAGCGCCCGAGGGATTTTCCTCCGATCTTCACGGAAGGCTGAATTCCTTCAGCGAGGACCACGGCCGTTATACGGTCACATGCAAAGTTGAGATTCATGCTTCCGGGGTTATTTCAGAGGGTTCACGAGACTGATCTTACAGGAGTCCCCAAGGGTTCTATTAATATGGATCTTTCGGAGTATAAGTATATTCTATTATACATACGAAATTGCCCTTACTTTGATTATGGATAGTCTTAATTTCAAATAATATCCTTTCAGAAAAATTAGAAGAAATCAATTTAACAAATTTATGATATTAGATTGATGATAAGGTCGTGAGACTTTCGGTCTACTCAATCTTTATTCGAGTTACTTTGAGTAAGTTTGTTACCGACACGTCAATTGGTTTTGCCTAGAAACATTTTTTTTTCTTTCTTCAATTTTTATTTTTACACGGAACAAAACAAAAAAGGCAAAATATTTAATTAGTTTAATTAAATACAATTAACATCCTAAAAGACACTACACATTCACATTAATCTACGTACAATTTTATTATTCATGATTATTTATACGCGAGCGCGATAGTTATATACGCGTTATTATAAACCCATCGAATTTGATTTAATTTTAAGTTAGCTTTACGAATTATTATTCAACGCGCACTTTCACATTTATTAATTTGTTTAATTAATTATTTTAAGTATTATGATTTTATATTACTCCCACGACGAAACGCACACTTCTAATGTAAAACACTTATACTTACGTACGACGCGCGGGTGTAGAGTCCCGCGTGAATAACGAGTGCGCGGGTTCCACGCTTCTCCGCGAGAGGGCGAGCCGCCGCTCGAGCTCGCTCACAAACGAATAGGTCGCTAAGAGGGGATATATTCACGCGATTGAGCATGGTTATGACGAACTCTCGTCTCTGAAATGACTGAAATACGAGGCAGATACCGAAAGGTATCCGACACCGAAAGGTCTCCAGGCACCGAAAGGTTCACGAGTCACGACACCCGAAAGGTATCAATATACCGAAAGGTATATATCTCCACCGAAAGGTGCGAAATTTTCGTAAGAAGCCGTTGCCTCGAGAGATATTCGCATATCTCCAGCTCTATCCTTTTTTTTGTACAGTCCTCTCTCCGGAAGGACTGTAGTACAAACTTAATATCCTTGTAAAGGATTTTTTGTGAGTACGTCACTATCCGCACAATTATAATCGTTTTATTTAAAATCTTATTACGTTTCTTTTTTATTTGAAAAACCCTTTATATATTTTTGTGTGCCTCTAATAAATAATTATTGTAAAAATCGTATGACCTGTATAAAGGCGTATTGCATTTAAATATAAATCCTGATTTCAATTGTTCAATATATATTCTTCTTAAACATAGCTTTTATTCCGGTTATTATTATTATCTCCGACTCCTCTTAGATAAATCATCCCCTTTTTCCCTCTTGCCGGAGATGTGCCCCACCTTTCACCCATTGTTAAAATTCGGCTTTTTAACAAGTTTAGCTGTGATAATAATTATTAACAAATTGAGTTGAACCAGTTGATGAAAATAAGTTAATTTTTATCAAATTGTTTCTATTCAATTTTTATTTGAGTTACTTTGAGTAAGTTACTCTTGATTTCAATTCGTATCCTTTTATGAGAATTTTAAAAAGTTCAGTTTGAGGAGTTGATGATATTGAATAAATGATAAGATCGTGAGAAATTATTTCTACTCCATCTTCATTACAGTCATATGTTAGTATATTTTTTATTTCAATTTATGTTATTTTATAATAATTTGAAGAAAATCAATTTAACAAATTGATGATATTAGATTAATGATAAGGTCGCGAAACTTTTGGTCTACTCAATCTTTATTCGAGTTACTTTGAGTAAGCTTAGCTGTGGTTACAGTTGTTATCCTTCAATAATAATTATTAAAAAATTGAGTTGAATCAGTTGATAAAATTAAGTTAATTTTTATCAAATTATTGCTATTCAATTTTTATTTTAGTTACTTTGAGTAAGTATACTCTTGATTTCAATTCGTATCCTTCAATGATAATTTTAAAAAGTTCAGTTCAGGGCGCTGATGATATTGAATTTATGATAAGATCGTGATAAATTATTTCTACTCCACCCGTATTTTAGTTTCATTGAGTTAGTATATTTTTTATGTCAATTCATATTCTTCGACAATAATTTTTAAAAAATGTCAATTTAACAAGCTGATTATATTGAATTGATGTTAAAATTGCTATAAATTCGGTTTCTTCGATCTTTATTTGAGTTACCTTGAGTAAGTTCCTTCAGCTTCGATTCAATTCATCAATTACTTCGATAATAATGGAGAAAAAAATTTAGTTTCACCAGCTGATGAAATTAAATTAATGTTTAAATAATGACAAATTATTCCTACTACATCTTTATTTGAGTTACTTTGAGTTAGTATAGTTTTGATTTCAATTCATATAGTTCGATAATAATTTTTAAAAACTTCACTTGAACCAGTGGATGAAATTGAATTAATGTTCAGATCGTGAAAAATTATTTCTATTCAATCGTCATTTGAGTTATTTCCAGTTAGTATTGTTTTGATTTCACTTCATAGCCTTCGATTATAATTTTAAAAAATTGAGTTCCACGAGCTGATAATATTTAATTAGTGTTTAGATAAAGAGAAATTCGTTCTCTTCAATCTTCATTTGGGGTCCTTTGATCAACTTTATTTTTCATTTCAATACATATCCTTTCACAATAATTTAAAAAAATTCGGATCAACTCGTTGATGAAATTAAATTAATGTTTATCTAGTATTATATTATATTAGACAGAGTTGGGCAAAGTACTTGAAAGTACTTCAAGTAT
Source organism: Alloplasta piceator (assembly GCA_946863875.1). Taxonomy (NCBI): domain Eukaryota; kingdom Metazoa; phylum Arthropoda; class Insecta; order Hymenoptera; family Ichneumonidae; genus Alloplasta; species Alloplasta piceator. Next base: position 16,800,414 of record OX333080.1, read on the forward strand.
CAAGTACAAAGTACCGTTGGTACTTGAAGTACAAAGTACTTGTTACTTGCAAGTACTTAAAACAATCAAGTACCAGTATCAAGTACTTTTCAAGTTTTCGGGTACGTCTCGTAAATTCTGGTACTTGGGTCATTCCATGTCAAATCGACCAAGAGTTGGAATCGACCACTTTCAATTTCAAAACAAGTTCTACCAAGAAAAAAAAATTAATTTTTTTTTTTCAAAAGTTATGCAAAATTCAAAATTTAACCATTTTTCCAATTTTTTTTCTAAACATCTTGAAAACTATGATAGTTATGAAAAATCGTTCTTTTCGTCTTGAAGAGTATACTTGGGGCTACTAAAAAAAATATTCCGACAAAATTTTTTGAAAAATGATGAATTTTGAATTTTTCAAAATCGTGAAGATCCACAATTAACATCAAATTTTTTGTTCAATTTTTTTAGTATAATACCTTGTACTGATTTTAAAAGATCCTGAAATTTCCAGAAAGGTGTTTTTATTGTTTCAAAAATATGAATTTTATTAAGTTGAGCAATCATGTAATTTTGTAGTTTTGAGTAGTCAAAATTACATGATTGATCAACTTCACTTAACTTGGAGGTTAAAAAAAAGTTTTACCAAAATTCAAAAATTCATATTTTTGAAACAAAAAAAAACAAATTTCTGAAAATTTCAGGATCTTTTAATATCAGTACAAGGTGTTATATAAAAAAAAGAAACCAAAAATTTAATGTAGATCGTGGATTTTCACGATTTTGAAAAATTCAAAATTCTCCAAATTCATCATTTTTCAAAAATTTGTTTCGGAATATTTTTTTTTTCGTAGTCCCAAGTATACCTTTTAAGACGAATCCAGAACGATTTTTTCGTAACTATAATAGTTTTCGAAATATTTAAAAAATAAACTTGAAAAAATTGTGGAATTTTGAATTTGCGAAAGAGAAATTTAATTTTTTTCCTTTGTTGGAACTTTGTTTTATGATGAAAGAAAACTTCTGACCAAATCTCATCGAAATTAAAAGGGGTCGATTCCAAATATTGGTCTATTTCACATGGAATGACCCATATTCAAAGGCTTTGCACGTGCAACTATCAGCAAGACACATTCAAAAGTACTTGATACTTGTACTTGAAAAAAGTACTTGAAGTACAGAAAAGTACTTGAAATTTTCAAGTAAAGTACTTCAAGTACAGGAAATACTTGAAAAATTTAAGTGCAATACTTGAAGTACTTTTTAAGTACTTTGTACTTGCAAGTACTGTACTTTAAGTACCTGCAAGTACCGAGTACTTTCAAGTACTGCCCAGCTCTGATATTAGACCGTGAGAATTTTTTTAAATTCCATCTTCATTTGAGAAAATAGTATGGCTTTAATTTGAATTCATATCCTTTGATAATAACGAACGCGTTGATGAAATTAAATTAATGTTCGGATCGACAAAAATTGTTTCTATTCAATCATTATAGCAATTTAAGTAATAAAATTATTTCTATTGAATCTTTAATTGGTTACTTCAAGTTTTTATTTCAATTAATATCCTTCGATAATAACGAACGCGTTGATGAAATTAAATTAATGTTCAGATCGACGGAAATTGTTTCTATTCAATCATTATAGCAATTTAAGTAATAAAATTATTTCTATTGAATCTTTAATTGGTTACTTCAAGTTTTTATTTCAATTAATATCCTTCGATAATAACGAACGCGTTGATGAAATTAAATTAATGTTCAGATCGACAGAGACTGTTTCTATTCAATCATTATTGCAATTTAATTACTCCACGTATTCCTCGAATGTCAAAGGAATACTGATATGAAATTTTTTTTCTGGGTAATTAATCGACATCGGGACGCTTTACCGCTTTAGCCTAACTGCTTGATCCACTTTGCCCACTATTCACATTCGCCAAAGTAGTAATTTATGTTCGCTCGTTCACCCTCTGGCTGTATATGGGGCATTCCATACCAATTTGACCTGGGTCTGACCCTCGATCCCTCAAATCTGGTTCTCGCTTTTTCCTATCATTACTCTCACTCTATCAAGCAATTACAATTTTTTTCTGATTTTTCTACATAAATTTGAGCGCGTCATAATACGTATTATGCATACAAAATTTCGAGCAACAGTCTACAGTAAATTGACCTCTGCTTCTTGTTTTTTTTTTTAAATTTTTTTTTGCTCAAAAAGCTAAAAAACGGGTTGAAGCAAAAGCCCAGACATTATGAATTTGACACAAATATTTTGAATATCTGACACTGTATTTTTGGGAATTTTTTCAGATTTTTCGATTACGGCCATCGAGGTGTTAAAAAAAAAAATTCAAAAATTTATGACGCGCTCAAATTTATTTTGAAAAATCTGAAAAAAATTGTAATTGCTTGATAGAGCGAGAGTAATGATAGGAAAAATCGGGAACCAGATTTGAGGGGTCGAGGGTCAGACCCAGGTCGAATTGGTATGGAATGCCCCATATATTCGCGTGTACCCTCATACAAAACATATGTATATGTGTGTACTCTAAATATTAAACTCGTTGCCGGAGAGCGTCACCTTTCTATCATCACAAATTCTCTCTCTATCTCTCTCTCTTTTTCTTTTCCACCTTCTCTCTTGTCTCCCTAAATTATTATCGCTTCGTCTGACAACATCAAAAGCCAGAATGAAAATTATTTTCCAAGGCACAGAACACACACACACACATTCGCAGGTTTCCTCTTGTTTAATAACCGAGGCACCTTTGCAAAATCATAGCGGGGGTTGTCAATAAAACAAAGCTTCCTTTATGAGGAAGCAAAAAGTTCAATTTTGCATATCGACTCCTTTTTTTTATGAGCGAAAGCTTTTTTGTAAAAAGTATGTCGAAGGTGTGTAGAGAACGCACGTGAAGTTTTCATTAATCTCAATTTACGTCTGTGCAAAAATTGTGCTTTGTATTCATTTCATTTATAGCGAGAGTTATTTCACGAAGCTTTCACGCTTTTCATTTTAATTTTTTTTTTGACGAGTGAAATAAAAGTGGTGCACTAATTGCATTTTCAATTTTTACGGGATGCCAAGGGCTTGGCCCTGATGGAATTTGATTGGAAAACACGAAAAAGCTACTTTTCCTGAAAGCTTCCAAAATTTGTCGATGACACATCCAAAAATGATTTTTTATTTTTATTATTTCTTGCGAAGTAAAATGAAGAGGGCACTTATTTTATTTCCAAATTTTAGGGGATGCTAAGGGCTTGTCCTAATTAAATTTTTATCAGGAAGCTTAAAAAAAGGTACTTTATATCACTCAGTACAATAATGGACGCTTTTACGTCCGCAAGCGGACGTGAAAACATCCATATTGCACCTCATGATATAAAATATCGTACATCACTCGGCGTAAAAATATTTTCTGACTCGTGCGATTGTGAACTCACACTCGTCAGAAAATGTTTTTACGTCCTCGTGATGTAATGTACTATTTTCTGAAAGCTTCTAAAATTTGTCGATGACACATCCAAAAATGAGTTTTTATTTTTATTATTTTTTTGCGAGGTAAAATAAAGCGCGTACACTAATTTATTTTCCAATTTTCACCGGATGCTAAGGGCTGGTTCTAATTGAATTCGATTGTGAAACATGAAAAACATACTCTTTCTGACCGTTTCACAAAATTTGCCGATGGCAAATCCAGAAAACCTCTGAATAATGAGTTTTTAAATTATTTAGTCATATTCTTGTGGAGATACGATTTTTTCAATGATATATTCATAATGTGTGGGAAATATCCTATACACGTAATTCTTGGCATTTATTCAAAATAAATAAAAAAAAAACAAAAATCGTATTCGTTCAAATTTAGAAAAATATGAGAAAACTGATATTTTGGGTGGGGGTCGAAGAGTCGACTAACCAATATTTCGAACGGCCGAAATCCCGAATTTTAAGATTACGAGCGTTAGAATAACGAAGGGCCGAAATCCCGATCGCCAGAAAAGAGAAAGTCGAGAGAGCCGCCCCATGCGTAAGAGAGAGAGAGATGCGCCTCCTCTCTCTCTTACGCATGGGGCGGCTCTCTCCGCTTTCGCTTTTCTGGCGTTCGGGATTTCGGCGCTTCGTTATTCGAACGCTCGTAATCGTGAAATTCGGGATTTCGGCCGTTCGAAATATTGGTTAGTCGACTCTTCGACCCCCACCCGATATTTTGAAGGTTTCTAACTCTATTGATATTTGGCGGATTCAAGTTTTTGTTTCCAAACGATAAGATTGGCAACAAACTTCGCGAAAACTGAGATAATATAGTCTTGAATTTATAATATAATTAAATAATTAAAAAATATATAAATAAAAAATATAATTAAAAAATATATAAATAAAAAATATAATTGAAAAATATATAAATAAAAAATACAATTACAAAATATATAAATAAAAAATATAATTGACAAATATAATAAAAATATAATTTTGAAAATCACGGGAAATCACTCTGGCAAAATTCACCAAACTTCTTTTTCCATTTCCACAGAATTAAGAGAGTCTGCGGGGTCGAAAATCGATAGCGGAACCCAAAGAACGAGCTTCTGGAAATTTCAAGGACTTACACAGTTTCCTAATGCTGCACCTATTCATGATCAGCGGAAAATTTAGCAAAAACATAATCCACAAAATCCTCAAAATCGAAAAAAATAAGATTTAACCCCCATCATGAATCCATGCGATACCATCAGAATCGATTGCGGATTATCCTTTTCGAATAATCGCTAATAACGCATTAATCGGTTTATTAATATGATTGCGAGACGCGAGAGATTCGGAAATTTCGCTGTAATCGGATTATAGAGCCTTGGGATAAGTGACCGTACCGCGAGGGGATGATAGAAAGGGTCATTAGAACTTCGACGCAGTCGAACACGCATACTCGGGATTTGCCTGAATTGCGAGCTTTCATTCACGCATCAGCTGATCGGTTGAGCGGCTCATCCGGCGTGCATATACATATATATTTATATGGGGCATTCCACGCCAAATCGACCACTTTAGAACTCGACCCTTTTTGATTTGGCTGAAACTTTTAAAAAATTTTTTTACCCTATTGAAAACATTTTTCAGAATTTTTTCGAATTTTTACACCCAGCCGATAAAAAGTTATACATTTTTCAAACAAATTTGCTTTTCATTTTTCAAATAGCTATAACTTTTTCCAAATTTGACGTATCAGGACGATTTTTTTTCAAAATTTTTGTTTTTTTTCGTACTTTTTGAAAAAAAATACAAAAAAATTATCAAAACCCATCTTCATCGTTTTTTTCAGATTTTCGGAAAAATCGAAAATTTCTCGATGATTACCATTTTTGATTTTTTTTCTTTTTATTACATCAAACTTTGACATTTTCTGCAAATCCTCGAATTTTTTCAGAGTGGTGTTTTTTCGATTTCTATTTTTTTTTCCAATTGAAAGAAAAACTTAGAGGACTTCCAAACTTGTAAAAAAAAAAAGATTGAAAATGGTAATCATCGCGAAATTTGCGATTTTTTTTTTATGTTTGGAAGTCCTCTGAACACCCTCAAAAATTTCCAGAATGGTGTTATCAGAAATAAGGCTAGTTGAAATTTTTTCAAATGGAAAAAAAAAATAGAAAAAAAAATCACTACACTGAAAAAATTTGAGGATTTGCAGAAAATGACAAAGTTTGATATAATAAAAAGAAGAAAAAAAATCAAAAATGGTAATCCTCGAGAAAGTTTCGATTTTTTCCAAAAATCTAATAAAAAACGATGAAGATGGGTTTTAATAATTTTTTTATATTTTTTTTCGAAAACTGTTTTTGAATATTGTTTTCGAAGAAAACACGAAGAAATTATTGAAACGCATCTTCATCGTTTTTTTTTAGATTTTTGAAAAAAATCGAAAATTTCTCGATGATTACCATTTTCAATGTTTGTTTTTATTATTTTTTTTCAAGTTTCGAAGCCCTCTGAACACCCTCAAAAATTTGCAGAATGGTGTTCCGAGAAATAAGGCTAGTTGAAAAAAAGTTTTTTTTTTTCAATTGGAAACTCTGAAAAAATTGGACGATTTGGAGAAAATCTCAAAGTTTGATATAATAAAAAGAAAAAAAAATCAAAAATGGTAATCATCGAGAAATTTTCGATTTTTTCTGATAATCTAAAAAAAAAACGATGAAGATGGGTTTTTATAATTTGTTTGTATTTTTTTTCAAAAAGTACATTAAAAAACAAAAATTTTGAAAAAAATCGTCCCGATACGTCAAATTTTGAAAAATTTATAGCTATTTGAAAAATAAGAAGCCAATTTTTTTGAAAAATTTATAACTTTTTATCGGCTGGGTGTAAAAATTTGAAAAAATTCTGAAAAATGTTTTTGATAGGGTAAAAAAAGATTAAAAAGTTTCAGCCAAATCGAAAAGGGTCGGGTTCTAAAGTGGTCGATTTGGCGTGGAATGCCCCAAATATATTTCCTTTTAATTCAATATATCATCCCCAGTACCGATATCCGTGATATTTAAGGCAAAACCACCCTTTTGCCCCGAAGATTGAAATATGATATTCCGCGATGAAGCGTGAACCTTAAACTTTCACGTATCCTCAATAAAAATGTAGTCGCACCTCAACATTTTTTATCAACGTGCAAAAGCTGATCTCTACCCTCTGACTTATGATTCTTGGAGGAGTTTCATCGCTCGAAATTGATGCGTGACACGTTTCCGCCCCCGTGCAAAAGTCACCGGGATAAGGGTTGGGGATTGGCTTTTGTACTTCTGCGTTCCTGTAATGGACGTAGAAGCATTTTTTATTTTCATCCACGCCCGTGAAATGAAATCGTAAAAGCGTGTCGGGTAAACGTTAGGAGAGATTCTCGGGGGTTGAAACGAAGAAAGAGGGGCGCTGGGGTTGGTTCAAAGGGGTTGATGTGCGTGTCGGATCTCCGGAGAGGAAAATAAAAGCTATTTTATTTTCCTCTCGGCTTTTATTTGCATTTTTCTTCGAGAGCACTTTTTTTTATCCACGTTGGCGCGAGTGATAAAAAAAAAACAAAATAGGGGTTGGAGGACGCCACCGAGTGGGGATGATGATGGAAGAGAATGCGAAGAGAACAGTTTATACAGCTCCCACCGCAGGGTTATAACCCGTGCAGGGGTTGGAAAACGCGATGAGAGACTCGGGTGTACATTCGAAATATAACCACCCCCATCGTTTTATTGATCGACGTTAGAGCGGCGCTGTGGACTCGCCGGCTCCTCTCACTCACCCTCTCTCCCTCTCTCTCTCTCTCTCCTTCTGTTCTATTGCGTCGCCATATTCTACCCCATATATAGATACATATATACTTTTTTTTTTCATCCCCCAAAAAGTCACCAGAAAACGATGCAACGAATTAAGGGCGGAAAAATCACAAATCAACGAACATGCGAAATAATTTGAATTATTACTCACCCCCTGTTTGAACAATTTTTTTTCACTTATTAAACCGGCGAATAGCTACGATTTTACGTCGAAATATCGCACGATGCTTCTCTAGGGGTGACACGGTGCGACGGCCATGTTGAAATTCACCGGGCAACGCCGCGCTGCGGCTGCTTTTCGAAGCTTTCACGCGAAAGCTCGTGTCTCCGCGACTACCGGCAGGAGGCGATATCCCGTGGCCGTAGAAGGGGTGAATATGACCCGGGGTGGGGGTACGCAGAGGGTGAACGGCGTGGAGAAACGGCGCGAAAAGATGCGCGCAAGATGTATATATGTATGTATATATATTAGGCTGGTCCTTATTTAGGGCTTGGACGAATTTTTTATCAGACGCCCCCCAAATCGATGCCAAATAATTCAAAAACAATACCCTAATTTTTTCAGATTTTTATCTAGACTCTAACCCCTCCCGCAAAGAGGGTAGATTTCCTCATTTGAAATACACGTGTTCCGGCCATATTCTGGGGATATATTTTATTCTACGTGTAATAATTTTTCAAAAAATCTGTAACTGCAAGATTTTAGTGTTCATTGGAGCTACTATTTGAGAAAAAATTCACATAATCAAACGGGTAAATCTAGATGAATTGCAATTCGTTTAAAATTCTAATACGGCTCAATTTGGACAAATTGCAATGACTCTAGATTGACACGTATGATGATGTGATTTTTTCCTCAAATAGTAGCACCAATGAACACTAAAATCTTTTCGGGAGGGGTTAAAGTCTAGATAAAAATCTGAAAAAATTAGAATATTGTTTTTTAATTATTTGGAGTCGAATTGGGGGGCGTCTGATAAAAAATTCGTCCAAGTCCTATATAAAGACCACCCTAATACATATAGATATATGTGTGACTAGATTGTGTATAAGGGATGGAAAAAAGTTCGCGAACGATTTTCTTACTTCTTGCCTCCTCATACTTTCCCCTTGCGATTTCGCTTTCTCTGTTCCTTTTTCCTCGCATATGTAGGGAAAATCGGACCTTAAGATTTCGTCCAGACATCTTACTTCGGAATTACATTGCTGTACATTAATTTGAGGATTAATACAACCCTTGGAGAAATAAATGTAAAAATAAAACATTCTTTTGCTATTTTTAAACATATAAAATAATTTATATTTTTCCCAAAATTTTTATTTAACGTTAACTAAATTTTAATCAAATTTAAATTTAATTTAAATCAAATTATCATTCAATTTAAAACTAACTAAACTAAATTAAATTAAATTAACTTGGCTTAAATTAAATTAATCAAAATTACTAATAAATTTAATTATTTTAGATAAATTAAATAAATCAAGCTGATCGTGTGCACAAAAAATAAATCAATAAAAAATAGATGAGGTAAGCAATAAAGAAATTCTTGTGCTGCACTATGGATAATATTGGAGAGAAATTGTCCATTACTTTTCAAAATTAGTTTCACCAAAAATAAAATGTTGTTACCCCAAGAATTTTGATTTGGGGAAACTCTTGAGTAGTCCTTAAAAATATCCTTAACCCTATTTCAACACTTTCTGAATTTTTGTTTGTTCCCGTGCGTGAAAATTCCAGGGAAGCCCTGACTTAAGTCGGGACCTCGTCGGGCTTGGACGTGGATGCCCTGTCAGGAATTGCCCTTACACCGCCAGGTTGGGCCCCGACAGGGTGATGCCAAGGTTGCCAGGTATATTTACAATATGGCTGACCTAAGGCAACCCGTTGAGGACCTTGTCAGGTTTAAACGTGGATGCCCTGTCATGAATTGCCATAAAACCGCCAGGTTGGGCCCCGACATAGCAGTGCCAAGGTTTCCAGGCTTACTTACAATATGGCTGACTTAAGGCAACCCGTTGAGGACCTTGTCGGGCTTAAATCTGGATGCCCTGTCATGAATTGCCATAACACCGCCAGGTTGGGCCGTGACAGGGCAATGCCAAGGTTGCCAGGCTTACTTACAATATGGCTGATCTAAGGCAACCCGTTGAGGACCTTGTCGGGCTTCGATCGGGCGACCCATATGTAAAGAAGGTGTTATAATTACAACAGAACCAAATAGGGCCCAAATAGGCCGAAAGTATCGGAGCCCTAATTATTTCAAACATGGCACTGACGAGGCAACCCTTTGAGGGCCTAATCGGGCTTCACGGGGAGTTAGTTCCGAGACTCGCCATGAGATGTCGCATACGGTGTGCGCTCTCTCGCATACGGAATATGCAAATACCATGCTTATATAGCCGAAGTAGGAGCACGGGTTGTATTCGACACCGCAGTTACGCCTTTGAGAAAGTCATACCCGCAAGATTTCTGCATAGAAATCCTCTGCTATACTTTTTTTTTGTAAAAATTGTCTTGGCGAATTATTGGTAATATATTATTATTAATTATTAATAATAATGGATTATTAGAATATATAATAATTAATAATAATAATAATAATAGTAATAATAATAATAATATTGTTATTATTATTGAAATAATTCAATTTTACAATCTACACGTATAGCGATACTACGCACGTACTAGGGCCCTGATAGGGCTCGACCATGGGCTTGTCGTGGATTCGACATGGCAGACGTGTGGCGGTTGTAAAGGCCCGTATTTGGCAACCTTCTAAGGCTATTCTATTGGGCTTTCAGTCAAGGGCCCGAAGTAAGTTAGGGAAAACCGATCGGGGCCTCAATCAAATTCACGCACGGATTGATATTTTTTTTGAGAATTAAACATTAATAAAACATAACATAACATTAACATTAACATTATTTAATCTTTATCTTAAACAAACAAAGATTAAAGATAGAGATAGATCAATAGATAGATAGATTTTTTTATAACATTTAAGATAAAGATTAAAGATAGAGATAGATAGATAGACAGATAGATAGATAGATAGATTTTTTTCTTTATCATTAATATTATTTTATCTTTATCTTCATCTTCATCTTCATCTTCATCTTCATCTTCATCTTCATCCTCATCCTCATCCTCATCTCTATCTCTATCTCTATCTCTATCTCTATCTCTATCTCTATCTCTATCTCTATCTCTATCTCTATCTCTATCTCTATCTCTATCTCTATCTCTATCTCTATCTCTATCTCTATCTCTATCTCTATCTCTATCTCTATCTCTATCTCTATCTCTATCTCTATCTCTATCTCTATCTCTATCTCTATCTCTATCTCTATCTCTATCTCTATCTCTATCTCTATCTCTATCTCTATCTTTATCTTTATCTTTATCTTTATTTCTTCAATCTTATTAACATTAACATTAACATGAACGTTATTTAATCTTAATTAAATTTTAATTTAATTTAGTATCAACTAAATTTTTATTCGGTGTTAATTAATTTCATTTTCAAATATCGTCGTGTACACTAAAACAAAAAATTGCAGCGATCGATTATTCGCGTTGTTCTCGTTAGTAACGCGGATCTGATTTCCGATTAATTAATGACGTGGCAGTTTCACGATGGGATATAAAATAAAACCTGGGAGCTTGAAATTCGCGATCCTATACCAGATTTTCAGAATAGCTTTTATTCTCGTGCTTTTTGCGTTGGAGATTTTCGGAGAAAAATTTGATTAACCCTCCCTCACTCCTCAAAATTATTCCAAGCTGGTCATACGGGGCCAATTTCACCCGGTCAACTTTTTGGATGGCTGTAAAAAAAAAGTACCTATCCGACCTATAGGAATTATCTTTGAGCATTTCATTTCATGAATCAATTTTTTTTTTAAATATTTACATGGAAAAAAAATCATAAAAAAAACAGACTTTAAAAAATCCGGTTTTTTACTTAAAAAATTGTAACTCTTTCAGTTTTAAAGATTTTTTGGTAAAATTTCTACACGATACTCTCAATATATGGTGCTTTAAGAAAAAAAATATTTCGAACGCATTTGGAACACATGCTCCAAAAAAGGTATTAAGAATGATTAATATTTCACCTTTCGGCAATGAGAAGCCAAAAACAAAGTTGATAAAGACCAAGTAAAATATGATTGTCACGATGTGTCTGCAAAATCGTAAATCTCGTATCGCTCGAGGCTATCAATTTTTTTTTTCGTTCGAATATCCCTTCGACATTTTACGTTTCTTATAAATGTGCCTTTAGCACAATCGGGGGTGGTTTTTTCCTTTCCCTCGAGCGTCTGAATTTTTTCATCCCTTCCGTTTTTTTTCGTCGTAACGACGAATTTACCATTACTTAAGGCTCGAAATGGCTTTCCCTGTGGCTATCGCGCGTTGAATAATGAAACAAGCCAGAGAAAATAACGAAGCTGAGAGCATTTTCGCCCCTCTGTATACTCACCCCCTCTCGACTCACTCGAGTGCCTTAAATGGTTTAATTTTTTTTTTATTTACTCAACTTTTTTTGGCTTTTTTTTAATTTCAAAGTGAAGGCCCGAGGCTTTGCGAGACTCGCATGGGTAAAATTATGCCTGAGCTGGGCAGTACTTAAAAGTACTCGGTAGTTGCAGGTACTTGAAGTACAGTACTTGCAATTACAAAGTACTTAAAAAGTATTTCAAGCATTGTACTTAAATTTTTCAAGTACTGCACTTGAAAATTTCAAGTACTTTTCTGTACTTGAAGTACTTTTTTCAAGTACAAGTATCAAGTACTTTTAAATGTGTCTTGCTGATGGTTGCATGTGCAAAGCCTTTGAATATGGGTCAGTCCATGTCAAATCGACCAATAAAATTAAATTTTTTTTTCGAAAATTCAACACCTCACCATTTTTTCAAGTTTATTTTTTCAATATTTCGAAAACTATCATAGTTACGAAAAAATCGTTCTGGTTTCATCTTAAAGAGTATACTTGGGGCTGGGAAAAAAAAAATATTCCGAAACAAATTTTAAAAAAATTATGAATTTGGAAAATTTTGAATTTTTCAAAATCGTGAAAATCCACGATCAACATTAAATTGTTGGTTTTTTTTTTTTTATATAACACCTTGAACTGATATTAAAAGATCCTGAAATATTCAGAAATGTGTTTTTTTTTGTTTCAAAAATATGAATTTTTGAATTTTGGTAAAACTTTTTTTTTTTACCTCCAAGTTAAGTGAAGTTGATCAATCATATAATTTTGACTGCTCAAAATTACAAAATTACATGATTGCTCAACTTAAAAAATGCATATTTTTGAAACAAAAAAAAACACCTTTCTGAACATTCCAGGATCTTTTCAAATCAGTACAAGGTATTATATTTTAAAAATTAAACGAAAAATTCGATGTTAATTGTGGATTTTCACGATTTTGAAAAATTCGAAATTCTCCAAATTTATCATTTTTCAAAATTCTTTGTCGGAATATTTTTTTTTGTCGTAGCCCCAAGTATACTCTTCACGACGTAACAAACGATTTTTCATAACTATCATAGTTTTCAAGATATTTAGAAAAAAAAATCGAAAAATGGTTAAGTTTTGAATTTTGCATAACTTTTGAAAAAAAATTTTTTTAATTTTTTTCCTTGGTAGAACTTGGTTTTATGATAAAACGAAACTTCTGACTAAATTTCATCGAAATTGAAAGTGGTCGATTCCGGGACTTGGTCGATTTGACATGGAATGACCCAAGTACCACCGGTACTTTGTACTTGATACTTGAAGTACTTTCAAGTACTTTGCCCAACTCTGTTTTGCCTTGATTTTTGATTTTTTTCATGTTTCCTGAGGTTAAGAATTCCTTTCAATATTTATTTACTTTTTTCCGTCTTTTTTCATTGTTGAAAAATGATTTTTTAAAAATGTATTTGCATTTTTTAGCGTTGACTATTTTTTCAAATGAGGGTCGATGGAAAAGATGTTGAAGAAATCGGAGGGCTTATTATTAGCTGAAATATGTTAATATCCGTGTCCTACTTGTGTATTCATTTCACGGAGACTTCGCCACCCGGACTGGGATTATTGGAGAGTGTTTGAATGTAGACACGAACGTGACTACATTTACATCTTTACTGGTTACAACTCCAGTGGAGAATAACTCTACCAAAACACACTCTTATTCATTACCTTTATAATCTTATAACCTCTGCAAATAATGTCTTAAGTATAGATGACATAACTCTACCGAATGACACTCCAACAGATTGACGACACTACCGAGAAAAAATCGTCATCGTCATCTCTGTCGAAAAACGTGTCCACTGCAACACAGGCCTCTAAATGACAAGTATGACATAGTACAATTATCCAGAATGCCATCTCTACTGAAAAACATTTTTCCGGAACATTTTAGAAAGATTTTCTCTGGTAGAAGTATCATTTGGTAGAGTTGTTTCCCGCAAGATTTTTTATTCGATAACCGTGTTCTCGAAAGTTCGTACGAACTGTCTAGAAAAATTTACCCTGATAGAAGTATCATTCGGTAGAGTTGTTTCCCTCGAGACTTTTTATTTTATGTTGGAAGTATTATTTGATAGAGTTGTTTCCCGCAAGACGTTTTATTCGTTAGCCCTGTTTTCGGAGTCAGAAGTATCTACTCTGGTAGAAGTATCATTCGGTAGAGTTGTCTCCCTCAAGAGTTTTTATTCGATTTCTGTCTCGGAAGTTTGTACGAATTTCCTAGAAAAATTTGTCCCGATGGAAGTATCATTTGTTAGAGTTGTTTTCCTCGAGATTTTTTATTTTATAGTGGAAGTATTATTTGGTAGAGTTGTTTCCCTCGTGACGTTTATTTTATGATAGAAGTGTTATTTGGTAAAGTTGTTTCTCCTAAGACTTTTTATTCCGTTAACCGTGTTTTCGAGAATTTATACGAACATTCCCAAAAGATTTACTGTGGTCGAAGTATTATTTGGTAGAGTTGTTTCCCTCAAGACATTTTTATTCGATGACCGTCTTCTCGGGGATTTGTAAGGTGGTAGAAATGTGTCTCGACCAACCTGATCGCGGTCATTTTTGTTGGTGACGTTGTCATGCGGTAGCCAGGATTTTCGGTACAGTTTTTTCTGGAAGAGATGATTTCATGAATATATTTGGTAATGTTATAGAATGATAAAGATACACCGTTGACCGTGCATTTTAGTTGAATTGCTTGACGTTGGAGTTTTAGTCGGTAGAGATGTAAGTGGTTCGGTTAGTGTGTCAAGCCGTAAAATATAAGGAGATGTGTGCTCGATGATGATGTGGAGCACGGAAGAAAGAGCGGATAGGAGAAGGTTGAAATATGAGTACACTTGACGTACAGTTCTGCACATAATTAATACGACCCTATCGAACTGCTTCTCATCTCGAGTATGTACCCTCGGTATATTCTCTAGCGCATCAAAATTCTGGCACATCGAAGATGAAATATAATATTAAAAATATTTCTCCTCTGTTTCATCGGAATAGATGTTCATAGACAAATATTCGATAGAATTATAATTGCTTCGACTATAATATCGCAATTACGAAAAAAAAGGATTGTATAGAATATTAATTGAACTTTAGAGATATTTGAATGCATATTTTTGTATATTTCAATTCCACGAATATTTTAATTATTTATTACAGAGCTGGGCAGTACTTGAAAGTATTCGGTACTTGCAGGTACTTGAAGTACAGTACTTGCAAGTACAAAGTACTTGAAAAGTACTTGAAGTACTTGCAAGACAGTATTTGAAGTCCAGTACTTGAAAAGTACTTGAAGTCCAGTAATTGAAAAGTACTTGAACTCCAGTACTTGAGAAGTACTTGAAAAGTACTTGAAGTACAGTACTTGCAAGTAAAAAGTACTTGAAAAGTACTTCAAGTATTTTACTTAAATTTTTCAAGTACTTCCTGTACTTGAGGTACTGTACTTGAAAATTTCAAGTACTTTTCTGTACTTGAAGTACTTTTTTTAAGTACAAGTATCGAGTACTTTTGAATGTGTCTTGCTGATGGTTGCATGTGCAAAGCCTTTGAATATGGGTCATTCTATGTCAAATCGACCAATATTTGGAATCGACCCCTTTCAATTTCGATGAAATTTGGTCAGAAGTTTTCTTTTATCATAAAACAAAGTTCTAACAAAAGAAATCACTTCCTTTCCCATCACTATTGATTTTTCGGTTCAATCATTTTCATGAAGCTGTTTGAATTAGCATTTTGCTTCATGAATTTGTAAAGGGTGCATCAAGGGAGTTTAGCTTTGGGCTACAAGCCCTCTCTCTCTCTGTCTCTCTCTCTCTCTCTCTCTTTGGAAACCGGAAACGATGTGGCTTCATCCTGTCTACCCTCCATCCCTCTTTCGCTGCATCGACCTCTCGCTCAGGAAAAGTTGAAGTTCGATGGGTAACTTCGTACATACAGAGTCAAGGATGACCGTGCTCTGCCACAATCGCGATGAATGAACACACACATGAAACTATGCGAAGCTGGACGAGTGATGTTTGTGTGAGGAAAATCGAGAAGAAGGTGGATATAGAAATGTGTGTAGGGGAGACCGGGGTTACAGTTACAACAATCTGAAGAAGGTGCATATAGAAATGTGTGTAGGGGAGACCGGGGTTACAGTTGTAACAATTTGTATTTTGGCTTTTCCTGGGCCCAAAGTATGACGCTTACGTAAATCACACGTATATCCCTGCATAGAGCATTTAATGGTCTACAAAATGGTTCTACGTTGAAGTCTGTAACTAGAATTGAAAAAAAGTATAGGCCTTTATAAAAAGTGTAAGAAATTGTTACAACCGTCCCCTACCCCGGGGCAGTTGTAACAGTCGATGGGGACAGTTGTAACGGTCGATGGGGCTAGTTGTAACATAAGATTTTAACACAAAATTATATCTTTCATTGTGACCAATATTATGTAATATTATTACAACATCAAACATCATCACAGGGATATATATTAGGGTCACAATGATAAAATCTCAACACATGGAAATAGTCGTATCGAATTGATAAAAATCATGAAATAATTGAATAAAGTCTCAGACACACCAAACTTGTCAAAGAAACATAACATATAACCCAAAGATACGTACTGTGGTTGCCTGTATAGATTTTCCATTTTTGATTTTTTCATACGCTTCTTCGTACGTTGATACGTCGGCACAGGCTCGTTGCGTGATTCTTATGCGTTGCAGAGGCATTTTTGCACACGGAAACTTAAAAAAAAGGTCCGTTTGACGTTAGATTCAATTTTTAGATGTGAAATTATCATGACAACTGACAGCCGAAAAACTGTTACAAAGCGTCCCCGGCAAAATTGTTACAGTTGTCCCCAGATGGTTTTTCCTACTTCAAAGTTATAATTTGATTAATTCTCTCAAGCTGGAGGCTTTAAAAACCGCGAAAGTTGACACAAAAATGTCCAAGGAAGCTTATGAAAAAAAATGACTATATGTAGCACATTAATCGAGATATTCGTGTTTATCGAAAGCCGCAAAAGTTTACTTTGCGCCTGACAATATCAATACACTTCTCTGGTCAAGTCTGTTTAGTGCGGATGTCTCCTAGCCTTACCCACACGGAACCGAGTGTCCATTGGACGTCCATCGATCATCCATAGATCCATAACACGTCCACATGCATGCGGACATACATTGAACATCCATGGTATACTTTTGATTGGACAAAATGCGATGGATCACACAGGACGTATATTGTATGTCCACAACCCGTACCATTTCTTGAGCTACAAATATACACAACACGGCCATCCATGGTACGTCCGTAGGTAGACATTAAAAAGCTTTTAATTCAGGATAGTAATTGAACATCCATTGGACGTTCCAGGTTCGTAAACGAAAATTATATTTGGAGGACGTCAATTGAACGTCTATCGGATGTTCCATGTAGGATTTCATATAGACGTGAACCTAGAACGTCCAATAGATGTCCAATTTCTATCCTGAATTAAAAGCTAATGAATGTCTACCTATGGACATACCATGGATGGCCGTGTTGTGTATATTTGTACCTCAAGAAATAGTACGTGTCATGGACATACAATATACGTCCTGTGTGATTCATCACGTTTTGTCCAATCAAAATCATTCGGCCTTTGGATGTACATTCAAGTACTTCGAGCAGCTACGATATTGATATACCGCTTGACCGTCTTATATACGTACAAATTACGTCTATCGAAGGATAACGCGGAAGTTTGTTCTACGTCCACGACACATATTTTTGGAGCTGTAAATATATTCCGCTCGTAACCTAACATCCAGGGGACGTCCAATAATCATATACGTTGGATGAAAATTTCATTCCGGTGAAGTCCATGGACATTCCTTAAACCACTAACGGAGATGCGAAACGGCAGCGATCTATGTGCTGAAAACGTCTCGTATACGTACCCTTGGATAGTTTTTAGACGCACCTATAAACCCCACAAAGTGACGTTTAATGTACGTATTTAAGACGAATACCAATGTTGCAAAAGATGTCTAATGATCATATATTATACGTCCCTTAATTTAAACGCTATTAATTACATATTGTTCATTAATTATAAATTTCATTACTGATTATACATTATTTAAGGCCTGTGAGACAAAGATATACAAGTATATCAGCAAACTACATCGTATAAGGTTTTTGCGTGCAAAAATGTATCATAAGTCAAGTTAGCGGAGGTAGATAGGTAGGTAGGTAGGAGATTAGGAAAGTTAAGCAGCATTCCTTAAATCCAATACTTGGATGGGTGGCCGTACGGTGAAAAATTGAAAATTAATTTTTTTCTTTTTTTTTCTATAAAATATGGATATCTTACAGACCCCGAGTATTGTACAATCAGTAATAAAGTTTATAATTAATTACTAATGTCTGATTAATAACGATTAATTTGTTTAAATTAAGGGACGTATAATGGATGATCATTGGACATCTTTCGGATCACTGGTTTGTTCGTCTTAAATACGTAAGTTTTGGGATCTAGTCCGTCTAGAAACCGTCTCAGAGTACGTATACAGGACGTTCCCAGTACAGGTGCCGTTTCGCACTTCTTTTAGAAGTTTGTGGGATACTCATGGACGTCCCTCGATGGAGCTTTCATCCACCATGTATGAATATTGGACGTCCCATGGCTCTAATGTTCCGTGTGGGTAGTAACCAAATGTGAAGAACTGCAAGACGCATTATGTGCCTGCGGGATACGGTGGTACCTACTATAGTTTGGGAGATATTCGCTATGTTACAACTGTACCCTGTTACTTTTGTCCCCGGTCTTCCCTACTATAAAAGAGAATTGCGACGCTTGCGCCTTGCGGTCGGTAAATCGATGAGCAAAGATATAGAGTCCCTTCGCCCCGAGAATCTCTCGCTTCCTTTTTTTCCGTCTTTACATCCTCGAAAAGCTCGAAAGCTCATCGCTTTACAGCGATAACGAGCTGATTGCCGTGGATAAAGCGACTCACTAGTCCTTCGCGATTTAACGAGAAGGGTAAAAGTAAAAGAAGATATCGAATTGAGACAATTTATTCTTCATCGACTGCATCAACTCAACTTGTTGCATTTTCACGAATTCTCTCCTTTCATCGTGTATTTTTTTTTTGTTTAAGAGAGTAGCAGTTGAGATCCTTGAGAAAAAGATTGTAGTAATCGATTTTTTTGGAAATATTAACTGGACCTTTTTTTCGAACAATTTTTTGGAATATTACACTGAGAAAAATGTATGGCGACGTCAACCATATTTCAATTATAAAATATGTTTCCCTGACGCAACGTCTATAATTTATGGTTAACCTAATATGAAAAAACATTGTAAAATAAACCATATTTTCGTAATCACACCGATCATCTCCGTATGGCAATTGCAACAATTTGTCTCCTTACCATGCATGAAGTGCTAGAAACTATTAAAAGCATTGCATTCTCATTACTTGCATGGTTATACTTTCTATTATGCATCAAATTCTGAATCGTTTTGCATATTAGCGACAGAAAGCAATGATTCTCATTTTATTTAAAGCATATAGTTTTACTCAGTAATAGTGTATAAGATAATCATTACTGTTGTATAGTTGACGGTAATATATGAAATATAAATTAGCGGTTAGTTAATAGTTGACGTTGAGCACTGATGTCCCAATTTCGTTTCACTGGGAAAGAATCATATTGTTGAAATTCCATACAGACACGCGTCAATGCCAGTTTCTATGCTGCACGGAAAAAACGAGTTGGTTGTGGCAACCATATGGTGTGTAACATATGCTTCAAGTAACTAGTTGGTTGGAGCAACCATTCTCGTGGTTCCCACAACCAACTTTTTATTGGTTGGGTATTTCGCAACCAAAAATATAGTTACGGTAACCAAGAAAATGGTTGCCCCAACCAACTAGTTGCTTGAAGTATATCTTACAAACTAGTTGGTTGCCACTGGCCACACCAACTCTTTTTTCTGTGCGAGTCGTTTTTTCCGTGTAAAAGAAAAAAGACTCTTTTGATGGGAATCCTTTTCGGATTCGACCATCTTGCGTTTTGCCGCAAAGTATTAAATATCCATACATAAGTAAGGATATCAAACATAGACGAACTTGGAGACTTTATAGACGTCGAGGGGAAAGTTCGTTTGTGCGAGAGGAAGCCACCTACCGGACTTTTGGTGAACTGACAAATCTGCAAATGAGATCGTATGAGATAACGGGTGAATAGGTATTTCAGCAACCTGAGTGCAGAATGTAGCCGCTATTATAGTGTACCGATAACCATTAACTGATTTTGTCACACACATCTCCTATGCTCATTTTAATTTACCACAGCAATATGTTGTTTAGTTTTTATAAGCATGTAACATGTTTCTGTAACGCGACGTCTATATTTTATAGTGGAATGCATTCAAAAATAACAGTAGACAAAGAACTACAATTGTCCTCGCCAATTCAGGCCATGCCTGCATTTAACATACATTTTGGCGACTAAAATTGTTGAACTTGTGGTAATCGTAATGTGTATATATATATATAGGTAATCAAAATTAATCACGAATTTTCCAACGGTAAGATATCGCGACGAACCGGTTTTTGGGATTAGAGAGAGAGAGAGAGAGAGAGAGAAGCTGAACTATAACTTGACGCGTTGCCGTGGGGCACTTCGATTACTACCGTCGACCAGCGCGCATTATTAATATGGTCTTCGCAGTTTATTAATCAACCAAAAGTCGAATATCCATTCAATTGTGTATCATCTCTGTATAAAAATTGTTATCGTCGAATCATCAATTGTTAACAGTGCATCCACGTCTTCATCATCGCAAAAACCAGGCCTGGTCGCAATTCTGCGTGGATTCGTGGTGCACATCGTATTTCGACGATACACGAGATAAGTGTTCTCTGGATTGGAATTACTATCCTTTCTAAATTGATTTTATCTGCTTTTCTGTGCGCTGGTCATATCTTAATATCTTTGATATTGTATTGTTCGATTAACGATGAATGTCCTATAAGACGGAGGAAACAGTAGACATGTATATGTGTATATAGAGTGACGGATAATCGTGAGTAATTGTATGTATGTATGTGTGTGATAAGCAAATCTCTTCGTGAAATTTTTCCGATGCTCCGCACAATATAGGGCCATTTACACCCTTTTCATTTGTAAGTGCGGCTTTATGTAATAAATACAATTTCTTGGCATCACATTTGATATCTCCAATTTTTCTGTCTATGTATTATGCCGCTTAATATTCATGTGAATATCCCCCCTATCGTTTGCCTCATTTTTGTCCTTTTGCTCCTAATTTATATTCGTCAGTCCGTTTCTTTGATAACATTTTTCATTTTTGAAATCAGACGTCCTGAATAACACATAAAAACTTGCTTGGTCATTATTAAAAATAGATAACAATTAAAAATATTACAAACTCAACCTTACCGCTGTGGTAAAGTTGAATGAGCAAGAATTAGAAGTGACTATAAGAATAGTAGCGTCACGAAACAAGATTAAGAAGGTTTCCACGAAACAAATAATAATAAATGCGACGATTGTTACATATTATTAACAATTAAATGAATGTGTTCAATGAATTATGTACTTATCTTTGCGGGTTTAACAATAATAATTGTAGCCTCGCGCATATTAGATATTTATACACAACTTCAAAATTGCATGTTTGATGTTATTTCGCGCTTATAGTAAACTCAACCATATTATGGCTAATCTAACCATGGAATATGTTCTCTGTTATTATAATCGGTTTTACCATAGTCGTTTGTAGTAATTACCACGGGGTTTTCTCTCAGTGTAATAGGAATGTGTGACACTAGAAACTGGACAGAGAAAATTAGAAGCTGCCTGGAAGTATTGATGAGGGAATTGAATACATTGTCAGTGTTTTTGGGAATCCTGAAATTTTTGGACTTTTTGAAATAATTGTTTTACATTTGGATCTCTCGAGGAATTTTACTGAAATTCAGTGATAAAAATTGTTGTCGGATGTTTTTGTCCAAAAAATGGGTTTTTGGTGGCTACAAAATGACGAATGTTGATGCAAAGTATTTTTTGGAAATTTAAAAATGTTATAACTCGTTAAATTAAATTAATTTTTTTTAATCTGCATGCTTCAAGCAATTTTTATAATATTTAATACAAACTGTCTTTATCACTTAGTCCATTTGTAAAAAAAGGCGCAGCATTTTTTTATAAATTTGACTCCCTCAAGCAACCTTTCTCATTTTATTTTCGACTATCCTCGTCGCTGTGAATGTAAAAAAAAAATTGAATCTAAAATCCTCAAATGATTTTTTTCTAATTCAATACCAATTGTTCTTACACTGAGAAAAAAGTTCAGTTAAAACAACTAAATCCATTTAGTGAAAAAAAATTTAGTTGATTCAATATTAATTTGTTTGAAATAATGAAACTATAATTAATTCAACAAATGGATTTGGTTAACCATAAGATATGAGGTGAAGGAAATTATTTGGTCAATTTCCAGATACAGTTTAGTCCAATTTACACGTTACTGAGTTGCTGGTCAGAAATATTTCGTTGATTCCTAGTATATTTTAACTAAATAAATTTAGCTGTAACAAAAAAACAATTCGTATTTTCAATTGCACAATTTATTTGGTACAAAGATATTTATTTGATTGAACTGAAACTTTGCCCATTCAAGCAACGATTCAACCGATTTAACTAAAACTTTCACTGTATCTTTGTTGAATTATCAAAATGATCTCGTTGAACGTCCGGAAACAAATATTTGGTTGAGTCAAACAAATTTTGGCATTTTCAATAAAAATGCCAAAAATGCCATGTTTCGTCTCAGCAACAAAATATAGTTTTAATTTGAGCTATTCATCCAGTCAAAAAGAATAGTAAATGCTTTCAAGTCGATCAAATTGTTTGATAAACCTCAATAAATATTTCAATGCGGCCACAACACATTTAGTCGATAGTACGTATAGTAACTTCCACGATCTCGGCACTTCGCCCGAGATCCGTAAGGTGGCGACGATCGGCGCGCGCTCTCGCGCAAGCGAGACGGCCACCGAGCACCGATAAGTACCAGTGTATTACCAGTATCGGAGTCCTCGATTAACTTTAAATTGATGGAACATTACCCGCGCTCTGTGGTCGCGCAGTTCTATGGACTGAAGACTACATATTTGAATGAGATCACCATTGCTCTTTGGTGGCTCGTGCTCTTTATGGGCGCAAGGATAAATAAGTTCAATTTTCACTCAACTGTTTAATCTCACGATTAATTAGTTAAGTAAAAGCCCTCGTAGCTTAAACAAATATTGCATATCATCAAATGTTTTGTTAATTCAATTGAAATTTTCTAACTTTATATTGAATGCATTTTTTTCCGGTGAACAACATCTGAATTGCATAGAAAAAATAAACTGTTCATTCAACTAAACCATTTGGTTATGTAATCGCATATTCAGTGCATTTTACCAAATATAGAATCAAAACAATGTAACTTTCAATTGAACGGATTCTCTACTCTATTGGGTCAAGGATATATGTATTTATGGGAATGCAATTTTTGTTTCCATTTTGATACGCGTTTTGAGTTAACTGAATTGCACATTTCGTTTGCCGCCTGTAACCGCCGGGTTGAGTTAATTCAAGCCAAATTTTTTTAACTCTACCAAACCTTTTTCTCGGTGCAAGCATTTCGCACATACTGATATGAAAGGCACAAAAATTTTCTTTTTCTCGTGGGAAAAAGTTTTCCTCACAAAGAGGCCAATTTGTGTAAGTGTGAAAATCAAGTCAACTGAAGGGCTTAACTCTACTATGAAATTTTTTAAGAATCGATTTTTTTTTGCCTAGATTTATTATTTATACATTTGAGAATTCATGTATTCCCCGTGTCAAAATTCCTAATATTCCCTAATTTACAGCAATTTAAAGAAAGCGCAGCAACCAAAAGACCAACGCATTACGCGAATTGCGTTTTTATCCAAGCTTTTTAAAAACTAAGCTATTTCGAGATCTACCAAACCGATGTTGATAAAATTCATACTGTAGATTATTTATGAAATTATCTTTGATGTAGCATCAACTATTTTTCATTGGGTGCCGCGTGTATTTTGATGAATTTTATAAACTCCTAAATTGACTCGAAATCAGAGTTTCTTTCTAACAGCTGTCATTTCTAAAAAAAAAAATTTCGAAAAATCATCAGAATCGGATGAACAAAGCGGCGTTTTCAAGCTTCAACGATTACCAGTAGAGAATGAGCGCAGTCTAGAGCCAAGATTTTGAGTAGAAAAAAAATTACACGTATCTTAGTGGACAGATCTAATTTCAGCCAAAATGCGATTTTTTTTTTGAAACCTCATATCGATATATTTTGTCTTCCTGAACACGAATCTACCAATAGTTTTCTGAAAAAATCAAAATTTTCATGAATTTTCATCAAAAACATTTTTGCTCAATTTTAGCCTCATTCTCAGAAACTTGAAAATCGCGAAATTTGAAGCGCTCATGACTTTCGATCGGATTGACCGATTCGGAAATTTCCTGTTCGTACGTAAACCTTGTCACTAAACTTAGAGAATGCCGTTTGGTTCATTCTGATATATAAATCTTTGTAGAAATAACAGTAGTTTGAAAATGGCCGAAAAAAACGCAAAGAGGTATGCCTTAAAAAATTTGCGAAAATCGATGCTCGAAATTTAAAAATCTGCCAAAAATCTACAAATCATCAGAATCGGATGGACAAAGCGGCGTTTTGAAGCTTAAATGATTACGAAGAGAATGAGCGCATTCTAGAGTCCAAATTTTGAGCAGAAAAAAAATAACACCTATTTTAGTGGACAGATCCAATTTTTGCCAAAAAGAAAAAAAATGTATGGTTTTAATCTCTATGCCCAAGGAGTCTAATTCCAAACGGATACTGCAAAACAAAGATTTTTGAAAAAAGTAGCCATTTTTGTGCAGAAAAAGACGTTTTATGATCATATGTAGTTGAAACTTGGAATTTCACGAACGAATTTTTCTCTAACTCACACAATGTGTGTATATGATTGTAAACAAATGTCTGACGAAGTATGAATCCAATCAGACACCATTAAGTTTGCAATTTCGGCAAAAAACACCATTTTACCCAAAAAATGCTATTTCTACCGATATGCACTTGGATCTCCGAAGTTCACGGACGAATTTTTCTCTAACTCACACAATGTCTGTATACGATTGTAAACAAATGTACCACGAAGTATGAATCCAATCAGACACCATTAAGTTTACAATTTTGCAACAAAAACACAATTTTTAACGAAAAAACTGCTATTTCTGTCCATGTACACTTGGAACTCAAAAGTTCACGAACGAATTTTTTTCTAACTTACAGAATTTCTGTATATGCACGGAAAAAAATGATCAGTGACAATTCATGTGTAATATTTAAAAAAATACTGAATTCAATGCTGAATATACGGTTCAGAACTGTAATTCAGGCGTTTTACTGGGAATCCAGTATAAATTAATGGATTTAATGTAGTTTCTACTTTTCAAACCACTATAAATGCTGATTTACACTGTAAAAAATGCAATGTTCACCGCAAAAAAATGACGAAGTAGAAATAACAAGCAGAAACGACGAAATCCACTGTGTTTGAACTGTAAAATTTACAATAGTCTCTGTAGAATGTTCGAAGCCCATACATTAGAAACTGCAGTGTTCCCAGTGAAAAATCAAATGCGCGCCGCAAAATATGCAACGTCAATTTCAATTTTTACAGTGTGTCACTGTAACGGGACGACCTGCGGCGTGCCACGATCTCTGCATTTCGCCCGAGATCCGCTAGATGGCGTCGGACGGCGCGCCCTCTCGCGCCAGCGAGAGAGCCACCGAGCACCTACAAGATCCGATGTATCACTAACATCGGCGTCCTCAATTGACATACAATTGTTGTAACATCACCCGCGTTCTGTGGTCGAGCAGTCCTATGGACTGAAGACTAGATTTTCTTAACAGATCACCATTGCATTTCGGTGACGCTCGCGCTCTTCATGGGCGCGAGGTTAAACTAGATTAGCTTCACTAATTGATCTCACGATTAATTAGTCAAGTACAAGCCCTCGTAGTTATGAGCCTGAGCGAGGATAAATAACAGTTTACTGCAATATTTGAATAAATTGGAATTTATTTAAATATCGAAACGTTCCACTACACTATAATTTATTTTAGAAATTGCAGTATTTTCAGTGAAAAATAAAAAACGTACCGCAAAATATACTACGTTCTTTTCAATTTTTACAATGTACACTGTAATCTTTTCACGGGCCCTGGATAATTTTTACAATGTCAAATGTGTAAAAAGTTCACCGGATGCAACAGAAATATAACGTTTCACATAGTGTAAATTTTACTGTTTCACACTGTAAAAATTCGTCTTATGGGCATGTACGATGTCATATGTGACATCTGTATATTGTATTAAAGAAATATGCAAATTTCACTGTTTGCCCTTCCAGGAGGCGCTGTTGATGGGGAAAACTGTAAAAATTGATGGGAATCTCAGCAGTTCTCACTGATCATTTTTTTCCGTAGGAAATTTGATCATAATCATGATTATGATCAAATTTCCTACGAAGTTTCAATCCAATTAGACACTGCCAAGTGGATAACATTCGCACGAAAACAATGTTTTTAACAAAAAAAGACTATTTTTTCACTGACAGAATTTCTATATGACTGTAAACAAGCACATATCCCATTCACGTAAAGCATAGACCTGCGTACGCGACGTCGCCACGTGCGTCACGACGCCGCTACGCCACGTACAGAGTAAAAGAGGAACTAAAAACGGCCTGAGCGCGCCAAATTCAAAATCCATATTTCTCTTATAAAAAATACATGGTTCATTTGTGTGCTTGCGCTCCAATGGCAATATGGTGATCACCCGCGCGTTTCTAACCTGAAAAAACAGAATCTGAGCATTGATTTATAACCTAAAGCTTTTTTTACTTATTATGAATGGACTAATAATCATTAAATGATTGAAGTCTTATGATAAATATGCCCATCTCAAATGTCACTAATATTCTTCATTACTGCCTAATATTTTAACAATTCTGTGAATATAATCTATCAAACCATTTAAATGATATGATTGTTTAGATACTTTCATATCATATTGATTGTATTCAAATCTGTCTTTAATAATGATTAATCTAATTTATCCGACTTCTCGATGTTCACAGTGCCTATTAAAACGTCCCTGAGGGACATGTTAACCAACATTCAAAATATATCACAAAAACAAAATGTATGATCCTTATATTCTAAAGTTGTGAGTGTCAACTAATATAATCCTTAAAATTCGATCACCAACTTTATGGACAGTTGCCCCTATGGAGGAAGAAACATGCGACTCAATATTATCAAAAACAATGTACAGCAACATGAAAACAATATAGTATTTCCATACCGAATAAATTAAGACAATGATCAAGAATACGGAGCGTGAAGCGCGACGACAACGGTGCGCGAAGCGCGGGGGGGTTTGGGGGGCGAAGCCCCCCAACGAGTACGCGAAGCGTACTTGTTTTTAATGTTATAATATCTGACGAAAAAAAAATTCCCCCAACTTCAAGAAGTTAAAAAAGGTTCCAAATTGACAGCACATCGTCATTTTTTAAATTTTCAAATTTCTTTTATTTTATTTCATCCACAAAACTATAATATTCGTTGCGAACAATAAAAATAATTTTATATACACAATAGTCACACACATTTTTTTTTTCCATCAATACCAATTTTTTCCAGGTGTAAATCCTTAAAAATTGATTATCCACACGAATACTGTCTTATTTCTTCAAATGCGGGTGACAATCTCACACAATAATAAACAAAAATGAAGAAAAATACGAGAATGACAATAAAAGTCATTAACAATCATTAATAACATTAATAATCATTTTTCATAAAAATCATCATAAAAATCATTTTTCAGAATAATCATTCATAAAAAAGATAATATAACAATAAAAATCTTTAACAATCATTAATAACATTAATAATCATTTATTTATCTCTTCTACGTTTCACGATTTTTGTGTTTCATCTTTTTTTTTACCTGTCCTCATCTTCGTCGTCGCGCGTCTCTCGAAAATCATCTGCGCGTGTCCTCCCTCTCTCTCTCTCTCTCTCTCTCTCTCTCTCTCTCTCTCTCTCTCTCTCTCTCTCTCTTTC